>CM036587.1:157668104-158170604 GCA_020745705.1 Hemiprocne comata
AGAAAGGTCATTGCCTGGGATATCAGCTGAAAGTCCCACTCACTAAGGCAGCCATGGGTGGACCTCTTCCTGGAAGAAAGAATGAGCCTTGGATAATGCTGTGTTTATATGAACAGGTCCAATGAATTCTCACTGGTATCTAACATCCTGTATCGACGTTCTCATAACTTTAAATATCCTGGATCTTCAGAGAAGGCTAAATTTATGCTGAGAGGAAACCACCCTGTGAGAATTTGCTCTTCCATGAGGAATGTGGGCATCTGTGTGCTGAAGCCCTTCCTCACATGTCAGTCTGCCAGTCAGAGTCCTGAGCCCCACTTAGGTAGGACTTGAACAGCCCTTGCTCATCTGGACAAGGAGCTTAGCAAGATGTGTCCCAGGGAAGCTATCAGCTGAGAGCATCCTCCATGACAGGTGTGACTTGAGTGGCACCACAACCTCAGACACAGCACTGGGACTGTTCCTGGTGTCTTCTCTTCTGGTCTGTACATCTGAGTGGGTCAAAAAGAGTATCTGTAATGCATGGGCACCCAGAGATCAGAGCTCTACTCACTGCTGGGATGTACTCTGCTTCTGGGTAGCCACTGAAAGCCTCCTCTACTTTCTTTTGTGCATTCTGTTTGATTTGTGAGCTACTCAGAGCAATGCCTGATAGACAAGGTCTGATTTTCCAGGGCCTCAGTAAGTCCCTGTAAAAAATTAAGAAGAGCTTTAGCATTACATATACACAGCTTATACAACTACTCCTCCAAAGACTTTAAATCATCCAGGCTAATCTAATTATTTCACCAAGTAGTGGGTTTGTCTATCTTTATGCAAAACCCCCAAACACTCTAAAGATTCCAAGTTATCTGGCCACCTTCCAGTTAATTAACTTAGCACTGAAGGAAGTACTGAAAAACAAAATTAAAAGCCATCCAATTTCTAGCCATCCCAACTCCTCACAAAAAGTAATGCCATTACATCTGTCTTCACTCAGGATATGAAAGCTACTTTTGTATGACCCTAACTCCCCTTTTTTATTCCATGTTGTTAATCACTACTTGATTAAAAAAAAAAAAAAAAAAAAAAAAAAGAAAATCACAAACCCACACATAACTGATTTCACTTGGACAGAGAAATAATACAGGCACTCAGTTTCTAGAAATCCAAAGAAAATAATCTTCCCCAGCAGACTCTATTGAAGCTCTCGGACAATGTGGAGTCCCTGAGCAGCCAAATGAAAGCTACAATCAGAAAAACAAAATGAGCATGTTCCCTAAGTGGTCGCCCACATGCTTGAATCCTTGTTGAATCAAGGGGGAGAGGGAATTACTAGAATCATAGAATGGTTGAGGTTGGAAGGAACTTTAAAGATCATCAGGTTCCAACCTCCCTGCTATGAGCAGGGACACCTCACACTAGACCAGGCTGCACAAAGCCTCATCCAAACTGGCCTTAAACACTTCCAGGGCTTCCACAACCTCCCTGGGCAACCTATTCCAGCACCTTACTACCCTCATGGTGAAGAATTTCTTCCTGATGTCTAACCTAAATCTCCCCTCTTTCAGTTTAAAACCATTACCCCTTGTCCTGTCACTGCCCTCTCTGGTGAAAACCCCCTCCCCAGCTTTCCTGTAGCCCCTTCAGATACTGGAAGGCTGCTATAAGGTCTCCCTGAGCCTTCTCTTCTCCAGGCTGAACAGCCCCAACTCCCTCAGCCTGTCTCCTTAGAAGAGGTGCTCCAGGCATTTGATTATTTTTGTGGCCCTTCTCTGGACCCTCTCCAACAGCTCCATGTCTTTCCTGTGCTGAGGGCTCCAGAGCTGTACACTGTACTCCAGGTGGGGTCTCACCAGAGCAGAGTAGAGGGGCAGAATCCCCTCCCTGGCCCTGCTGGCCACACTTCTTTTGATGCAGCCCAGGATGTGGTTGGCCCTCTGGGCTCCAGCACACACTGGCGGCTCATGTCGAGCTTCTCATCTCCTCCCACCTCCAAGTCCTTTTCCTCGGAACTGCTCTCTAGCCATTCTCCCCCCAGTCCATATTTGTGCCTGGAATTTGGGCAGCATTGCAGGTACCTGACAGCTGCTTTCCCACATGGCTGCGAGGCAATTGTGTACAGATCAGGGAGTGGGCTCACGTGGCATCTATTTCTGTTGGCACCTCGATCACACTTAAGTTCATTTGTTGCTTGAAGTGGGTCTGGTCATATGTGTAAATTTAAGAATGCATGAAAACATTTGCAAGATGACCATTTCACACAGAATCACAGAATCACAGAATCACCAAGGCTGGAAAAGACCTTTAAGATCATCAAGTCCAGCACCACCACAGACCAGCACCACCACACCATCTAGACCATGGCACTAAGTGCCACATCCAGCCTTGCCTTGAACACATCCAGGGATGGTGCCTCCACCACTTCCCTGGGCAGTCCATTCCAATGTCTAATCACCCTCTCCGTGAGGAAGTGCTTCCTAATATCCAACCTAAACCTCCCCTGGTGCAGCTTCAGGCTGTGCCCTCTTGTCCTGTCACTCGTTGCCTGGGAGAAGAGCCCAGCCCCCACCTGACTACAACCTCCCTTCAGGTAGTTGAAGAGAGTGATGAGGTCCCCCCTGAGTCTCCTCTTCTCCAGGCTAAACAACCCCAACATCCTCAACCTCTCCCTATAAGACTTTCCCTCTAGTCCCTTCACCAGCCTCATTGCTCTCCTCTGGACCCGCTCCAGCACCTCAACGTCCTTCTTGAAGTGAGGGGCCCAGAACTGCACACAGTACTCGAGGTGAGGCCTCATCAGTGTTGAGGTGAGAGAAAATTGGCATGTCAAAGAGTAAATATAATTATACCTGTTAGAGTGTCCATCCTCTCACCCTGGGATCCTCACAGCTTGATAGAAAGCCAGGGGAATGAAAACTAAACTTAGACCAAGGAGGGTCTGTAACTGGCTGCTGAATTCCTCCCCTTCAGCCACTGCAATTTGACAAGCTCACATTTTCAAGAGAGTTCCTCACTTGTTTTTTTGGTAATATCTGTTCCTTCCTGTCCTAGTCCACAGCCTCAGAACAAAGCAGGATCTGAGAGTCTGAACACCCTGTGCTTTGGACCCAGCTCTACCATCAGATTCTCACAGCTTGTTTTCTATATGTTGATTCACTCTCTTCCATCTGTGAAGTGTGTACAGACCTTCCTTTTTTCCCTGGTGCTGGGAGAGTGAACACAGGGATATTTGTGCAGCCCCAGGGTGATCAGAAATGTTTCATGGCACACAACCCTGCTTCTGAGCAAGGTGCTGTTTTAGCAGACTACATTTGGACAAAATTTGGACAGGCTGGAGATCTGGGCAAAGAGGAATATCATGAGGTTCAACAAGAGCAAATGTATAGTCCTGCACCTGGGTAGGAATAACAAAATGCACTAATACAGGTTAGGAGGTGATCTCCTAGAGAGCAGGTCCGTGGAGAAGGACCTTGGAGTCCTGGCAGACAACAAGTTATCCATGGGACAACAATGTGCCCTCATGGCCAAGAAGGCCAATGGTATCTTGGAGTGCATTAGGAGGAGTGTGTCCAGCAGATCAAGAAGGTTCTCCTCCCCCTCTACTCGGCCCTGGTGAGACCTCACTTGGAGTACTGTGTCCAGTTCTGGGCTCCCCAGTTCAAGAGGGACAGGGATCTACTTGAGGGAGTCCAAAGGAGGCTATGAGAATGATTAAGGGACTGATTAAGGAACACCTGCCTTACAAGGAAAGGCTGAGAGACCTGGGGCTTTTCAGTCTAGAGAGGAAAACAGTGAGAGGAGATCTAATTAGCGTCTATAAACACATGAGGTCTGGGTGTCAAGAAGAAGGGGACAACCTCTTTTCACTTGTGCCCAGTGATAGATCAAGGGGCAATGGATTCAAACTCGAGCACAGGAAGTTCCACCTCAACATGAGGAAGAACTTCCTTACTGTGAGCGTTACAGAGCACTGGGCTCCCCAGAGAGGTTGTAGAGTCTCCTTCTCTGGAGAATTTCAAGACCTGTCTGGATGCCTTTCTGAGTGATCTGCCCTAGTTTTTGATCCTGCTCTGGTAGGGGGTTGGACTTGATGATCTTCAGAGGTCCCTTCCAATGCCTAATATTCTGTGATTCTGTGATTTCAGTGCAGCTCTGTGCTGTGCACACAGCAGTGTGAGGGACAGTAAAGTGTTAATGCCAGTCAACAGAAAAACTCCATTTTTTCATCCCACATGCTCATCTCAGAAGAGCTCACAAATAATGAAACTCACATAGGGAAAATCAATATTACATTAAATGACATATGTAAAGAGCTTTCCAAAGTCAACACCGAGCCAGGCTAATGAGCTACAGGACAGTCTTCCTGCACTGTTTGAGGCAACCTCAAATGTTATTCTGTATGCACAGGTCTGGAACATGTATTTTCAGAATTTCTTTTATTCTTTCAATTTTAATCCTCCTCAATTATTCCCTTTTGCACCTGAGACTATTATTTTCTGCTGGAAAAATAAGAACAACTCTGGCTGTCCTTTCACATCTTCTGAAAGAGAGAGGTGTAAGGATGTCATCTTGCACCACTGAAATCAGAGGAGTGCTGCTAGTTGAATGAATGCAGGGACATATCAAGCTCATGCTGCAGAAAGATATTTGTGCATTTACCTCTCAGAGATCTTTGTATTCAGTACCCCAAGGCACTCAGCTCCCTCATCAGTCACAAATACAGCTGGAGTTGAAGGAAAATAGCTTTTCATGGGTTGTTCTTCAACATGGAATGCAACTACAGACACATATGTGCAGCACATGACATCTTTCTTCTTCATGCAGTGCATGACAGAAAGCAACTGGTCCTCAGAAGTGTTTCAGGATCTGAATTCCCACCCATGTAAAAGGTTTCTAGGTCCAATTTGAAGATTTGTGCCCTGGACAGAACTGACATCACTGGCACTTTCTGTACTTCCAAATGTAGACTCACCAGCCCTCTCTGTGTCTGCTGCTGAACTCTGCGGGGACTTGAAACCCATTAGGTGCTTATGATCATTACACTAACAGACTCTGAAAATGTGTTTTGAATATGATAGAAGATACCTGTTAAAGCATTAAATGTCCACCTCACTTTTAAAACCTTCAAGCTGCTCAAAATATTCCTACACCTCTGCCACCTCTGGAGCTCAGATTGTAAAGTGCCTTCACAGCAAGTTTATTACTTCAGGTCCCATGTAAAAGCAGGACAGACCCACTGCCTCTTTCATCCATCTGTTTATTACTTAGAAAGTTCCTCAAAACATGGGAAATCTACATTAAAATCCTTTTCCTTCTCCTTAAACCCGTGTTGCAAACCTGTGTGACAGAAAGATGAGCACGGCTGGGAAATACGCACAAGATCAGAGGACAAGGTAGGGATTTATGGATAATTCTGGAAAGGAGATCAGTCTGTGGTTTCCTATGGGATGACATAGCAATTAGATGCAGTGGGCACCTAGTAAAGAGGGTTCTGAGGTGAGGTTCTGCTGCATTTCTGTAAATAACAAGGGAGCTCCAAGGAAGTCAGCTTGGACTAGACCCAGATCAGCATGCAGGCTTTCCCCAGCACACCAGCAATTTTGTCTACTTTGCCTTGATGAAAAATATTTGGAAAATGCAAGCTACCCTGAAAGTTAGGAATCTTTGGTCAGCCTCCAAGAGAAAATCTGTTGTTGGATCTAAGCAAGGTAGAACAGTGTTAGCTCATTTGCCTGACATTGATTTCTATATCGTGACATTTACCTACTGCTGAAACAGATCCCAGGACTCCATACATCATTTTTGCCTAGGGTAAAACTTGTCGCCACAGCAGATGAGCTATTCCTGTACACACTGGTAGCAAACCTAAAGTGATTTAGGCTTGTCGGTCCCAATAAAAAAATGAAATAATTTTAATGACCAGTTCAACATTCCACCAGAGGAAGCTGGGTTCACTCTGTATGATGATATAATGATCTTGATGATCATTTTTGCAGATGACACCAAGTTGGGAGGCAGTGTCGATCTTCTGGGTGGTAGGAAGGCTTTACAGAGGGACCTGGACAGACTGGATGGATGGGCTGAGACCAACTGTATGAAATTCAATAAGGCCAAATGTCGGGTCCTGCATTTCAGTCACAACAGCCCCAGGCAACATTACAGGCTTGGAGAAGAGTGGCTGTAAAAAACTGCCTGGCAGAAAAGGACCTTGGTGTATTGACTGGCAGCTGGCTGAATAGGAGCCAGCAATGTGCCCAGATGGCCAAGAAGGCCAATGGCATCCTGGCTTGTATCAGAAATGGTGTGTCTAGCAGGACTAGGGAAGTAATCCTGCCTCTGTACTCGGCACTGGTGAGGCCCCACCTCGAGTATTGTGTTCAGTTTTGGGCACCTCAATACAAAAAGGACATGGAGGTGATGGAGCAGGTCCAAAGAAGGGTAACAAAGGTAGTGAGGGGGTTGGAAAACATCCCCTATGAGGAACAACTGAGGGAGCTGGGGCTGTTTAGTCTGGGGAAGAGGAGGCTGAGGGGAGACCTTCTCACTCTTTACAAATACCTGAAAGGAGGTTGTAGTGAGAGTGGGGTTGGTCTCCTCTCACTGGTGACTGATGACAGGACAAGAGGAAATGGGCTCAAGTTGTGTCAGGGGAGATGTAGGTTGGGTATCAGAAAAAACTTCTTTACAGAAAGGGTTGTTAGGCACTGGAACAGGCTCCTCAGGGAGGTGGTTGAGTCACCATCCCTGAATGTGTTTAAAAGTCATCTGGATGTGGTGCTTGGGGACATGGTTTAGCAGTGGGTCATCAGAAATAGGGTGATAGGGTTAGGATAAGGTTGGGCTCGATGTTCTTAAAGGTCTTTTCCAACCTGAACAATTCTATTATTCTATGATTCTATATAAAACAGCTCATACAATGAGCCCAGGGTGAAATCAGTATCCTGCTTAGTCTTCTTATTGTATCTGTGCCAAACATCTTTCAGCTTAGCTCTCGTCTTTTCTCATTAAATTTCTTAATGTTAGAGCATAAAGACACGTTGACCATAGGGACCTGTGTGGGGTACACATGCATTTCAAACAAGAGCTTTGTGGGTCCTACAGGGAAATATTTCTATTTCTTCTTTTTCTGTTCGTGAGACGATGTATCTACTGCCCATATTACATTTCCTTTTATTCAGCATCACAGCTCAAAACCAGCTGGGGAACAACAGCATCATTTTTTTATTAGTGCTGCAGAAACTTTCTCAGAGACAAGTGGTTTTGGAATGGTATCCATTTCTGCTAAAAGGGCCCACAACCCTACCCAGGGAGGCACTTTTTGCAGTGGATAAAATGAACATAAATACTAATTCACACTCACACAGTGGCAGACTGTTAAGATTACACCCGGTTCCTCATGGTATGCTATGACTTCTCAGAGTCTTTAAAGGATGATTTGTGGCTTGGATAGTAGTGGGATGGCTGAGGAGAGCATTTTTACAACACAACTAGTTGTTTTTCGGCTGGTATAATCATCTTTCTGTTGCAATTTTACCAGATTGCATAGATTCATAGGAAAATATCAATTAACACCCATTTGTACAGAAAAAGCCACAAAATTAAAAGTGCATTTACAAGTGTCTGTTAGAACACATGAGCATGCCTTTTGTATTGCATCCTGGATTAAAGATGTGGTAAGTAATCTTGACACCCCGCTGAGGCCTTCAAATTACTACCCACTTTTTGTCTTTCAGATGGGTAGTGATGAAGTGGCAACAAGAACATCAAAAGTGATCAAGAGAGGTTTCAGGGCTCTGGGGAAACTGGTTAAGGGATCAGGAGTGCAAGTTGTGTTCTCCTCCATCCAACAGGTTAGTTCATGGCTCCAGGACTGGTGTCATCAGCAGCGCTTTGTGTTCTTTGATCATGGGTTACTATGCAAGACACTAAGCCTGGCAACAAATGGAATGCACCTGTCCCAGAGGGGGAAAAGGATCCTGGGGCAGGAGTTAGCAGGGCTCACTGAGAGAGCTTTAAACCAGATTTGAAAGGGAAAAGGGATAAAGCTGAGTCTGCTGTAAATAAGCCTGGGGGTTGCACGCTAGGGTTTGTAGGACGGCGTGCCAGAGAAGACTCTCACTTCTGCCACCTCAGTCGAGAGAGGGGATAGAGATATAATGGGAAGCAAAAAGACAAGGGTTATTGATGGTTTAGAAGCCATGGAAATACCTGAGAAGAGTCAGGCAGGAATTAGAGCCTGTGCCCACAAAAAGTATCGAGATCATTAACCCATCTCAAGTGCATCTACACCAACGCACACAGCATGGGCAACAAACAGGGGGAGCTGGAAGCCCTGATGCAGCAGGAAAACTATGACATAGTGGCTATCACAGAAACATGGTGGGATACCTCACACGACTGGAGTGCCACAGTTGGTGGCTACCAGCTCTTCAAGAGAGACAGACAATGAATGAGAGGTGGTGGGGTGGCCCTGTGTATCAGGAATTGCTATGAATGTCTAGAACTAGATCTTGAAGGTCTTTTCCAACCTTGATGATTCTATTATTCTATTTGAAAAAATGTAACATGCATTGTCCTTAGGGGGTTAAATGTTCTTCAGTGTCAGCTCATAATCTCTGCTTCTTGAATAGAAACAATAATGGAGATTTAAACAACTTAATTTACAGAACCACCTTCTTTACCAGTGTCTTCTTTACCTACAGGGAGACAATGTAAAATGCTGCAACCAGGGTGAATGAACAGAGAATTTGGATCTGATAGACTTTAACACAGTGTGCATAGGTGTGTGGTGGTAAAAGTCAACAAGTGTCATGTTTTTTTCCCTGATTGTTATTGTAATTGCTTGTCTCTAAAAGATGTGATTTATTTACATAAACAGGAAATGTTGTGTCAGAAACCCAATGATGAGATTCATATTGATGTAGAACCCAGTAAGCCATCACATTTACATCAGCTGAGGATATAACCCCAGATCTCCCATAATTCTCTGAGATGTCAGTTTATTCCCTCAATGCCATGAGCAAAAGGGAGAAATAAAGGAGCGGAGGATGAAGGAGAAAAGCAGGAGAAAAAACCAGCCTGTTATTTCTAGTACATTGACAGGGGACATAAGTGTTTCAGTTTCCCCACAGATTTAGGTGCCATGTGTTGTGCATAAATGCATCACAGATACAGAAAATCTGATACCCATTGATACAGTGAAATATTGCAAGGAAACACAAGAAGGAGAACACACATGAGATCAGAGAACATCTGATCGGTGGTCAGAAGACACCACAGACATCCAGGGACTGCAGGCAAAGTCCCATATGCTGCATGTAAAGGAGCTGAAATGAAATGTAAGCCAATATAAGAAAAAGGAATGCAGAATAATTTTACCACTATGCTGTTCTTTCTGACCTAGAGGGTTCTTTGCTTACAACACCTCTCCTGAAAGAAAAAAAGAAAACAACAGAAAAAAAATTATGTTTGCTTGGTGTTTGTTCCCAGCTGAGCTCATAAATGTCTCTGACTTTCCCCAGTGTATGTAGAGTTGGTTTTCATGTCTGCAATATGTTGCATGAAACAAAGGGCCAGATGTGGGGAAACAATATACTTTTCAGCAGAGGAAATATCCCCTTTTGATGAAAATCAACATTTCACAGCAACTAGGGAAAAAAGCACCCTTCTCCCCACCAACATCAAAAAGGGATAATGCAGAGAGAGGTACTTAGCTACCTGCTACTTGGGCACTTGGCTGCCATGAGACCTTAGTTAACTTCTCAACAGCAACTGTGGGGCTCACAGAGTGGGAGATCACAAATTGTGGTCTGTTTATAAATATGCCTGTTGTTGTAGTAGTAAGATTTTAGTGTAAGACTTCTAAAAAGTGTAATGGTTGCTGTCAGGTGCAGGGTATTGTCTAGGATTGTAAGAGTTTTGGAGTTTATGGCTATTTTAATCACTAACTGTTAATATGTATTTTTGTATGTTTTTGATGTTTTCTGTGTAATTGTCATTCTACCTGGTAAAAGCAAAAACTGTTACTATGCATGTTACTCCTTGAGATGAAATGTTCTGTTATCTATAGAGTCAATGAATTTAAATATAACAAAAAGAAATATTCTTATTGTATTCTCTCAAAAGCTTCCTACATCCACAGACTTAGAGATGGCAGAGGGAGCCAGCACTTTCACAACATTGCTTGTCCCAAGGATTTTCCTGTTTAATGTAGCCTGTAAATTAACATGCAGCTGTCTATATTTTTCCCCACTACCAGTATTAAATTGCCCAGTGGATATCCACTTACTAAATTCCCACTTTTTCCTGAACTAGGGAAACTCTAACTCCGCTAAAGTAAAATGCAAGCTTGTCCATTTTCCTCACTCATCTTCCACAGCTCAGTTCATTTCAGGACTAATAGATAACAATAGCTATGAAAAAAATGTGGCTATCAAACCTCTCTTCCCTGGAGATGTGGCCATTCTCACATGCTTTATTGTCACTATATATTTATTTGAATGTAAAAGGCTCCCTGTAGTAGAACCCAGCAATCCAGGTAAAGGGTTGTCCCTGCAGAAATAGTTCCAGTAGGGGACTGTAGGGCTAGTTATGCTTAAATGTACTTAACAAGTCATAAAACTAGGCAATCCATTGATTTAATAATAATCCATTATTTAATGGATTTAATAATCCATCCATTTAATAATCCATTGATTTAATAGTAGTGCATGGGGAAAATAAATTTGGAACTGATACTTTTCCTTGCCTTCAAATCCTCTTAACGTTTTGAATTTCTAAAGGAAGATAATTTCCTCTGTTATTTTGCCTCTGAAATGGATGAGGTCAGAGATTTTCTTCACCCAAAGACCTACCTCCTGGCACCACTATGTTGGAAAAAAAAAAAAAAAAAAGCATTCTTCTTTATAACATTTTCCATGCCCCCACAAAGCAGTGTATACATGAATGGTACTTAGAGATTGCTCTGTTCATTCCTTAATCTCTTCCAGTGGAGTCCTGTAACACATGTCAGCCAAGCCTCTGTATTGATTTCTTCTGTATTTCAGGTACCAAAGAAAGCACTATCAAAATTGAACAGTCTGATAAACTTGTTGGTTCTCAATACTCTTTTAATCAGATGTGTGGGATAAGGGAAAAGTAAATAATAGCACGACAGGAGGGAAAGGAAGGTGAACTCTGAAACTGTTGAGAGATTACATCCAGTGTAGTACTGTCCTTCAGCTGTTCAAGAGAACAGTTCTGTATATAACATGACATTTAGCAGTGAGGCACAGGCACTTAACCACTGTTATATGGCATGGACACAGCCCCACGGGGGATCTCCATGGTTTCTCCTACCAGTATGGATGCTCTTTGCCCCATGGAAGTTCAGAATTACTGCCTAAGCTGTGCCTGTTGTGAGCACGTTCCCTCTGGTTGCTAGGAGCCCCCTGTGACAGACAGCATGAGGTGTTAAAACTTCTCATTGCAATGTCCAAGGGCAAAAATGTACGTGAAGATACTGTTCTGTTTCATACAGGAGCTCTAAGTCAATGCTGAAATGCTGTTTCTGAAACAGAAGATCCATTGATATGTCTCTTTGTAAAAACATCAGGTATTGTCTTCCCTGATGATCTTCTTCTCAAATGTTAAGACGAAGAGAAAAGTAACAAATACATAGAACTGAAGAACAGTTTGGATTGGAAGGGACCTTACAGATCATCTAGTTGCAATCCCCCTGCACAAGCAGGGACACCTCCCCCTAGACCAGGTTGCTCCAAGCCCCATCCAACCTGTCCTTGAACACTTCCAGGGATGAGGCATCTGTAATCTGGATAGAACGAAGACATTGCATCTTTAACTAAGGATATACAAACTAAGCAATACATTGGAGAAAAATTCCATAGTACAAACACAAGAGCTAGGGTTTCTTGGCTTTTCTAGGAATCCTTATCAAGAAATAAACTTGATCTAAATATTCAAAGCTACTTTGCCGGTAGGAGTATTTTTGCCATTATCCTTGCCTTTAGCAAAATCAATTTGTACACTGTACACATTTGAATTTCAAAGTTATTGTCCTCTAATTGCTTTGAGATTAATTTTGCATGTAAGCAATGAGAGTGTTGCCAATGTTTTTCTAATGCCTTGGAATGTAACGGATGCTTTCTATTATATTTTCCACTATCCTTCAGATGGTCCTAATGCAGTAAAGAAAAAACAAACAAAGAAATGAAAAATCTCTAACTAAAGTTGTAGAATCAATATGCTGCACTCATTCCTCATTCAGATGCTTCTGTATTAAAACAGCCCAGAAAAGGTTTGGTTTATGGATAATATTGTGGCCTGTCACTGAAATAAATATAGAGCAATTCCTGGCTGTGCTACAAACACCTTATGAAATCTCAGGCATGTCTCTGGATATTGGTGTGACTATCAGTTCAGTGATGGAATGTGGTGGCAGGGGGGTTGGACTCGATGATCCCAGAGGTCCCTTCCAACCCCTAAATTCTGTGATTCTGTGATTCTGTGAAGAGAACAGTTCTTTTGCTACTCCTGTTCATGTGTATTGCAAATTCCTCACAGGAAGGCATGGCACTGGCTGTGCATAGAGCATGTGGATAGATGCTGCCTTGCTCTCACTGGGGATTCATTTGCTACAGAAAATAGGAAGAATAAAATGTTTGTTGTTTTTTGGTTTGTTTTTTTTTCCTGGAGTCACAGGTGGCCAGTTGCTATGCCCAAGGGCATACTTGATCTGTGCAAGTTATTAATGCAATTCCTTGGGATTTTATCCCTTTTTAGGGACAGTGTTGCTGTTGTAATTGCTGTAGTTCAAGTCCACAAGTGAAGAAAGACTTGCAGGGAGATTATATTAGACAGCATGATACAGCTGGAAAAATTATCTGTGTTTCTGAGCATTTTGTGCCTTTCTCAGATCTGTAAAAGAAGCAGGGATCTCTAAAACTAGTTACAGGTTATGAACCTTGTAATTCCTTCTGTTGTTCAAATAGTCATTGAAAAGGAAAGTGTTTTATTTTAACAGAGCAGCTGATCCCAGGTATAGCTGTTGCTCTTCCCAGCCTCTTGGACACGGAGTTTCCAGATGGAGGTCTCCCTTTTTGGGCTACAAATACCATTTTATTAGTAAAAAGAGATTTCTGTCCTGGCCTTCTGGCTCACAGATTTGTTTAATCCTGCTCTGTGTCTTTTACTAAGCAATTTACCCTGCTTTAGTAGTCCAGTCATTACTGACATTTAAAAATATCAACAATTAGCTAAAAATTACATGCTGAAAACCTACGCATCATCAGATTTTGGACTGAACTCTGATGTCCCCTGCCCCAACATGTTTCTAGGATCCAGGGTCCCCTCCTTCAAGAAAGCCCCTGCAATGCTCCATTTGCATCACGCAACAGAGTGTTGCAGAGACACCTGAGCAAAGCAGACTCTGAAAGCAAAAAACACAGATCCATGTCAGGGAAACTGTGCATCAGCAGGAAACTAGCTTAGGAAAGGACCTCATGATCTACTAATTAGGAATTTATATAAAGTTCACATTGTATGTTTTACTTAGCTCTGATGAATTAATGACTGAATATGAAAGCCTTTACCAATTAAGCTAAGGAGAAATGTTGTTTACACTGACATTTCCGTTCTCAGGAAGAACAGATCTTAGAGAGGCTCAAGTGGGGACTGATTTCCCTTGCAAAGATCACTCACAAGAAAACACCTCCCTAGAATGTTAAACAGCCATTTTCAGTCATTGTCTGCTATTAAGTTGATTCAAGGCGACTCTCTTAGCAAAAATGGTCATTGCAGGAAAATGGTGACAATTTCAAGGTAATGTTAAAGTTCCCTAGAAGATTGACAGTTTGATTAAATTTGCAAACATCTACTAAATTAAGTTATTACTCTTGCTTGTTTTTAACTTGATGCTTAGTGTTATAGTGTGTCACTACCTGTTGTGGCCTGGAGTTGTCTTCTGGCAGGCTGACTTGAACTGAATAGCAAATGGTTCTTCAGAGTCTAACATGAGACTTATGTTATGTTTTAATGCCAAACTCCAAAACTATGGCCAAAGATGCATGCCCAAACTCTTGTAAATGTGTAGACACCTAAACATCTGCTAATTGGGTGCTATATAGTAGAAATCCTTTCCTTGCATCCTTTGAGTAGGCAATTCGGTGACATGCTCAGAGAATTCTTTATGTACATCAATAAGACAAAGCCCTTCACAAAATACTTCAGTATTTTTCCACCAAAAAACTGCAGAAAGACGTTACTTAATGTCAAAAGCCATGTGGAACAGATAGAACCTGAGTACCCATGAGGCAAGGTGTTTGGAAATGTCTAATTTATTTTTTTTTTAATGCAACTAAAATTCAACAGAGGGTTTTGGCCATCAAAGGAAGTTTAGCATTGGGCTATATCCAACGATTTTATCAGCTCTGAAGGAATCTTGTCCAGACAAGGCTCCTGTGTTAAGAATTGTAAATCTCTCCAAGTCTTCTTTTTCTTTTTTTAAAATACTATTGTTAATTATTGATTTGTAATTTTAAATTTATTATTATTAATTTTTGTGCAGAAGTTGTCTGAGTCCTTTCTGAGTGTTCTTTAAGAAATATAATCAAATTATCATCTTGAGTTATTCTGGGTGCATGAGGCAAAAAGGTAAGTTCCTACAGGGTGGACATTTTTTTGCAGCACTGTATTTTATGTAGGAAAGGGAGTGATTACTTAGAAAAGTTGGTATTTCATGACACCATCAGCCACACGAAAATCTCAGGGGAAACAACTGTTTCTTTTATGGCATGTCTGGGGACATTTGACTAGCAGAAAATTGCTGAGTAAGGCAATTAGTGCTGAACCTCGTTACTGATGGTTCTAAACATTTATTTCTTAGTTATATGTAGGTTGTACATCACTGTCCAGTATTCCTGGCAAAGGACTATATACTAACTGGTTTATAATCAAATTGAAGTGGTTATTGCTTTGGTGTATCTGAACTCAGCCATTAAACTCAGGGGTTTTTTACTTTGCTTTCATTTTTCTTTGTACAATTTGTTGCTACAGA
Organism: Hemiprocne comata; assembly: GCA_020745705.1. Taxonomy (NCBI): domain Eukaryota; kingdom Metazoa; phylum Chordata; class Aves; order Apodiformes; family Apodidae; genus Hemiprocne; species Hemiprocne comata. The sequence goes on from CM036587.1 coordinate 157,683,139, forward strand.
AAGAGTTCCCCAAACAGGTCGTTGTACAAAAGGATTTGAACTGAGTTGAGTGGTTTCTGTCATTATTATTATTATTAGACAGGGTCATAGATTAGAACTCCTCACTCAGGGTTCTTCGTCTCAGTCCCACAAACCTCTCTCTAGACAGTGGCAGGTCTACCTCCATCAAGAACCCTTATCTCTTGGTGTCACACTGATGAGCAGCTTCTCCAAGAGATGAGTCTACCCTTACCCAATGAACACCCCAAAGATCATTCACTTCTCGCATCCAGACTAGACTCAAGTCAATACTTCAAGGTATGTGTGAGTTGTGGTAGGGGGATTGCAGGTCTGTTGGGTACTCCACGTGCTCTGAGCACAAGCATCCCCTGCCAGCATCACTCTTCCCACAGACAGTTGTGTATGTAACAGTACTCTCGTGTATGACATGAGCTTAGGGTGTGAGAGATCCTGTGGGCATCAGTACTATCTATCATGAACCAAATATTGAGTCCATCTAAAGAGGAATCCCTTGTGTTCTGTGATTTCTTGTAACAGTTCTTTTGGGCAATCAGGTTGGACAACAGTTTGCAGGCTTGGTTTTGCTATATAATATACTTTTTTTTTTCTGGCAGATTTTCATCATGGAACCCTGGACCCTACCTTTTTTTTTTTTCAAGTTCCCAAAGGTTAGGATGTATTAAATATCAGAGCTTGAGTGTGTTAAATAACAGAAAAATTCAACAGAATGTGTTTCCATGGAAAGAAGATGCTAAGGAAGAGAGAAAACTCTATAAAAAGCAGTATGATTTATGATGAGCATTTCCATCTCACAGGGTCATCAGATACATCTTGGACTCAAAAAGAAAATTGTATCTTTTCAAAGGACCAAGAAGAGATTCCAAAATTCAATAATATCAGTTGGCTTCTTACAGCCTGCTTAACCCACAAGAAAGCTGTAGATGCATAAGGAATAGCTGGTTCAAGCTTAGCTCAGCTAAGATGGAAAAGAGAGTGACAGCAAAAGAAAAAAGATTCAACAAGAGAGGATCTGGCCATTGCTTTCATAGGGTCCTTCCTCATAAATGCTGGAATCCCACTTTTGTTTAAATCATATGCTCATCCCTTTGTTACAAGTTGCATTAATATCAGTAGGACCATGTCAGCAAATAAAGCCACAAGGATAAAGACCTGACCTTTAATATTCTGTTGCTTTTGAAATCAACAGTCAAGGATGGTTTATATTCCCCTTCATTTTCCTCTTTTCCTTGCTTCATTTCCAAGTATCATATGATCCACATCTTCCACAAGATCCAGTTAGAGTGGGCTGATAAAACACAGTGTGCTCTGATAATCAAAACCTGGTTTTGACTTTTTACAGACACAAAAGTCTGATGTTAATGGTCATATCAGCTTGGTTGCTACTCTAATTTAGATAAGTGAATGTGTCTGACTTAATACCCAAATTTGGTACAGAAGAAAAAAATAGCTGAAACACTGAAGTATTGTGATCCTACCCCTCTCCTGCCTCTGCATTTTAACATCCAAACAGAAAGTTCTGTGACACTGAAAAATATGGAAAATAGGGATGATGCCACAGAAACATGGAGACTCTTCCTCATATATATCATTCAGATGTACCCAGAGATCCTTGGAACCAGATGGCCTTTTATTTTTCAACATTGACAGCTGAATAACTGCTTTGGAAGCCAAGTATGGACATTCCAAAGAGGAACAAGCAATGACTACTGGTCTGTCATACTCTCCATAGCTTTGCATTTCACTCAGAATATGTGATATTCTGTAGTCCCACTTGTGACAGGAAAAAACCCAAGCTGTTATTTCTATGTACCATCTATAAAATGTTTGGGGCTTATGCAGTGATGGATAGGTGTCTCTCAACCATGTCTGAGCAGAGCATCAGACCAGATTAGTGTTCACCTCTAGAACCTGTGAAGTGAAGCAGGTGACAGCCAAAAGGTCAGCAACTGGGTGATTTAAAGCACACTGCTACACATCTGGTTCTGAGTAAGGGAAATTCTGGTCTAAGACCATGAAGGCTTAAGTCATACACTTAAAAACATGTTCAATCACAACTTTAATGCTTTTTCCCCTAGTATAAGAAGAAAATAGACAAAGTGGAGCAAGTTCAGTGGAGGGCCACTGGGATGAAGCATTTGCCCACAGATCAGAAGCTGAGAGACCAGGGCTTGTTCAGCCTGGACAAGCGATGGCTTCAGGAGGATTGACCTATGGGGAGTTCATAAAGATGATGAAGCCAGACTCTGAAGTGTGAAGATGAGAGGCAGTGGGCATAAGTTCAAAGGAGAAAGATGGATGGACACAAGGAATAACTTTTCACTGTGAGGATCTGAGCAGTACAGCAGCTGGCCGAGGGAATTTTTGTTATATCCACCCTGAAAGGTTTTCAAGAGTGGGCCAGCTAAAGCTCCAAGTAACCTATGGTCAGAGCCATAACTGACCCCACTTTGAGAAGGTTAGACAAGAGACCTTCTGCAGTCCTTTCCAACCTGTATCATCCTACAACCCTATGATCCCTTATGCACTGCTTCACAGAGGTACCCAGTCCTCGTGCTGCAATGGTCATTGAGAACAGGAGAACTACTTTTTTTCTTTTTCTCATTATGAGATGGCTTTGTAGTATTTCTACTGCAAAGGTGACTACCCCTGCATCCCCTGGTGGGATGGCATCCTACCTGTGTCCTGCCCTTCTCTAAGCTTCTCTCCAGGCTTAGAGAGGCTTCTAAACTGGTCAGCTGCACAAGGGAGCTTTCTAGTTCCCCTCACCGAGGCAAAGTTAAACTCTACTTTATAGTGTTTCAAATCACAAAATAGTAAACCATTGCTTTCCTACTTAGTTTTGTAGGTGTTTTTTAAGGGTTTTGTTCATTATGCACAGAACGGGCAATATTTAATACTTGTATCTCTGATAGGAACATTTGAGAGAAAAAGCAAAACATTAATTTGGTTTCATACAGGTTTTAATACTCTCAATATGCCCATTAGAGCTGTGTGGTCATTGTGCTGAAGTGTTGTGATGCAGGTTACCATTGTCAGGGGGACAGCACGTGAAAATATCATCAATTTTGGTGAATAAAACAAAAATAGTTTGCATCCATTCTGAGGGTGAGTGTGGCTAGTGGCTCTTGGCCTGAAATAAGGTTTCCCAGACTCTTACCTCCCTGATCACTGCATGTTATTTAGAACTTGAAGTCTGGTGCTTCATCACACTCAAAGAGATTGCAGAAGCAGTAGGAGTATGTTTAATAAACTGCACTAGAAGTTTATACATTTTTATTACCATCAGCTTCTGTTTTTATTAAAGAAAAACACTATTTAGCTCTATCTAACCTAGATGAGGTGAACATTTGGCTGATACTGGTGTCATGCACAATTAGCAAGGCTGAAAATTACTATTCCATTGATTACACTATTTTTTTTTTAATTATTATTTTTTTTATTATTTTTTTTTACACTATTTTTTTCTTTTCCTTAGGGGAAGCTGCAATCAGGTTTGATGTTACCCCTGACTGGACTCCACATAAGTCACACTGTGCATGGGGCAGCACAGCTTGCTGCTCACCCTTCTGGTTCGTTGGGAACACTTGAGTGTGGATTCAAAGGAACTCAGTCAGGTGCTGTCTCCTACTGCAAACCTTTTGAATACAGAAAAGCATGTTTGCCTGAGCGTGCAGTTAATAAATCCCAGCCCTTGACACTTATTGACTAAAGCTCCAGAATAGGGAGATCCATTGCTGGTGGCTTGTTAAAATAATAAGCTGAAAGGAAATTCCTGTCTCAGTGCTGAAGATTTGTGGTCTATCAGCTCTGAGATCTGGCAAAGAAGTAGAAACAGGTTTGCTTAACATTTCCCATTGGAATACTTTTTTTGTTAACAGGAAAATGTGTTTTCAGTGAACAAAATAAAGTAAAATTATAAAAAATGCTTATGTACTAGGGGGATAGCTCAGGTCTTCAGAAAAATTCTATCAAAACACTTTGAACATTTTTTTAATTGCTGCTTTTATTGGTAGGAATAAAATCCTATTCCAGCTGCTCAGCTGCTGTTCAGGACTGTGGAAAAAAGCTCACAGTTGTGAACTGGGCCACTTATTCATAGGATGATGTTGGAAAATAAATTTTCTTTTTGCATTTCCTATCCTAAAAACCCATGAATGTTGATCTTCATTGCTTATGGGCTGTTGAATGATAGAAAACACTGCAAGTCTGTGAGCAGTGGTTACTGTAAAACTGGGGAACATGAAAACTCGACCATAAAAACTCTTACCAGACTTGTGCAGTTGTGAAGGATCATACTGGGTTTTGTTTATATAAGCTATAAAAAAAGTTCCCCCCAAAAAAATTTCCAGGTGAACCAGGATGTCTAGACCTCCAGTCTAGGATGTCCTGGCATCTCAGTTTTCAGCTCTATAAGAGCATCTAAAGAAAGCTCAGAGTTCATATTCCTGAAATTTTATTGGTTCTTTTTTTCCAAACTCAGAGAGATAAATCAAACCTGCCTTTTTGAAAGCCCCCTCCCAAAGAAGAGGACAAGAATTTGCTTTACAGATAGAGGAGGAGACAATTATGCCCATGCTAGGTGGTGGCCCATTGACTTATTCTTATAGAATACGAAAGATACCTTCTAATAAAGACTGTGAGACTTTTTTATCTTGAAAATCAAGAAGGGATCAAGCTTGAGTGACTACATCAGAATGCTCTCCAGCTCCAGCAACAGAAGAAAAGTCAATTTGCCTCTGGTTTTAGGATTTCCTTAGTGCTCGTTAGTGCAGTTAATTTGCATACAGGAATACAAAAAGGAGGCAGAGCAGTTCTTTTTTATTTCCTGCATTTTTAAGGACACTATTCTGTTACCACCACCTTTTCTGATTTTTTTCAAGCACCTTATCTCCCTGCCTCTTACCGTGTCCTACTTTCCCCAGGGGTTTTTGTGCATGCCATCAGAGATTTACCAAAGGGCATTTCCTATGCTTCTGTGCATTGAAAATAATTTAAAATAATTTTAATGTATAAGTATCAAAGGGAAACAAACAAACTGTGCTTATGTCATGCTGATGTAATTTATTTTTCTTCCATTTTTGAAAAAAAAAATATAAATAGTTGATTAACAATAAACATAGGAACATTTGGAAATGCATCTTATTCTTTTGGGGATAGCAAGTCTAAGGCACAAGTGTTACATGACAAAACCTTGCAGACAAAATAAACTGCTTGGTTATCTTGATTCCCCAAAGGTCCCCTGAATTATGGTGCTGAACTACTCATCTTGAAAAGGCTGTTTCTGTCACTGTTTGGGTACCTGCCTCATGTATTGCCCAATTTAAGTATTCCATGAACAAGAGTTCTCTCAAGAGTGATGGTGGGAAGCCTTGACCCTCAGTCTCTCATTTCACTGCAAAGGCAATTTATTAAATGTTTCTTTTTCTTCATTATAGTCCTTTGGAATGGTGCTATATCTTATTATCCACACTTGCATTGCACTCTCTCCTTTCTGCAAGTACATTGCTTCATTTATAAAATGTCAGGATGGGGTTTTTGACCTTTTTTGTTTTGAAACAAGACTTTTCTTTGCATTTTATTCAAAACAGCCTCTTTGCTTAAAAATAACTTTCACTAAAAAAGAGAGAAAGAGATAAGTTCTTAACGTGTTTCTATAATCCCAAGTTAAAATGAAAAATTTTATTTAGATTCAAACAAAATTTCAGCATCTTTGAAATTAATAGAACCTATTTAAAAGTATAAATTCTAGCTTAAATTTGATCAGAAACAATTTTTCTGTCGGATTTTTCAATGTCCCTTGTTGACTGGAGGGAATAATAATTTTCCTGTGAAGAACTACAGAGCTTGAAAGAGGGGAATCACCTGTCATGCCTCCTTTCCTCTCACACAGGTAGGACCTGCTGCTCAGAAATCCTCTTTGCCTTTTGGTCACATGTTGCTATGAAAATATGGACTACACTTAAAACATTAGAGCAGCTGATGGACACTTTAATGAAGGCTTCTTTAAAGCTTTACTAAACTTTTTGAAGCAGTTGACTGAAATGTCAGAACTTCTCTCATTAAAACTCCCACTTCAGCTGCATCCCTTGTGTTTCAGAGTATCTATTTTCACCATTTCCACCCAATTCCCAGAATAACTTATTGAAAAGGGTTATTTTCACTCATGAAGACCTGACTTATGATATATTCCACTGCAAAAAATAGTATTTCAGATCTATGCTTATTTTTTGTTTCTGGACAGCAACGTTAAGTTACAAATCATGAGTCACTATGAGTTTTTATTTTTCACAGCTGAAAACTAATTAATTTAATGAAACATTTATTTATTTTTTAAACTTCAAACTGCCTTGGTTTTTACTTATGGGCTTGAAGACAGGGACTGGCTGAATATTTTCTCAGTTCTATTAGTGCTGATTTTTTCTGCTAGAGCTGGCTGCTGGGTTTTGAAGCCCTTCATCCAGAGGAGGGCCACGAAGATGATCAGAGGGCTGGAGCACCTCTCCTATGAAGACAGGCTGAGAGAGTTGGGGTTGTTCAGCCTGGAGAAGAGAAGGCTCCAAGACCTCATATCAGTTTTTCAGTATCTGAAGGGGGCCTACAAGACAGCTCAGGAAGGACTTTTTACAAGGGCTTGTAGTGAGAGGACAAGGGGTAATGGATTAAAACTGGAAGAGGGGAGATTTAGATTAGACATTAGGAGGAAATTCTTCACTGTGAGGGTGGTGAGACACTGGAACAGGTTTCCCAGGGAAGCTGTGGATGCCCTCTCCCTGGAAGTGTTAAAAGCCAGGTTGGAAGGGGCTCTGAGGAACCTGGTCTAGTGGGAGGTGTGCCTGCCCATGCAAGGGGGTTGGATCCAGATGATCTTTAAGGTCCCTTCCAACCCAAATCATCCTAGGATTCTATTATTGTACCTATGCTAAATCTAATTCTCACCACTAGGGGTTGTGGGATGCTGTCAGCAACTTCTGAGAACAACCTTTACACTCTTTAAGCTACAGCTGTTGTCATCAAGAAGTTCCACGAAAAATCTGCACCACCACCCAGAACCTGGGATGATGCCTCCTAAATTTTGTGCCCTTCTCTGACTCAGACATTGGCCATTCCAGTAAAGCTTTGCTGATACAGACGTGATGCAGAAGGAAAGTTTATAATCTGAGTGTGTATAATCTGAGACAGCTGTTATGATTTGATTCTTTTTGGCCTCCAATGGCTTTGGAGTTACTGATTCATCTGATTCTCTATCAAATTTGGGATAAAAATGTTCCATCACTGCTTTTTCCATTCTCTTTCTTCACTTGACTTGTAATTTCTTCTTCAACCATAAATTCATCGCTCTCTCCATCCTGGTGATTCATTTCCCAAAGGTATCAGCTCTTAGATTTTAATTAAGACTACAGTCTACACCTAAGCCAAAATTAAACCCATTTCCAACTCCCAGGATTCCTAGCACTATAAGACAACCAGATCAGTTCTCTGGCACTAGGCAAATGGGACTCTGTGCATACACAAGGAGAAGACACACTGAGTAAGAAAGCCTGGCTGCAGCCAACTCACTCTCTCAAGAAGAATTGCACTCCCAAGTCAGAGACAAAATTACTGAAAACACTTCAGAAATAAAAACAGCTCCAGTGCATTTCTTCCATTGAGTGTTTTGATAGAAATCTAGTGTTCCTGTCTTTGAAGACACAGTTTGTTAGCCTTTTCTCAATATAAAGCTTCTTTTTTTAATGTTATATAGAAAAAAAGTTATGTGGTGGCAAAGCAAAGACAAAAATCTCCTACTCCATTAAGAGATGTTTTCCCGAACCTTCCTAGAGCAAATTTGCTTAGTTTCTGTATTTTTCAGCCTGTCAACACATCCTTTGTGTTCTAATTGTGCCATTTGTAGCTCTTGGTTTTTTACACTTGTCAGGATTCCAAAGACTGAGTTTGGCAATTAATTTCAAGAAGGCTCTGTAACATGTAAAGTTAGGACTAACACAGCTGAAGGGGAGGGAATGCTTGGAAGAAATGATAGCCAAGAATTTATTCTACAAGAAAAACAGCTTTCAGGTTTTCTCATTTTTCTAAAAACCATGTTGATGGACAATGTTTGGTTTTAATTATGTCAAGATAAAATCAACATAATGAAGCCCCTGAAGCTGTGGGCCATGACTGTAAATGATTATTTCCTTTGTAGATTAAAAAGTGCATGCTGGTGTAGATTTTGTACTGTATGCAAACACTGAATCTACTGCTGTACACATGTACACCCCACTATCCTCTTCATATAGGTTGGGGTGTGGCCATTGTATTTCCTTCCCATGTAGTCCAACTTTGGAAAATTCTAGTGGATCCCCTTGGGAAGCACGAAGACACTGCTTGGCATTTGAAAGCTTAAAATACTTATATGAGCTGCCAACAAGACAAGCTGCAGCTCATGGTGCTGAAGACCACTGCACCACCATTTCAAAGGTCAATGCACCCTGTTTATTTGCTTTTGCTTCTGGTTCTCAGAACTGACTGTCCAAGGTAGATGATTTCTCATAATTTGGGTCCCTTCCTAACATCAAACCGAGTAACAGAATCAGGGAGGTTTTCAGAACCTGCTCTGAGGTGGGAGAAAGGATTCCTTTGGTGGCAGATCCGATTTAGGCATATCCCAGATTTGGACCATGGACCTAACTGTGATGGCAGCTGGTCATTTCTTCTCAGTTTCTGAATCTCCTATTTTGCAAATACTACACCTATTTTTACACAAAGTACCCTGCTTATGAATGCATGTTTGCTGCTCTGCCAATGCTCCTCTGTGCATGAACAGTTGGGAAGTTAAACTTTTAAAGTGTCTTTTAGTACCCAGGTTTTTTCACTCCAACTTCTGGTAACAAATATGATACTGTTTGTATCTGGAATATTTAATTCCTCCTTTTCAATGCCAAACCAAGACACTGGTAAAAATCCAGGTTTGAGACCTAGGTTACATCAGTTCCCCAACCACTTCATCTCACATCCACCCCATCTGCTTCAAGGTAGAAATCAGAAGAAACCTCACTGCTCTTATTTGTGTGCACACAAATACAATGTGATACTAGTGACTGTCCCACCTAGAAGACAGGGGCCTTCTCACTCGGGGAAGATCTCAAAATCTAAGACAAGTTGGAATTAACTCTTCATCTTTAATGGGAACACTGGGAATCCAGCATTTTGCCTGTAACTCAGTTCTTTCACCATGTTTTGATGTGCTTAGAAATTTGGGACCATTTTTTTGATTAAGCCAGCTATTGGCAGGGTGATGTTATGGAACCACCATGGCCTGAGATGAAAAAGACTTCTTTGGTCATCTGTTTCTTCTCATTGCCAAGACAGGATTAGTCTTCATTATTGCATACTTGGCTAATTTTTTTGTCTCTTGGTTTTCTTCATGTCAGGCCATGACAGTTTTGAGAATTTTTCTTGGGAGATGATTATTCAGGCTAATAAAGATGTAAAATAAATTAAAACAAAAACTTTGGTCAATTGTGAAACATTATGTTTCTCATGGATTTTTATGTGCCTACTAATTTAAGCTGTGAGTTCCTAGGTTTTTTGGGGTTTTTTTTCTAAGTGCATTTACGTTTAAAAACAGCAAGTAACCAGATGTCCCTCATTGTGGGCACTGCAGATCCTGCCTCATCAATCTGGTCATCACTTTGTGAGTTGAAACGAAAGTAGCACCAAGACCCCGCAGGCTTCTGCTGATCTCACAGAATTATCATCACCTGGAAGAACAAACCAATGGTTCTGAGCCAGCTCACCAGGTCACCATTTCAAGCACAGCCAGAAAAGTGGTAGGTATTAACACACCTGACAGCTTTTTGGCAAGTAGATCCTCTACAAAATGAGCTGATGGACTCAGGCCACTCCAAAGTGGTGCTCACATTTTAGAAAAATGTCCTCAGATAGCCTGAACTGGCACAAAACCACAGAGTCACTGCAGCATACATTTGGCCAGCTATGCATGATCAAACAAATGCTGTTTTCTTACCCCAACTAAAACCAAAAATGTGCTGATAACCCCTTTCTTATCATAAACCAGCAAGCTCGGGGCAAGATGATAAAAAATGAGAAGACAGGGCATCATCCAAGGAAAAGGATGAGCCTGGGAGCTCAGACTCATTGCTGGAGAAGCCAGAAAGAACCACTGCTGCTGTTCAGCCCAGTCCCCTCAGAATCCCTGTTTCTAATAGAAACTGGAATAGAGCAGCTAAGGGAAAAAAGACCAAAGCAAAGTCCCAAAAGCTTTATTCAGGAAAATTGCTTTCAGGCATACTCAGCATGTGCTTTTACATCTGACAGTTTATATACCTGTGTAGAAATTCCTTAATCTTTCTTTAAATCTCTAGTTTTCATAGCCTTGTTGTAAAGCTTATCTGGATCAAAAGCTTCCATTTCATTGATTAAAAAAAAAAAAAAAAGAAAGTAAAAAGGCACAGATTATTGTTTAAAGCAGAATTGTTCCAGGTGTCATTATACTGTGAAGTATAAATATCAGCCTAAGGATTTCCTTTGTTTTTATATATATATATATTTGAAACAGACATGTACCAACTGCAGTGTTTCTCGGTTTACATGTATTATTGTGCTTTGCACTCCATCTATTTGAGTCAATATCTACTTGATTTTTTTTTTTTTTGCACTGAAGATGCATATTTTGACATAATGTGGCATATCAGGCAAACATCAAAAAGTTTCCTATAAGGATCTGCACTCTAGTCCCTACACCTCGCAGATGTTTCCTTCTTCTCACTGGTGTTAAGAAGCTAACTTAGCCAACCAGATAAAAAACTATCATCAGGGGGGGGGGAAAAAAAAGCACAGCAATCCTTGATGTCTTCAGAACTGACTCATTCAAACCTCAGTGCCAGTATCTGAGCTTCTTTTACTTGGTGGAAACTCATTAATAAACCAGTCAAGAAAACTTGATTAAACAAAACATCCTGGCATCCTGTCTGAAGATAACCAACTTAATTCCCCAGCAATGCTTTATAAATTAGCGTATTAATATTAATATTAATGTGATTCATTGATGAAGCAATTCACACCTTTAGAGAATTCTGCATTTTCAAAAATATACTCCATTCTGTACCTGCTTTGGAGTCTATTGTCTCAATAAAGAGCATGTTTAGAGCCTGCTTCCTCAGTGTGCTGAGTTGTCCCTTTAAGCCCTGAGTGCCCTTGGTTTGGGGAGCTCTGGGACATTTTGTGGAGCACTCCTCCTGCTCAGCACAACAGCAGACCATCCAGTTTCTTTGCTCTAATCTTTTGGTCCCTCTATTCCTTTTATATCGCACTTAGCTTAGACAACAATGCTTCAAATAACACACCTTTTATGAATTTTATCTTCCCTGTCAAGGCTATAGAGAAATATCATATGATGTTATTTGTTGTAGAGGTAGCTGTTAAAAAGTTCACCCTCAGCTTAGCAGGAGAGGCCCAGCCTCCCATCTGCCAAAGGGTCTGTTAAGACAAGAGCATGGCAGACCCTTTCTGGAACAAGTTTTTACACTTTAATCAAAGGACAATGAGAAGAGGCTGCATTTTTAGGAATGGTGACTGGAATATATCCTCTGCTTAATTTCCCAAAAAGAATGCAGGCTCGGCAGTAGATGCAGTTACTTCTTTCTTTTGGGATCTTGCCTCAAAGTTACATGTGTGATACCCAAAGCTAAGGAACTGAATGAGAGTTTCATCTTTAAAACTTTTGGAACCACAAAACATGCTCACAGATCAGTCTCTGTCCTGATAGGTTGCAGTGGGTGGTTTCATAAGGGTCCTGTTACAGATGTGCATATCTAGTGCCAGCATTAAGATAATACACCCCTGGAGCAAAAGCAGTCCTGGTATGTGATGTAAGGGTCCCTTGGCACCCCAGGGGTCAGTAGCACAAAAGCTCTCCCTTCCTACCATGCAATGCCACAACTTTTCTCAGATCTCTGCATCTGCTGGAAGGTTGGAGAGAAGCTGCAATGCTCTTCCCAAGGCTGTAACATGGAAATACATGGAAGGGGAGCACCAAAGGTCTTTACTTATACATAACCCATCCCTGATTCCCTGACTGTATGAATACAGACTGTAGAAAAATTCCATGACAATCATTTCTGTTTGGTTCATTTCTATCTGGGGTGTGTTTGGGTATGGTGCTAGGAGCTGAAACTGGGACTGAAAGCTTCCTGCTCCCACCAAGTAGAAGAGCAGTTTAACCATCAGGAGAGGGACTAGGACACATAAAATGTGCAAGAGACACAGTCACATTCATAATCTGCCTGACCTGAATCTTTATGTCATATCATGTTTAACCCACGTAGTCCTTAGAGTTTTAGATGCTACCCCAGGCAAAATGCTAGAAATTAATCACCCAAGTGCAACATAGGGTGCTGGGTTGTTTTTTTGTTTGTTTGGGATTTTTTTGTTTTGTTCTATTTTTCCCTCTGTCTAGTTTTTTTGCTTTGCTTTTTCTCCAAAATCAGTTTTGTCTCTGAATCCTGGCAGGGGAACAAGTGAGCATTGCAAGGCGTGAATTCACAGAAGAAACTCCAATGAAAATTGCTAAGAGGGCAAAGAGTTTAAACCTTCCCCTCATAGCACTGGTTTCTCAAGAGGATGGGAAGGTCTTTGTTTCACCTGCGTGGTTCAGTGATATCCAGGAAGAAGATTAGAGCAAAGTCAACTCCTGATTCTCAAATCAAGAGAGATTTGAGAGTGTGGGCTCTATGGCACAGGGTAGGTTGCTTCGGAGTGGGTGAGAAGAACAATCTTCAGGTCTTTATCTCTGACATACACAATTTTGAGTTTTTCTTCCTCTCTTCTGTGTCACTGAAAGTTCTCTACTCTGTAGCAGCCATGTAATGAGTCTAACTTTCTTTTAGCCCTTGCCCATGCTTAAGGTATTGAGGAGGAGAAGAAAGAGGAGGTCTTGTTCTAAGAGGTTTGAGAGCAATGAAATTGGATGCATCAGATTTAATAAAAAATCATAAGGGATCTTTCTATTGACTTCACCGAGTGTGGGATCAGACCTGACCTGAAATAATGAAATAGAACTCCCAGGATAAATTATCCTACTATTTTTTTCCAGAATTTCTGCAGGATTTTAATAGCAATTAAGGAAGGTGTCCCAGAAAGCCTAGAAAATAAAAGAGTATCATTGTGTAGGGAAAGATAAAACAGAAGCCCATCCATCAGTTGAGTATGGTTTAATTAGATGAAACCCAAGATGTATTGGCAATCATTTAAAAAATACTCTGTGCACTGGGGTATGAGGAGGTGATTTACAAACCTATTGTTTGCAAATGCAAATGCAAGGAAAAATAAGGCATGTAAGCAAAGCTTTGTGCTGCATTCAGAAGCTTACAAGTAATCCAAATTTGGGTTAGAAATCACAATACTGAGATAATCCTTATATTTTAAAAATGCAATACTCTTAGAAGGGCTGAAATTTAAACATTTTTTATTTACTAATGAGAATGTAAGAGATCCTGAATATTAAAGAGCTACGAGAAGTTTTTGTGAACAAAACAGATCTTAGTTGCATGAGAGGGGACATATCGGTAAAAATAAATCTGTTTTATTATATGATACAAGAACTAGGTAATAATTTTGCTAAAGAAAGTGGCATATAATTAGAAGGATATAGCAGGAAGTTTAATTACATAGGGCTACAGCAACTTTCCTCCATGAAATCTAAAATTACTGGTGTGATTTGTGAAAGTATAGAGGAACTTTTCTTAATTTTCTGGGCTTATTAACAAAAAAGGTTGGGGAACTATTTAAAAAGACGAAGACTCCTCTCAGGAATTTACATTCAACTTTTAGGATCTGGTAGTTCTCAAGTTATAAAAAAAAAAAAGTTCAGAAAAAGCAAAGGAGATGTATTAAAAAGGATTAGCATTTATTTTTGAAACTGAGTATATTAATGAAAGTTCATGACATCGGTATGAATAATTCAGTCCTAAGAGATCTGCCATTGTTAAGCCTAGAGAAGAGAAGGCTCCAAAGAGACCTTAGAGCAGCCTTCCAGTACCTGAACAGGCTACAGGAAAGCTGGGGAAGGACTGTTTACAAGGTCTTGTAATGACAGGATGTAATGAAGGGGTAACGGCTTTAAACTGGAAGAGGATAGATTTAGGTTAGATGTTAAGAAGAAATTCTTTCCTGTAAGGGTGGTGAGACACTGGAACAGGTTTCCTATGGACATTGTGGAAGCCCCATCCCTGGAAGGGTTCAAGGCCAGGTTGGATGGGGCTCTGAGCAACCTTATCTATTGTAAGGTGTCCCTGCCCATTGCAGAGGGGTTGGAACCTGATGATCTTTAAGGTCCCTTCCAACCTGAACCATTCTGTGATTCTATGATTTCCTCTGGCATGAGAAACCCCATTGCACAGCCAAGCCTCTCCCAAGTGTACTCAACGTAGCAGAAAACAGTTGAAAATGTTAATTAAAATAATTTTTCTGATGCCCTTTTGGTAGAATGACCTACCATCACCTCTGCAATAGTGGGGTTTCACAGCTTGCCTTGCAGAGATCAAATAGCCAGAACTTGTTAAGAAAAAGAATATTCTTCATGACTCAGATATCTCAGTGCAATTAACATCTGAGTTTTTATTTCAAAAACACACTTCAATTAGGGAGTTATTCTATGTGATAAGAAGAGTTTCTACCCACAATCTGGAGGGCTAGAAGGTCAGCATTGCATGATATTTAAAAATTATGACCAAAAATTGATGTGAAGGTTACACCCAAAGGCAGCTAAAATGGAGGTGTGAAGCCACCCCTGGGCTGTCTCCCTTAACTTGCCCAATACATCGGCGAATTATTTTTCATCTCCATCTTTTCAGAGAAGAAAGGTCTCTGGCAGAGGCAGAAAAGGACTCAATGAAAGTAATTGAGAAAGAGAGTGAATGGGAGGTCTTCAGGGAGACAGTTCAGCTCAAGGAAATTTCTACAGAGAGATCTTCAGGCTCCTTCCCTCCACGGCGATGCAAGGGTGCAGCACAGGGCCTCATTTCTCCCCAGTGCAATGAAACACCCGACTGCCAGCAGACAACTTTCCTTTTTGGCAGCATGTGTTTTGCTTCTGTTGATTTTTCTGACTAGCAGCCTGCAAACACAGCAATGTAAATGTTCACAGTGGGGTTATAAGCTTCCTACTCCCAATCCATTAAGCATGGTCTGTGGCAATGTGCACACCACGGCTTATTACTCCAATACATGTAATCCATCAAATGACTCAAAAAAGTAGAACTCTTCAAAGTTTGTAGAACTGAGTTATCAACTCTGTTCACTTTGTGGAATATGCACAAAAGGCAAGTTAACAGAACAGTTGAAAGCACACCGTAAATTAAATAGGAATCAAAGCAGACGTGGATGTACAAAAAGAAACAACCTCTTCTTTCTCCCAAAACAGAGATGGGGATTATACTTGAAAGCAGCAGAGCATCCAGCAGTATGTTGTGGGTTCCGGCGTTGGATCTGAAGTACTGCAATGAAAGGTCTTTGGGATAAAGGGGATTCAGCAATTTTTCAGTGTCATTAATCTCCCAAAAGCTTGTCTAAGAGAAAAACAGCAGCCAGTAGCTAATTAGACATCTGCTTACAAAAAAAAAAAAACAAAAAAACAAAAAACAAAAACTGTAGAATCAATGCACATTAAATGTGTCAGACAGCAGGGGCTACAGATACAAGCTTCCTATTTGGACAGCAAATGCAGCCTCATGTGTGTCTGTGCCAAGCTAGGACAATTGTTCAGCATTCCCCCAGTATGGTCCTTGGTCAAAAAAAAAAAAAAAAAAAAAAAAAAATATATATATATATATATATAAAATTTTTGGATCCTCTCCAACAAATAAAGTGTAGTCTTAAAACCCTTTTCAGAAGAGCAGTCACAACTTGAGGTAGCACACGTGTACTACTGCCTTTATCTGAAAATGTAGATGTAAACTGATAGTGACATACTCTAGAGTCTGCTACTTCCCAAGCCTACTAATTCCCATCCACACCATTTTTTAAAAGGCTGTTCCCTTGCAAGAAACTAGCTCTCCTTTCTCCCAGATGAATTATCTAATTAACTGGTTTGTGGTCCCAAAGGTTTCAGATCAAAACATCTGAAATCTTGAAATGTCTGGCAGATCAATGTCCACAACAGCAGGTTTTTAACTGTAGATGTTGTGATGTCAATATTGTTTCACATAGCATGTTGTGAAGGTCTCACTTAGCTAGGGCTGCTGGGAACCTTTGTAGCACCAAAAGCACTGACCCTAGATGACGATTTCTGGGCCTCTGCATTCACAGGCAACCACTATATACCCACCACATTCCTTGAGAGTGGGACACCCCACCCTATCTCTGCCTATCCTACACACCCTAAGTCTTAATCACCCCATCCAACCCAATGTGCTATTATAAAGGACAAAAAGCCCTGCTTCTATTCCTCTTTCAAACAAACAAACAAACAAACAAACAAAAATACACAAACAAAACAGATTTGTAATCTCCCAGTAATCTCCCAGTGTTTTCTACTAAGTAGGAAGAGCATATCTTTTGCCCCAAGGACTTTACTGCCCAATGGTCACACCTGAGATCCAAGGATGACAATGGTGACATGAAGGTGAGAGATCCACATCTAAGTAATGTGTTTTGTTTAGACCGTAATACAGCAACATAACAATTATAATCTCACTATATAAAAATGTCTGTATTTCTGTATATAATTTTTTTTTTCAAAATTGTGAAATATATCTAAAAATCAGGGAGGGATTATTTGCTTGAGCCTGGATAAAGTTAATGAACCATTGGGTTAATTAGCGTGCCCAAGAAGTTATTGGTATCACCTCCAATAAACTGTAAGGATGATGTCTGGATGGCAAAGTTAATTGATGTCTGTATTTTAAGAAGCTGCAATGAGAAAAATTTAGAGAAATCACTCATGAGATAAAAACTTGAAAGATAAGCTTCATACCCCAGAGGTAACACTAATCAAACCCTGATAATTATCAGTTTTATGCTGCAAAGTCTTAATTTTTCCCAAGTCCACATGAGTTCTGCAGGATCTGATGAGAATCTCATTGAACTGAAATCCTCCTGGAAAACTTCATTACCCAGGGACTGATTTTGCCATCCTTGTTGCTCATTTCAGGGGCTCTGTTTGTAAGGTAAGGTGGTGGTTTAGGTGGTGGGGTGAATGAGCTTTTTATGCTGCTTAGTTTAGATAAAGAAACATCTGAAAGGGACTCGAGCATAATTGTGCATTAAGGGTGTTTGCACGAACCATGGAAACTGCTCTAAAGATCATCTTTATTAGGCAATTTCATCTTTACAGAAACTGCTCAAAGGTATCTTTCTGCAATTCACATTGTAATTTTCTCTGATCTTTATTTTCTTTTCCCCTAGAATCAATTGCCAAAGACAGATATACCTGCTAAAATATGCTAAGAAAAATGTAACTTGAATGAGGACACTTATCTCTCTGAATGCAAAGCTGATAGGACAACACATTGAAAACCACTGATCTCCCGATTTTCCCAGTTCTTCAAGATGAATAAAGGCCTTGTCAATGACAAAGTACTGAGCTTGACTTTAAAATTTGTTAGATGAAAATAAGAAACTCCCTTACAAATTTTGCTCCATGATATTATTTTTCAATATATTGGAGGCACAGCTTTGTCCTAAGTAGCATAAATAGCATTGGATAATGTGCTGTACTGAGGTTATAGTTATGATGGACTTTTTTTTTAAAACCGTGGCACCAATTATCTTTAGCTATTATTCTTGAAATAATTTTTTTAAAAAAGGAGCCCCAGCATTGCATCTCAAATTTAGTGGCTGTAAAAACCTTTTTGTGCCAATGATTCATAGATTCTCACAGTTGAGAATGGTCTGATCAGTTAGTTTGATCTTATCCTGCGATTAGGCACCTTTCACTCTTTTACTTCTATGCTGAGCTCAGTAAGTTGCCTAAACAGTAATTTCCAGGAAATTTCCCATTCTTGATTTGAAGACATCACAGCTGGAAAATCTTTGCAACCTGCTCCAGTGGCCAACTGGCCTTGACACCCAAAGTTTCTTTTCACTGTGGATTTCCTTGACATCAGTTCCCAGCTATTAGACTACCTGGGGGAACCAAAATTAAATTATCCTCTACAAGTATTGCCCTCATGCCCCTAATCTGTCACACTAAAAATGGAAACATGAATCCAATATTCCTGTTGTGTAGGAAAATGTCTTACCCAGAAGGCTGTATCCAGAAAAGGTGACACTATACCCCCTATTCATTCTGGTTTTATGGGTTGTAGAGTCCCGAAAAGAACAATTGTCTCAAAACAGCCACCCTGACAAACTGGACATTGTGCTCAGGAGGGGCCTCATTCGATAACCACCTGGACCCTGTTCTTACAAGGAGAGCCCCTTGTTTGGTAACTACCCTGATAAAGTGGACACTGTCCTTGAAACGGGAGCCCCTCCTTTGGCAGCCACCCTGATAAATGGGACACTGTCCTTGCTTGGTAAGGAGCAGTGGCTGGCAAGAGGAGCCCCGTGGAGGCACAGTGCCACCTTGCCAAAGACCACTGTCCTGTTGAAGGACAGAGAGCATGTGTGACAATAGAGGCCATTGCTCAGTCAACCCAGATGGGGGGGGCCAAGTGATCACCTGGACCCCCGTGCCCCACCGACTCATTTCCAGAACATTCCCAAATCCAACACTGAGTCTGTGCAAAGCAGGCTGAGCCTCACCAGGAGAGGCAGGGCCAGGTGCCATAAAAGAGGCAGACTGGAAATGCTCAGGGCGCGCGCCCGCCACCCAAGGACCACAACGTCATGCTGAGATCGTCGCTGGATCCAAGGGTGGTGATATCTTTCCTATCCCCTCTTTCTTTATCTCTGTCTCTCTGCCTCTCTCTTAATCTCTCTCTCTCTGTCTAACCATATTCTCGGCACATAGGGGTACCACCATTTCTAATTTTGCTAAGTTTTTCCTGTTGTAACCTGTTGTTTTGAGAGGATCATTTTGCTAAGTTCTGCTAGTTGTAATCTGTTGCTTTGAGAGTGATATTTTTGTATGTTTCCTTTGACAAGCTTTGTAATCTTACTCAATCTTAAGTAAAAGTGTGTTTTGTGAAAGCCTCCTGGGTAATGGTTTTACTCCTAGAGTACTGTGCAGAGTATCCCCGAGCTTACTCTTGCTGAATGGGTTGTTAAAAGAGATATTTATATTTAGTTTGGACCCCCAGCTCTGGGGAGCCGTGACCACTTTGTGGGACATGATAGTGCTGTACCCACCTTGTGGGATGTGACAGTGCCATGCCCATTTTGTGGGTCGTGACATGGGTACATCCACCTAAAGAAGGCACAAAAATTGTTTCAATTACTATAGCATTATTTAGACCCAGTCTCCTAGTTTCTAAGCCACAAGTACTGGGCTGAGACCATGTCAGGAAACCTCTGTGGCTCTTACCTAAATTTTCAGCTCAGAGCCACATAAGGACTGAAGTGCAGAGATGCCAAAGAGAGTGTCATTGCTGTCCCTTGCTGGGGAACATGCAGGAAAGTGCACGAGGGACACCTAAAAGCAGTGACAGTCTGATCAGGGACAGGAGTAGGTCCTTCTGGGAATGTGTCTGCATCGTTAGAAACAATGATCCCTCTCTCTTCTGCTACTGAAAGTTTAAAGACATTTTTAGAACAGCTGTGCTTTGGCTGATGCTTCCCCCTTTTCAAGGGAAATATCACTGCAAAATCCTCTCCAATGTAGCACTGCAGCCACTTCAGCAGAAAGGATGGAGAGACAACCCAAGGTGGAGGTATGGAGTGCCAGAAAACATCTCTCCAAACCAACACAAAATAAGTGCAAACCTCAGTTAGATCCATGAGATCGATTGGGCCTCACTTTAAGTCCACTGATTTCAATTAGTACCCTGGAACTAATTTCTCCTCTTGATCTCCATTGCACCTGAGCTGCTTTGCTGCTCCCCCCAGCACCTTTGACTGTAATTTTTCCTGGCTGTGGGCCAGAGGGAACATTAAGCACCTGAAGTTCCAAATTTAATTATAGTGTTTAAATAATGATACAAAGCATTGATTCCATTTACTCACAATGGCACAAACCAGCTTTAAGTATTTAACACCTAGGTCACTTCCTGTCTCACCTCTCTCTGTTTAATCACCTTCTGCCAATTAGAGAAATCCCTAAGAGGCTGGTCTGCTTCACACCATTAGAGAAACTGAATACCCCGGGCACTGCAGCAGCTTTTATTTGGTGCTCTATGTCCTGCAGAGAAAGATTTGCTTGAAATGAAATAGGTGGTGTATTTGAATCGTTATATTGTGCACCCACAACTCTCTTGGAGGCTGCTTGGGTTCTGGCACAGTCTAATAAAACTCGTGCATTTATAAACTCTCTTTACTGGTCTGGCTGCATTAAAGGACTCCAAGGTGGGGATCTTTGCAAAGAAATGAATGTCTAGAGGGTTCAGAGCATGTCTGATGCAGGGTGGTCATGTGTTTCGATGTACCAAGGAGAGCCCCATCTGAAGTGCCTGTTCCTGAGTGCATTGCACCCTCACAACCCCAGGATGGTGCCTGCAGATGTCTGCTGTGGGCAGCTGGTGAGGTGCTCTTTGTCCCCAGGTCCTGCAAGGCCACAGGAGTTAGCCTTGGGTTGAGCTGAGAGCTGCCTACTCTCTGCTTTCCAGGCTTTACCATCTGACTACAGCAAAAAGCAATCCCAGGGCTACAGATAACAGCAATGCTACAACAATCTTCTGCCACAGAGCTTGGAGCTTTCTGGTTTAATGAGGCTAAGCAGGATGTTTGCTACCATGCTCATGCTCTCCCTTAGGGCTCTGGCCAGCTGAAATTCACTTGTCCTTGTCATGTTTCTTCAAGACATCAGCAAATCCACCCCTCCCTCTCTACCCTGGGACCAAATCACACTGCATGCAGCAGCAGGTCCTCTACTCATTCTTTCTCCTCATCTCTGCTTGATGCCACTTGTGAAGGGCATCCACATAGAGGGTCTTTCTCTGCCCTACCTTTCACTCTTCTGCAGTTGGCATCTTGCGTTCAGTGCCTTGCCAGTGCTCATGCACCCAGGGAAGCAGAAAGACTCTTTTTCAGGTTGGAATAGCACGTGGGAAAGCTTGGTTTGACCCCTCTGCCCCTGAAGTTCATGGCAAAGATCTCTTTGATTTGGACAAAGCAGGGTTGTACCTGTATTTTCTCCATGCGCCAGTGCTGCCAATGAGAGGTTAGGAGGAAGGGAAAGTGTGGGGGATAGGAGAAGGCAGCAGATACAAATACACTTAAATGTATGGCTTTCCCTTCTTGGGACTTGAGATCACTGGGTGTCTAGCCCAGGTTTCCCACACTGACTTGTCAAAACAATCTCCTTGTTCTCTGTGCCACATTTGTTCAGCTGATCTCCTAGGAGAGGCTAATTTTGTAGCTTCCTTGAACTGATTAACAGCAGCTTTACATTAATAATTATGTCCTCTTGACAGCTCTTAATATTGATTTGCTAAGCTGGTGCAGCAGCAGTCCCAACACCTTATCCAGCAGTCAGAAGTGGTGGAGCTCCAAATCCCCACCTTCAACTGCAGCTGAGAAAAACCCCATCCTCTGGTACCATGGTGCCCAGTAGAAGACAGGTCTCTTTCATCATGCTTTGTGATTGCTAATAATGCCACAGCCAGGCTGGCACTGCCCTGACAACCCAGCACAGGGCATGTTGCACCCACCTGAGATATGCTTTTAATCCCTGCTTACTATTCCATCCACCACACGTGAGCAGAGCTGGACAATCTTTCTGATTTGCTCACCTGCCCCCCCCCACGGAGAGATTTGCTCTGGAAACACCTCTCCTTTCTATCCTTAGCTCTTCCAAGAGCCACTAGCATATTTTCAAGCTCTCTCCATTACTAGGGGTCTCTCCTGTCACTTAAGGAATATGCCCTCAAGCTGCAGACTGCTTAAGTTCTCATTGGCTTTCCATGCAACCACCCTCATACTTTTATTTAATCCTTGTAAACATCTGCAAGTTTCCTCTTAGTCTTAGTGGTTCCTAATGACTTCTTATACCTAGCAAGTGCCCTGTGCTCCCTTTGACTGGATGGTAGGAGCTGAGGGGGCTGCAGTGCTTCTTGCATGTGAACATGTCCCATTTTCTGGAAGTTTCACTCTCCACAGGAGGGCAAGGAAATTCCTGTCAGATCCAACTGTTCATCTTTTTCTGTTGAAAATGTCTTAGCAGACCCTTTCTGAATATGTACAGTTATGTCAGTCTGGTGTAGGTTATTTCCTGAGTTTCTCTGTTATCTAGCACACCATTTACTGGGATTACAGTTTTATTTCTAAGATGAGACAGGTCTTCCTAGATCTGCCTTCTTCAGGCCATCACATTTTTGTCACAGCTCTGGAATAAGCCATGGACTCTAAGTGCTGAAATCAGGTCTAAATTTCATATGCCACGTAATACTATAGTTCCCAAAAACACTTTCTTGTCGATGTAGTAATTTTCTCCTCTGAACCTGAACTCCCATCCTCCTTTTCAGTACTTGGTCTCTGGTTCTCACACCAGAAAGATTTGAAGGCAGTAAAATAGTTCATGAGGTGATTTTTTTTTCTATGTAACTACTTGCATTTGCAAACAGATTTTTAATTCTCAAAAATAAATATTAGTAGAAAGGTGGTAAAGAAACCCAGAATCTCAGCTTGCCTCATAGCCCTGTTCACCTCCTTATGCTCCTCCTTCTTAAGAATCAAAACTCTTTTTTTAACTTCTTTTTTTTAACTATAGAATCATACACCCATTTTGATTGGAAACAACCTTTAATATCATCAGGTCCTGCCGTTAATCCACCACACAGCCAAGTCCACCACTAAACCATGTCCCCAAGCACCACATCTATGAATCTTTTAAATACCTCCAGGGATGGTGACTGCTCTGGGCAGCCTGTTCTGGTGCCTGACAACCCTTTTGGTGAAGAAATTTTTCCTAATGTCCAATCTAAACCTCCACTGGTAAAATGCCTTCATAGTAATGCTGTCATTCTTCTTACACAATTACTTTCAGAACAAAGGAGGTATAAAATGTTCCCATTTCACTTGAGGGCATTTTATATTCACTTACTACTCAGATGTGAATGACCACACCAGGAGCAGTGGCTGGAGAACCACGGGTGAATGCCCACTCCTCCTCCTGCTTCCCAGGGCAGCTCTTCAACTTGAATTGATGGAGGGCTTGTCACAGGGAGCCTGGGGTGTGAACAAGCACTTCATCTCAATGGAGCTTTGAATCTTGAGATTAATGTAGGTGGAGGAAAAAAAACTTTTCCCAAAAGGCTTAGGCATACTCACATCATTTGGAAATGCAATTACTGTAATGGTGTGCTCCACTTGGGATAATGTAATTTGCATGAGCAAGTGGTCTATATTTAGTTTAAAAGAGGCTGTTTATTGAGTGTAATATGAGACTCAAACTTTATAGATGAAGACTACAGATCATGGTTAAAAGTTGTAATTGTCCTTTTTCTCTGAGTGTTTTTGAGATCTCTGGTTTACATGAAGCATATTCTGCTTGGGCAAATGAGGAAAATCACAGGGCTCTGATTCCCAGGGGCAACTTGAAGCATGTGAGTTAAAGCTTCATACTGCAATTTTTCACAAGGTTTTTGCTGGAAAAGTTCTCCAGAATATAAAATAGTAGAAAACTTCAGACTCATCTATTAGGTTTGAAAAACAGAAAGCACAGACACAGTAAATGAACACTGGAATATGTGCATACTTGCAAGGCCTCCAGAGGAAAAGGTATAGAGGACTGCTGGGAATCAAATGAGGTTCAGGAGAGATCTAATTTGTGCTCTTGGGAGGAGGGGAGGGAGACATATATTGAGGAAACTTGCATTTTACTCAAGGAAAATAGTATTTTTCTCCTTCCACCTCTTCTCTTTCCTCCTAACCCCACATGCATTCATTCCCCCTGGCCTGTGAGATTATATGTTGAATAGGAACTTGCACTATAGGTCAGTTCCCCAGCTCTTTTCTCTTGCAGTGTCCTCCTTACATGGAACAGGTGGTTTTTGTTGGAACAGAAGCTTGCACACATAAACTCTGTGCAGGCTTTCCTCTGGAGAAATTTGCTCCTCTGGCTGGTTACACAACAGGCTTGTAACTGAGACAAAGGTAGGATTTCATTCTCTTTCATTTCTAAGGTGTTTAACATTACAAAAACCACAAACTGATTTGTTTCTAAATGCATGAAGCTTTTTTATTATTGTTATCTGAAATTCATTTTGTGGAGGATCACAAATTTCATATGAGGGTTTTTTTATGGCCAGATAGAGCCCCTGAGTTTTGTAGTGTAAGTGTTGACCCAACTAGCTAGAGTAGCACAGCAACATGGAAAGGCAGAATAAAAACAAAAGGCTATGGGGGCTGCATTCATAAAATAAAATGAGGCAATAAACCAAAAGGAAGCATTCTCAGCAGCTGGTTATTTCATTTCTGATGGCATCAGCTCCCACAAAACAGCCAAAATATATAGACAGATGTAATCTTTTGCTACATAAGGTTTGTCAAATAATAAATATAAGTAGTGCCACCATCTCTGGAATTGTTTGCTTTATTTGAGAGACCTGGGGAAAAAAATGTCTTTCCTGGGAAATATTTAAAACAGAAGCAAATTGCTACTGTAGAGAAACTAGTAATAATCACTTTGTTTTTCATTTTTTCAGGGCACTCTGGTGGCTAGTGAATTTTGCTTTAATTCAGTAACAAAAAAATCCCTCATCTGGGAGGAGGAAAGATCTGAAACCAGAGATTAAAGGGTCTCCACTGCATGGTTTTGACATGGGCCATTGCAGTTTGTCCAGATACAAAGTTGAAAATGAGATGCCCGGTTTTAATTGATCATTTGGTAGTGACATGGAGGACAACTGATCTTTGGATCTAGATCTAATGCTCCTCAAATCCTCAATTCTTCAGAACAGAGGTTAAACAATATCCTATTTTTACTGCCGTGCCATAGAAAAACAGACAAAAAAATTTTTGAACTGCCTACATCAATATCTCTCAGACTGACAAGATTGGAGGCAGACATCTGCAGTGATCCTACAGTATTCTGCTATGCTTTGCCTTTTTTTCCCTTATAAAGCTTAGGCTGCAGAAAAAGAAACTCATTAGAAATATTATTGTATATATAATGGAAAATATTACAGTTTACGTGTACTTATGTTCTGCTTTAATCCAAATAATTTAAAGGAGTGAATAGGTTTCACAGAGAAGCTCAAAGCTAAATGGACACCAAGTCTGTTATGTTGAAAGATGTAGTGGGTGGGAGCATTAGAAGCCACTACTGGGACTGTGCACTCAGCAGCCTCTGCCTGCTTAACTGGGGAACTGTAAAGCTCATGAAGAAAGGAGAGGAACTCACAAGCCACTAGGGCTGAAAGCGTTTATGTTTTAATCGGTTAAAACTAAACCCATGAATTGTTAATGGAATTCCAGTTTTGTTGTCTTCTGCAAAGGTGTCTTATTCTGCCCATACCACCATACCACTGAGCATCTCCATGTTGAACTGAGTCCATGGAGCCAGATGGGATCCACCCAAGGGTACTGAGTGAGCTGGCAAAAGTGCTCACCAAGCCACTTTTCATCATCTATCAGCAGTGCTGGCTAACCTGGAGGTCCCAGTTGACTGGAAGCAAATGTGACCCCCATCTACAAGAAGGGCCAGAGGGAGGATCCAGGGAGAACAGTCTGACCTCAGGGCCAGGGAAGGTTATGGAGCAGATCATCCTGAGTGCCATCACATGGCACATACAGAACAAAAAGGTGAAAAAAAAGTAGGTCCTCCTTGACTAACCTGATCTATTTCTGTGACAAGGTGACCCACTTAGTGGATGAAGGAAAGGCTGTGGATGTTGTCTACCTAGACTTCAGTAAAGCCTTTGGCAGTTTCCCACAGCATTCTCCTGCAGAAACTGGCTGCCCATGGCTTGGACATGTGTACGCTTGGCTGGGTAGAAAACTGGCTGGCTGGCCAGGCCCAGAGAGTTGTGGTGAAGGGAGTTAAATTCAGTGGGTAAGCTGGTAATGAGTGGTGTTCCCTCAGGCTCAGTGTTGGGGCCAGCTCTGTTTGATATCTTTATCAATGATCTGGATGAGGAGATCCAGTGCATGCTCAGTGAGTTTGCAGAGGACACTAAGTTGGACAGGAGTGTTGATCTGCGTGAGGGTAGAAAGGCTCTACAGAAGGACCTGGACAGGCTGGATCAATGGACAGAGGCCTGTTGTATGAGGTTCAACAAGGTCAAGTGTCAGGTCCTGCATTTTGGTCACAACAACCCCATGCAACACTACAAGATTGGGAAAGAGTGGCTGGAAAGCTGCCCAGAGAAAAAGAACCTGGGAGTGCTCGTCAACAGCATCTGAATATGAGCCAGCAGTGGGCCCAGATGACACAGAGCATCACATGTTAAGAAGGGATGGGGTCTTCTAGCCAGCCAATATACTTTGGAAACTAAGATCAGTGATGGTCCTGAGTGTAACATACTCCACAAGGTGTAACATGTTCCTCCAGACACAGGCAGCTGCCTTCTGCTGTTGTTTTCTAATTGTCATATGGTGATCCATCACATAAAGAACAGATTGTCACACTCCAGAAGGTTGAATGTTTGGATTTTTTTCTGAAAAGACCATCCAAGGCATGTATGGATCTGAAGTCCCTGACTATATGGAGAGAGGATTTGACTGTAAAGGGTTTGGAAAGGATAACCCACCAAATGTTACCTTAATCTCTGTAAACCAGCAGTTTAGACTGTCAAAGCCATCATTTGTTTGAGGTGAAAACCTTCTTTCTTTGGCATTAAAAGGAAAAAAACCTAAAATTAAAATGAAAAAAATTATTTGTATGTCACTGAATTTCATAATTTCTGAACTGAGAGTTCAGATGTCATCTATGATCAAAACACCAAACATCATCTCTGTTAATTCGGATAATGAGAAATGTCTTCTTCTGATTGAAGTCACTATCACTTGGTGCCAGGAAAACTTAGTATGCTAAGAAGTGCATTACCATCTAGGATGTCTCCATACACCTGTTCTACAACCACAAACTATCCAGACCCTGATATCAGCACATCACACCCAACAAGTCTCCTGAACTGCAATTAAGTATAGATAACACTAAAGGCCTAATTAGCAGGTTAAAATTTAGGTATTTCATATTTAATCCAGTAAAAAGATATGATATACAGGCAAGTTAACAAGCACATACAGCATGGCAATAGGAGGAGAGCAATTGGAGGTCTCTACACTATTCCAATCATGTCCTTATCTTGCAGCCCCTCTGACATATTAACATTTGTTGGACAATTTATAGATAACATTAGGTCTGGATGAACACAAGCCTATTAATTAGGCTTTCCCATCAGATAAACTGTCCTCTGTGGTTTGTACTATTTTAACATCATAATGTTGTTCCCCAGCATAGGCTGCAAGATGTAGGCATTCAACCACTACCCTTATTCAAAACAATTACTTCCCATACCAGAAAGTAATGAGGGAACTCTGAAGTGTTTTCCCTTTTAGCTGTAAGAACAATATCCGAGAAAGATCAAAGGAAGGCTTTTCCCCAGATGTCACACTCCATTTCCACTTAATTTCCCCTTGCTTGGTTTGATTGATGCTCCTAGCTAAGGAAAAGAGCCTTGTTTTTTTCTGAGCTGATTTTCTTTCTCAAGTGTAAACAAGCAGAGATGTGTAGCACAGGAAGCCAACAGGCTAAAATAAAATTAAGGATAACAACATTGAGTACATCCAGAGTCCTGTGGGAGCAAGAAAAAAAAAAAAAAGTAAAAGAGTGCTTGACTTCCGTGATTCCTGAATTTATACTGACTATGACTTACATCTATTTATGGAATACTTTTTTAGCCAATTTTGCCATCTGTCTAGTCTGCTGCTGCCTATGGGAGGGTTGTAGATATGACTGATCTGCTCCTTTGGTGTCCGAAGCAGCAAATCTGACAAGCAGAGCAAAGTGTTCTTGGTCTCTCAGCAGTAACTATAAACATTTGGGCATTATCAGTCCAATAGCTGGAAAACTTTCTGGTAGTTCATTGAAGAAAAGAAAAAAAAACAGTAAAAAGAAAGTTGGCTTCATCCTGGCTCAAACCAGGACAATACCTAAAGAAATGGGCTCTGTGTAACAACCTTATACCATGTTTCAAGTTTAAACACCATATTGTGTGCTCCCTCAGGTCAGGATTTGAAGCACAGCAGTGCTCAAGTCCAGCCCTTACCCTGAGGCACCTGCCCTGCAAGCAGGATAAGAAAGTCTGTCTGGATGCCTTTCTGAGTGATCTGCCCTAGTTTTTGATCCTGCTCTGGCAGGCGGGTTGGACTCGATGATCTTCAGAGGTCCCTTCCAACCCCTGACATGCCATGATTCTGTGAAAGTGCCTTGGAGCAAAGTGCAAAAGAGGAGGACATGAAGGAGTCACCAAGCACTGACATTTCTCTTTGGCCTGGGAATTTGAGGCACTCAAGTCCATCTATCCTAAGGTGCAATTAACACCATTTGCACAGGACATCATGTGAAACTATAATGACACTTGAGAGTGTGAGGTGACACATCCCTTCCTCCTTGATGCTCAGCTCCAGCTACTCATCTGATGGCAAACACCAGCAGCTGGTTTTGTCAAATATCCTGTTACATGCTTTGAAATTACGGCTGGAGGAGGCAGAATGCCTGCTGTTAATCGAGTGATCAGTGCATGCCTCCAGGGACTGCAAATTTGGGTTTACATT
This sequence comes from Hemiprocne comata, assembly GCA_020745705.1. Classification (NCBI taxonomy): domain Eukaryota; kingdom Metazoa; phylum Chordata; class Aves; order Apodiformes; family Apodidae; genus Hemiprocne; species Hemiprocne comata. Next base: position 157,711,975 of record CM036587.1, read on the forward strand.
TCCCCCAGCTGAGTAGATGCTGTCCTGTGCTCCTCCCAGTCCTGTCATTACTCCGTAGAGTCCTCTTTGCAGCTCCTGCTAGGACACTGAGGCTGCTCTGAGGAAGAACAGGCAGAAGTGAGTCCCTGCTTCTCTTGTGGAGCCCAATTCATGAGGCTGTTTTTGAGATAAAAGTGTAGGTTGAGATAAAAGTGTAGGACACTAACCTCTCTCTGAAATGATGATTTCCCTTATTGACAACACCTGGTGTAGGTGAAAGAGCAAACACTAAATAATGTAGAATTTAATATTACTATCAGTTAACTAGGAAAAAAAACAACCCACCTAACATACAGGAATCCAATTTACCTTATGTCCTACTTGGTGATTGAAGGGCAAGAAAAGGGTAAATGTGTATTAGATCTTAAAAATGATTATAGTTTTCCCTAATAAAAGGCATTACTGTCATCACAACCATTTGATGTATTTACAGCCAAGCCTCCATCGTCCCTTTGCATCTGCTGTGATTTAATTATGATGGTAGCACCAGTCTGTTAATATTGTTTTGAGCTGGCTTAATTTGCCTTCCGTAATTTAGGCAAATTACAGGAGGTGAGAAGAGCTGAATGTGTAACTTTATTAGCAGAGAGACCTTCTTCAGGATCCAGATTGAATGAAGGGTGAAGAAAAAAATTACCAAAAAATTACAAAAAAAGAAAGTTAATAGTTCAGGATTAAACTCCTGCTTTTAGATGGCTGCTCTTATAACAAAAAGTTAATTTACTTGACCCCATGTTAGAATCAATATTTTTATTAAGATTTCTTTTTCTTGTCTTCATGTCAGTATTTTGTTGACAGTATAACATATAAACCTTGCTAAATGGCCACTCTTTGTATTTATGGTACTGGAGATCATCCTTCCACAAAGGAAAAGAATCATGTCTCTGAAGATTACTATGTCCAAATTATAGCCTTTCCCCCTATTTAGGGGGAAAAAAAAAAAGAGACAGTAATTGTGGAAGCTTTTCCTTGTGTCTCTCTCACTGGTAAATGCAAAGTGATCTTATCAAAATCTATGAAATTACCCTGGGATAAAATTAATATGAGAGGAGATCTGGGTCCATGTTTTTTTGTACAGATACTGAAGTATCAAAACTGGTAACTGTGCAGCAGAGTACATTGAGAGCTGCATTCATGTAATTCAGGAAAGGATGGAGTCTAATGCACTCTGATTATTCATTTATCAATTTTCACTGGCAGCACTAGTCTATACCATTGAATAAGTTATTATGCTTTGATTGATTTTTCTTTCTTCAGGCATGTATTTTATATTTGAGGCAATTCCTGTAAAAGAAAGAAAAGCGATACCACAAAACACGAACCCAAACTTTTCAAAGCAAAAAGTTATTTGGGTAATTCTCATGGCAGAAAAATGTGCAGCAATTTGTTCTACATTTGACACTTACATAAAGACCAGGGGATTTTTCAGTAGACGGTTGGATTTTTATTCTGCTGGTCTTTGTTTTCTCTGTCCTCCTCACAGCAGGGATTGATGATGGCTGCTCTCAAGAGAACTGATTCAAAACATACTGAAGACTGTGGCAATCTTTCCATCGACCTCCATCAGTTTTGGGTCAGGCTTCTCAAACTGCTGGTTTCTATTTTCCTAGATTTCAGCATGAGGTAGCTAAATGTGCTTAAAAAATTAAAAGACCCTCCTCTCTCAATGGGTGTATATTTCATTTGAGGCAGACAATTAAATATGAGCATTTTAACTGAAAACCAAGACCAACAATTTTTAAAACTGCATAGTTCAGCTTGTGTCTGACAGTACTACGATGCCACCCCAGAGTTCCTCAGTCTGTCCCAAATTTTCTCTCTCCCTCTGTCTTACCTCTGATTTTAGTAGATGTGAGCAATATTTAACTCCGCCATCCTTATGGAAAACTAACTGGTTGGCCTAATTAAAAAAAAGGCTTGGAGGAGACAAGGCAGCTCACCTACAAAAAGGCAATGACTGGTGTGGGAAAGGAGATGGAAAGAAATATTGTCAGAAGAATAAAAGAATCAAAGGAAAAAAAATAATCAAGAGTGCCCTGAACTTAGCAATGATAGCAGCTGCTATCTGTTGGTGACATGGAGGAGTTCACAGTACAGAGCCTGTTGTACTGTGGGAGGCCTTTGGTGAAAGCACATGATAGTAGGAAAAGAAACATTATGAAAAATAATCAAACTATCTGTGAACATTTAGAAGAGAAAGAAGTGGCAGGTAACTATAGACATGGATTTGCCATGTCACTTCAAAACAATCTAATGCTGCCTGTGAGTGACCAAGAGTTCTGGGCTGGGAAAGAAGCAGCAAGCACCATATATCCAGCCTTTACAGGGCTGTTTTTTTGGGTTTTTTCAAAAGTTAATTAGGAAGCACAGTCCTGAATGACCCCTTCTAGTGTGGGCTTCAGAAAAGCTACCCAGAAGAGCTACGGCATTAAACAGTATCTCAAGGATTAACTGGGGGAAAGTATCTTGTTCCTACCACTTCATGCAATTCACTGGAACCCCCTCAGTTTCCTCTCATGTCCCTGTGTTACAGGGTGTTTCTGGTTAGTAAAAGAGTGAATTTGTCAATTTAAAGCCAAGAAATAATAGATTTCCATCTTTCTTTCCCTCTCCACACATAACATGTGCACCCCTAGGAGATTAGATTTGCTACATGCTTTCTAATGGAAAGCAGTCAACCCCAACAGATCCTACAAAACTTCTGGTCACCATTCTGTAGGCAAAGAGCCCATCCTCATTCATTCCCAGACATAATCAAGCAGAAGCTTAAGGCAATTACAGATGACAGATGTTGTCAATTTGGGGAGAAATAATGAAGAAAGTTTCAAGTCTGTGCAAAGCACAGTGTTATTGTGGAAGTTAATTCTTACACATAAAGATGTTAATACATGGATAAGGATAAACCATAATGCTGCCCTTCACGCAGTCCACAAAAAGTCCTTGACACTCTGTTACACTAGAATAGACTACAAATGATTATTGCTCAGTTCTGCTTTCCTGACATCATGTCATGATACTTACACCAATTTTTATACGCTGGAAATAATGGAGTAAGTTTCTTTTAGTTTCATTTTTCCAGTCTTTATTCGATTTTGGAGAAGTATTTTACCCCAAGATTTTAGAGTCTGTTTATTTTGATGCATATATTCATAATGGACACCTGTAATTTACTAGATACCAGAGACAAACATAGATATGCTGTATTTATTCAGGAATAAGACTTTTTTTTTTTAATTATTCAAGGCCTGTTCTGAATAAATAATCTTGCATACATTGTTTGCTTTAAGATGGATGAGCTATTGCACCTATATTAGATACAGTTAAAAATTACCCTCTGCAGTATAAATCACTCAGTTGCTGTGAGGGATGTCACCTTGTATGACAAAAATGGGAGCATAGGAAATTAGAAAGGAGATTGATGTCATGTTCTGATGTTTTTGCATAAAAGTTATATATAGTTTGCATATCTGCTGCTTGATCTTTCCATACCTAACATAAATTGGTTTATGAAACATCCAGATGCACATAGCAAAAGATTAGATACAGTAAACATTGTAATTAATCTGTTTACCAAGTGTGTCCAGAATCAGTACTGGGATGTAGATTTTTAGCATCTTTTAGCTCATTTAGCATGAGCTAAATTCATCACTAATGAGAGGTTTATTTCTTCATTTAATGGAGCTCCTCTGCAAGGCAATTGTCTGCCATCTCATCTGATCACAGCAAGTGACCTTCCTCTTCAAAGATACACTGAGTGTATCAGATTTAAACCCAAAATCCTCTCCTAATGAGGATCATCGATAAGCACCGAAGTTACCAAGAAGGAAAGAACCTCACGTGGCAGACAGTGACTCCACTAGATATATATGATGTGGCTACACCAGATGCTGTGTGAAGACACGAACACACTCTGCCTGTGTTTTCAGCTGGCGAAAACCCTTTGGCTGCGTTAAGAAGAAGGTCTGGCCCAACATTGTGTTGCTGGAGTCACACATCTTTTCCATGGCACCAGGGCTGGACCCAAGGCACTCAGAGCTCAGGCATGTCATTGCTTGAAGCAGTCACTGTCATCTAAGCATGGTCACTTTCTGCATGCATTATAAAACTACTGGGAATGTGTCTATGATTCCTTATCTGAAGTGCTAAAGCCAAGGAAGGCCAAGAAATCTGGCTGACACTTAGGACTAAAATGCTGTGTCAAAAGAAACCATCCTCTAAGCTCTGCCTTTGTAATTACAGCTTGCTTCTTAACTACTTATAAGTTGCATTCCAGCACAACACATCATACCATCTGCCAGATGCTGCCCCTGGGAGAGAGAAGAATCTGAAACATAAAAAGTTCATTTTCCATAACAGTTTTGCTTTTTAGTCCTTAGATACATTTAAATTAAAATAAATTTAGCAAATTCCCATAAAGAACATACTGAGTCAAAAGCTTGCAAATTCTTTCTCTCAGTTCCTTCACATTGAACGTTGACTAGTCTGCTGAGTAAGTCCAATTGAACAGGACGTGGTTTGATGCCCAGAAGGCTGCTTTAAATTGGGAACTATTTTAGAATTTGGATTCTGTGGCCTTATCAGATCTGCTTAGATCTACAGTTTAAAATAAATTGGGTCATTTGAATGTGTAGTTTGGTTAATGCTAATGAGATGGTTGGTTCAATTACTTAAGAAAACATCTCTAATCATTGGGAGTTGGGGTTTTGGTTGATTTTATGCATGTGGTTTCTGGTTTATTTTTAAACTAGTGGCAGTGATGTCACTAATGTTCTCTGTGCTAAAAGTCTTCTCATATCACATTTTCTATTTATCATGTGTGGTGATACAACATTGAAAGAAAAAAAAACAAAGACCCTGAAAAGCTGTGCCTGGTGCTGAGTTTCTGAATAGAGACATGCTTTCCTACCTCTCTTCTTTGTAAGATGGAAAGTAACACTTAAAGACTTTTTAAACTCGAAAAATCATGGAGATATGAACCAGCAGTCTTGATCTGTTTTTAAATGGAGAAGGTGTTAAATGTCACCTGGGAGGGTGAAGTCTACTTAGAGCAACCAGACTAAGCTGTTCACTGTTCAGCTTTTTCACTGTGTAATCTGTGTAGTGAAGGTTCTTTGAGTTATAACTTAACTCTCATATGATTATTAGAAAAGTAAATAAGTAGAAATGATTAATATCTTTTAAAACTTTTGCAGTGGGCTACCTGATCCCCAGAAGGCACCTTTGTCAAACACCCGGTATCTTTCTGATGAAGTTCATTAATGAAGTGCATCTGTGCCAACACTGATGAAGTTTGTAAACCACAACCAGGCCAATGAAATACCAGACATTGATGAGACAGATCAGTCACATAGAGTCACCTCCTCCACTTAATAAATCAGACCCATGTGAGAAAACACCTGGAAGCACCTAACACAAGCCATGCCTTCAGGATGGCTTGGGAATGAGCAACTACCATGAACCCTGGTGCAGCACCGAGTCAAAATCCACCTGTAGGCAGATGGAAGATGACTAGTGAACATGAGCAGAGTGCTCATCTCACCTGGAAACAAAAAAACAGCACTAAGGAGTTCCACCTAACACTGGTTTTTGCTGCAGAATTAAAATGAATTAATCTGGTAGTCTAATTTTCCTTTTAAAAGTGTAGGAATCTATTAAAATACCTTACAAAAAGTAATTTATTAAAATACCTTAGCAAAACCAGCTGCAGTTTGCATAATGAGTGCACCCAGTTCTCCTCCCGTGAGAGTGTGCTCCAGCTTGCAGTGCCTGAGGCATGTGGGCCAGTGCATGGCACTGAACACAGAGAGGAGCCTAGGTTGTGGAGACAGTCTGTATTACCAAGGCTCTCTGAAGAAAACAAAGTTTGTTGCAAGCCTGGGTTCTGTATTACTGGTCTCATCTCTAAATGTAGTATCATGCCAGACTTCACAAGCTAAAAATGTGAAGTATAAATAGTATGTGCCAAGCAGAATGTAAATGGTTATACTTACACTGTTTGGGAAGTGTTGGCCACCTATGTTCAATAAGGTTTTCTGTCAGAAGGGCATTAGCTGAATACTAAAGACCTCAAGAGCAGGGAGATAAATGTTGAGCCTCAGTTATGTTTATTAGACCCTATGCTTTGCTGTCAGAGAGCATGAACGTTGCTGAGAGCAACAGTCCCATCTGCTAATGGAGCTCCTCAACTACTGGCTTGCATTTCTGATATGGACCCAATACTGAATGTTAACAAGCTCTCCAGGACCCTATCAATTTAACAACTGAACCATCAGTGAGAGTCTCATTGTCTTCTGGGATGTAGGTTTTGATCCAAGGTGGGTTTTATAAAACATACCTGAAGTATTCCAACTTTTTAGTAAATCAAAATCCATAACATAATAGATGCAATATTTTATGTAGTGTTTCTCTTTTAATAATTCAGAGGCAAGAGTGAGGATTAAGAGCTGATCAATGAAGGAATTTATGTGATTCAAAAAAATTTTTATAATACATCACATTTGCTGCATGCAGGGTGGATGTATGTATATTTTCACTTAAATAGAAAGTGCAGTGATATATTTCTTCATTTCAGTCAAATGTAGATGTCTAGCCTGCCATTATATATGATGAGATAGCTATATTTACTGCTCTGAAATGATTCTTAATAACACCATTGCTATCAACCTGCTTCTTAAGTTCCAGAATGGAAATTGGTATTGTGGCTAATTATTTTCAGCAATTCTGAATACAATAAAACTACACACACTGGAATTACACGTGTGTCTGTTCACAGAAACACACAATTCTCTGCCATAGAACAATAGGCATTAAATAAAAAAAAAAAAAAAAAAAAAAAAGAGAAAAGAAAATCCCTCCTGTTTCATCCATATATCATGTATAATAGCTATAGCTGTGATGGATAGCATATGGAATAATGTCTTACTTTTCTCAGCGATTGCTTCACTCACTTATCTTTAGAATACAGCTCCTGCTAACAGTGAGGACACCTACTTCCCCCCCATGGCCATTTAAAAGTAATAGCTTCACACTATTTTTCATTTTCATTGCAGTGCAGTTAGTAAAGGAACAGATAGTGAGGGCTTATTTTTGACTTGGCATTTAACCATGAAACTCCAAAATTGCAGGTGTAATGTTTGAAGTATCCAGCAGAATATGCCTCATATGTTCCCTCTGCAAAGGGACCTGGTCTGCAATATCCAGTGGGCTACACCCACAGATGAGTGGCTCACCTGAAGCTAGACTTGATAGTCTTGTTCATTACTTCAGCCTTGGAAATCTCCAGTTTAGAGATGAGGACCAAAACCAGCTTCTGGAACAGGATATAGCATTTTCTTTCCTTAACCTCATACATGGAAGTCACACATGTTGGCCCCTCCTTATCTGCTCAGAAAAATGGCTAAAGGACCTTAGTAGAGTACAGCCTGTGCTCCTCTATTCATTCTGCTCTGTGCTAAGCCAAGAGGAGAATGCCAGGGAGGGCTAAAATCCCTCATTTGTTACCATGAAAAGGAAAAACAGAAATTAAGTGATACAGCCTGAAAACCAAATAAATTAAACCACCACCACCCCCCCAGAAATTCACAAACAACAATAAATAACTCTTTTTTATCTGAATCTGTCATCTTCTTGTTAAACTAGTAAAGCCTAGTAATGGATGGGTTAAAAAAATGGGCCTCTTTGGCCTGAATTCACCCTTCCTGACATTAGATGCCTCACATCTACCTGAACTGTCTCAGGTTCAGGGCTCTTTCTGTAATCAAAGGTGTTTCCTCTCCTAAGACAGATTTCCCTGGAGGGCACTTTGTTCCCCTAATTATTTTACAATGTATTTAGCTAACTAGATGACAGTTTTTCAGAAAGATAGATGAGCTGAATCCCACCTTTGGGGGCATGGCCCACTGCAAATGAGTCAGCAATTGGCAACTCAATGCCATTAAAATAATTTTCATTTCCAGTTTTAATAACTCTTGAAGATGGGAGAGAAGAGCTGCATAAACTTAGAAGGAACATTTTGTGTTCTATTGTGGCCAGTTCTGGGCTCCCAAGCTCTGGGCTCCCCAGTTCAAGAGGAACAGGAATATGCTGGAAAGAGTTCAACAGATGCTACAAAGATGATTAAGGGACTGGAACATCCATCATATGAGGAAAGGCTGAGAGACCTGGGGCTGTTTACTCTGGAGAAAAGAAAACTAAGAGGAGACCTTATTGATGTCTATAAATATCTGAAGGGTGGGTGTCAAGAATAGGCCAGTCTCTTTTCAGTGGTGCCCTGTGATAGGATGAGGGGAAATGGCACACAGGAAGTTCCACCTCAACATGAGGAAAAACATCTTTACTGTGAGGCTGATGAAGCCCTGGGACAGGCTGCCCAGAGAGGTTGTGGAGTCTCCTTCTCTGGAGACTTTCAAGACCCATCTGGACACGTCCCTATGTGATCTGCCCTAGGTGTTCCTGCTGCATCAGGAGGGTTGGACTTGATGATCTTCAGAGCTCCCTTCCAACCCCTATGATTCTATGATTTTGTGATTTCTACTGGGAATGATGAAGACACAAAACCGACCTGTTTCAGGTAAGGCACCTGTTCTCCTGGAGTTGTTTCTTTCCTGGACTTTCCTAACAAAAATATTTCAAGCTCCTCTCTCTCTTCCATACTAAATGATAAGCTTCATAGTGGATACACTGTTATTATGCACGAGTAGATGCTGCATGCATTTGTAAGACTTTAAAATAATTCTGTTTAGCAGCCTGATGTAAGATTAAAGCATGTGCACAGTACTTACATACAAATACAAGGTATATACTTTACTCAGAGAGCAACATCTGGCACGATCCTTGCTGCAGGGAATAGTGGAAACTGCACAAGGTATCCCCATTATCCTATCAGCCTAATTTTGCTAAGCTCATTTTAATGAAGCACAGAAATGTGGCTGCCTATTCAGCCTCTCATCCTGAGAACATATTGTAATTAACTGCCTGAGCAGCTGTACGGCAGTAGGAGAAAGCTTTAAATGATGTGATTCTGTTGATATTCCTTGTGTTAAAATTATTTTGGAGATTGGAAAGGAAGATCTGATTGCCTTTTATGGCAGTGTCTAAAGCCTAAATGAATTCTGACACCTGAAGGAAGAAGAAATAACCTACAGACTTAACATCAGCAGTCTGTGAAATGCGTGTGGAAGCTCAATCACCATGACCTAACCTTTGCAATTATTTCAGCCCCTCCAGTCATTGTCACATATTTGATCCTCAAATGTTGTTTAATTGATACTATAAAAGTTAACATAAACTCAGTGGCAAAGGAACAGCTATTCACTGTGTAAGCCAATATCTTCATTATCGCAAGGAACCAAGTTGCCATCAATGACTTTTCTCATTATAAACAACAAAGGTTCATTGAAAACCTGCAGAACAACACTTTATTAAATGGGAGCAAATGGAGTTACTCTGGCAGACAGCTACAGTCTGTAAGGCCAGGATGGGGCAAATGAATAATACATTTCAGGTATTAATACGAATGTTCAAGAATACTGTCTTCTGTGGGATGACATATTAGTTCTACAGAGCTGATTGTTATCTTTTCTTCTAAAAAGTAGAATGAGAGAATGAGACTAATTATGGTATAGAGTCCATCATGGTGATCTATCACTATATGCAGCCATGAGCCAAAAGGCTACTTAAAGACTGCTCTACCTCCTTGTCCTGTTCAAGTTAACAAAAACAGATTTGAACAGAGGAAGCCTTCCAGGTTACACTCCACCCAACTGGCAATATACACTACTGAAATTTCACTGCCAAACAGTGACAGCAGACAACCATGGAAAAGAAAGACCTAGCAAGAAAACATATCCCATATTTTACAACGTGTTTCTGATCTCAGAGTCCTAACCCTCCACCAGTTGCCACCTTTAAATGTCTGCACCACTCTTCTAACAAAGCCTTCTGGAACATATTTAAAGTTTTGAGATTGGGTTTCAGTTTATCTTTGTGGGAAAGCTTTAGGTTGGTAGGATCAGGCTTCCCCTAGGAGGGGATGAGACATGCCACTTCGTGGGACTGGAGACACGTGCTTCAATTGCCCATTTGCTCGGCTAGAAGCAGGGAGAGTAAGCTGAGGAGGTGTCAAAGATGTGCTTCCAAGTGCACAATCAAAGGGAAACTGTGGGAGCTCCAAGAAAGAGCATGGGAGATAGCAGTCTGGTTAAACATCACATCTGTTCTTAAGAACCTCTGAAGATGAAAGCCTGCATCCATTTGGGGGGCTAATCCAGTGCAAAGGCTGTCAGAGGATGTGTGGCTCTGAGCTATTCTGGAAAAGGAGCAAGGGAGGCTGTTGCTTAGTAAGGCCTGTGATCTCATGAACATTTTTTGCTTGCTTGCCTATAAAAACAAGACCTTCTTGCAACTCGTATTTATAGATAGCTTTCATAGCCATGTATTTTGGTTAGCTGTGGTTTACTTCCATGACTGATTGTTTGCAAAAATCACTTGATGCATCTTAAGAACATAAGGTCCTCTGTGAAGAAAACATTTCTCACAAGCTCGTTGTATATTGTACGATGCAGAAGCTTCTGGGCCTTATTAGTGATGTTTGTATTTCAGAGAGCACCACAGAGATTTGAGAACAGTTGTTCTTGAGTTGAAAGAATGGGTTTCACCATGAAAAGTTGCTTCAGGGCCATTAAAATTGAAAGTAGAAATGGTACAGCACAAAGCACACAAAGTGGCATTCTGACATGATTATGGGCAATATAAATTACAGCCACATTAGTACTAAGTACTAAATATCAGCATAAATATTTGTCTATTCCATCTGTAGATTCTAACAGAGACTTAGACACATAAGTGCCTAATAATACCAAAGCATTTGTTCTCGGAATATAGATTTTCATATTTGTTCTCTTAAGAGCAGTATTATTTCGTCATTTGAAGTACATTTGTCTTCATCATTCAGAATATCCCTTTTCATTAGCCCTTGGAAATGCAGTCAGAAACATGCTGTATTCATTCCACTGATTATGATCTAAACTACCCTCTTGGGTGAGAAATGCAAAATACATTTATTCTGCTTTAATTAGACCTCTAGCAAATCGTTGGCAAATGACAAATTTGAGCGGAAGACGAAAGAGGCTATTTCTTTTAGTGCTTCCCTACCACGATAGCAGGATGACAGAAGAAGCTAGGATTTAATAAGAAACATTAACCAGAATTTGCCCTTGTAGCAGCTAGCAGTTCAGCTGCTGTTTCATATTTCTTCCATGACATCATACACACTTCCAGACTTCAACATTTGTCCATGGCCTTCAGGGAGTGCACACCATGGTAATAAGATGAACTGCTTTTAAAAGATTGTGCTAATACCATCAGGGCTGACACAGCACTGATGTCTGTGGAGGTAAGGGGGATTGCTGAACTCCTCACCTCCATTCCTATCACAAGGAGGATGAAAAATGTATACACTGATCCTGCTGGTGTTGCAAGCTGACAGCAGCTGCCTACAACAAACAATCAGGTTCAAAGGATGGAGAACATCAGGGCCTCAGCATCCACAGTGCTCAAAGACTGAGTGCTGTGATGGAGGAATAGCAATGGGGTTTGTTGAGGCAAGGGCAAGAAGGGATGCTGAAACCTTTCCCAGGAAAACTCAAGTGAAAAAAGAGAATCTATGGATCATGGAAGGAGGGGCTGGCCACTTGGGAGGCATATAGGACTGTTGTCAGAGGATGTAGGGAGGCAATTAGGAAAGCTAAGGCCTCCTTGGAACTAAACTTTGCAAGTGAGGTCAAAGACAATAGAAAGGGCTTCTTCAAATACATAGCTAACAAAGCTAACACTAGAGGCAATATTGGCCCACTGCTGAATGAGGTGGGTGCCCTGGTGACAGAGGATGTAAAGAAGGCAGATGTACTGAATGCCTTCTTTGTCTCTGTCTTTTCTCCTGCAGACTCTCCCCAGGAGCCCCAGATCCCTAAAGCCCCAGAAGAAGTCAGGATGAAGGAGGAGTTTGCTTTGGTAGATGAGGATTGGGTTAGGGATCAGTTGAGTAATCTGGACATCCATAAATCGATGGGTCCAGATGGAATGCATCCAAGGGTGCTGAGGGAGCTGGTGGAGGTCATTGCTAGGCCACTCTCCATCATCTTTGGTAAGTCATGGGTAACAGGAGAGGTGCCTGAGGACTGGAGGATAGCAAATGTCACTCCAGTCTACAAAAAGGGCAAGAAGGAGGACCCAGGTAACTATAGACCAGTCAGCCTCACCTCCATGCCTGGAAAGGTGAGTTGTTCCATGAACAACTTATTCTTGGCACTATCTCTAGGCATATCAAGGTTGAGGGGGTCATTAAGAGCAGTCAGCATGGTTTTACCAAGGGGAAGTCATGTTTGACCAACCTTATACCTTCTATGAGGAAGTAACTAGGTGGATAGATGATGGTAGGGTGGTAGATGTGGTTTATCTTGATTTTAGTAAAGCATTTGACACTGTTTCCCACAGCATCCTTGTAGATAAGCTAAGGAAGTGTGGTCTTGATGATCAGGTAGTGAGGTTAATAATGAACTGGTTGAAAGGAAGAAGTCAGAGAGTTGTGGCCAATGGGACAGAATCTAGTTGGAGGTCTGTGACTAGTGGAGTCTCTCAGGGTCGGTGCTGGGACCGGTACTGTTCAATATTTTCATCAACGACCTGGATGAGGGTATAGAATGTACCCTCAGCAAGTTCACTGATGACAGTAAACTGGGAGGAGTGGCTGACACACCAGAAGGCTGTGCTGCCATTCAGCGAGACCTGGACAGGCTGGAGAGTTGGGCAGGGAGAAACTTGATGAAATTCAACAAGGGCAAGTGTAGAGTCTTGCATCTGGGGAAGAACAACCCCATGTGCCAGTACAGGTTGGGGGGCTGACCTGCTGGAGAACAGTGTAGGAGAAAGGGACCTGGGGGTCCTGGTAGACAGGAGGATGACCATGAGCCAGCAATGTGCCCCTGTGGCCAAGAAGGCCAATGGCATTCTGAGGTGCATTAGAAAGGGTGTGGTTAGTAGGTCAAGAGAGGTTCTGCTCCCTCTCTATTCTGCATTGGTGAGGCCGCATCTGGAGTATTGTGTCCAGTTCTGGGCCCCTCAGTTCAAGAAGGACAGGGAACTGCTTGAAAGAGTCCAGCACAGAGCCACAAAGATGATTAAGGGAGTGGAACATCTCCCTTATGAGGAAAGGCTGAGGGAGCTGGGTCTCTTTAGCTTGGAGAAGAAGAGACAGAGGGGCGACCTCATCAATGTTTATAAATACATACAGGGCGACTGTCAGGAGGATGGAGCCAGGCTTTTTTCAGTGATGTCCAGTGACAGGACACAGGGCAACGGGTGTTCCACGTAACACACGATGTTCCACGTAAACATCAGAAAAACTTCTTTACTGTGAGAGTGACAGAGCACTGGAACAGGCTGCCCAGAGAGGCTGTGGAGTCACCTTCACTGGAGACATTCAAAACCCGCCTGGACAAGTTCCTATGTGATGTGCTCTAGGTGACCCTGCCTGGCAGGGGGGGTTGGACTAGATGATCTTTCGGGGTCCCTTCCAACCCCAGGATTCTGTGATTCTGTGATTCTGTGAAAAGGAGAATCACGTTCTCTGGAGTTACAGGCATACTGCAAGATCATTAAAGCTCATTGCACCACCTCAGTGTTCCTTTATGGACTGGCTGCCACTGACAGGTTAAAGAGATGCCCAGTTTCTCAGCTACAATATTATTTGCCTGAAAAAAAGGGACCTTGGTTGATGTGAACAGCAGTGACTAAGGCATCGTTGAGATAAAAATTCCTCCCCGGGGCTGCCCTTTGCCTGCCCACTGACGAGTCAATGATGAGTCATTGTTCTTGTTCTCTTGGATGCTTCATCTACTCAGTGCAACTCTTTCTGGGCAGAAGCACCTTCTTAAGAGGGTTTGTCTAACACCAAAATGACTGAGTTCCCCAAGTGCAACAGCAGTGTATAAATAGCAAGAAGGATTCCAGCTGGCTGCAGAGTGTGAAAGGCTTGTGCTCTGCATCATTCAGTCTTTCCAAACTATGTAAACTTACAAATATCAAAAGAAGAGAACCCAAAGCAAAGCAAAGGAAGAGGGCATGAGGAGGAGAAGGAAGGGAGGGAAACCATGTACCGACAGCTAATGATAAATCACTTGGGCATTTGTCATCCATCTTCCTGGAGATAACAAGCCAATCTAAAGAAAGCAAGACCACTTATGTCCCAGCTTATGAAATGTCTTGGCCTATGCTCAGGCCTCCACTTCTGACTCTATATATTTTGCACTTTGTGTATTTCTGCAAATAATGGATTCTATCATTATTATTTGTTATTATTTTCATTATGGCATTCATTATACTCTTGAAAGTACAGGACGTGGCTGAAAAGTAACCAGCTTGAAGCTGCAGAATATATTGGGTTTATTTCATGTGCCTATTGAAGACATAATTGGGACAAGAGGGATGAAAGCTGAAACCTAAAAACCCTGCCTGGCCATTTTTTTAAAAAAACAATAGCTGCCAAAATTTCTGCCAGAGTCACAAAAAATAGTCCATAACTCTTTCTGTGAGCTATTTGGACCAATCTTTATGTGTTTCCCAACAGTACAGTGGCCTTCATGACATTCAGCATAGCAGGGTGGAATCTTGGTGTGGGCTGCAGCAGAAGTCCCATTAAATCATTACAGGGATCCTTTCTGGGCTTAAAAATAAAATGGATGCAGCAAAAGAAGTTCCAGGCCTGGGAGACAGGAGTCTAAGAGAGCTGTTTTAAAAGTGTAGGCCTCATTTAGGGGTTAGGGTTAGGAAAGCACATGTCACATGGTGATAAGGAGACTATTCTGTTCATAGGGGTGGGCATGACAAATAACATGGAGAGACAATGGAAGAAAATGGATCCTGCCTTAATAGAAAGAGGGAAGTGCTGCCTGTAGGGTGTTAGTTTAGTTGGACAATAACCCTGTCCCAGTCCTGCTGCTGGAGTTAAACTCTGCACACAGGGCTAAGCGGAGTGCTCTGCCTTGTGCAGCTCACAGGGTAAATGTGAGGCAACAGAAAGGCAAGAAAAACACATAGGAACAGTACACACTGTTGGTCAAGGTGATGAGGCCACCAGGTTCAGGAGAGGAAGGTTTTAAGCTCAGCTCACAGAACAAACAGGTGTTTTAAGGAGGGATTTTAGAAGAGGATCATAACACAGTAGTTTCAGAGCTGTCTGTGGGGTTTTCCTGCCTAAAGCAAGGGGCAACTTCAGAGAAGGCATGGAGGAGCTCACCTGAAAGCACAAAGAAAGAAACCGAGCTGATGACAAGGCCTGACTGAGACCAGGGAGATGGAGAGGGTGAGGAAAGGAGGGTGAAAAAATGTAGGCTGTGAAATATTTTCAGATAGTTTTGCCTGGATATACTGTAGGCCAGTGAACAGCATAAGCAGTTGGGAGACATAATGGAAGTCATGAGCAGCAGGTGTCTTGAATGGGCAGGAGAGGAGAAAGGGAAGATGCCCAAGTTATGACAAAGAGGCAGGTAGATGACAACACCACAGTGACAAAGCCAAGAGATGGGGCAGGGGAGAGGGCAGAATCAGGGTCAGGTTAAGGGCCATGGTGGGACTACACAAGCACAAAAGAGATACAAGAGACAGACTGAGATGTGAGGTAGGAGACTGATTGTGGTGCAGTCTTTGTGTCCTGGATTTATTCTCCAAACAGCTGACAGGACAGATTTGCTCTTTTTGATGTTTTTATAATACATGCTCCAGGAGTCCTGCAGCCAGGCAGCTGATCCAGCCTCTGCCAGCCATAGGTGGGCCATTGGCTCATCACAGCAGGCAAATGCAACTCTATTGATTTAAAGATGTATTAGTCTCCTGCTAGAAAATAATTGTATTCGATGGTTTCTTCATTGCATTTAATCATGGGAGTAGGTTTTCCATTACATTAAAATGACATATTTTCCTTTTCTAGGAGACAAATGGAAAAGCACATAACAAATGCATGGATAGAAGCATTTTTAAGCAACTGCATAATGGAAGTAAACTTTAATGACAAGAAAGGTCATTCTGGCAGGTCCTTTTCACATACAGGTGCACAGTGCAGAACTTTGCACCTGCTAAACTGTTCCTACAGTAGTGCTCAGGACCTACCTTTGTTCTCTCCTTCAACAAGGTTTGTTAACCCAAACAGAAACCCAGACTGTTTTTCAGAGTAGAGTCAGGTTGTTGTTTCTGTTCCTTCTCCTGGTCTCACAAATCTTCAACTCCCAGTTGTGCATCCAGAGGGGCGGCGTGCATGTCCTTGAGGCATGATGGCTGAGGATGTGGGAGAAAGAGACTCAGAACTCCTCACACAGGGAAAGGTTAATTTTCTGGTTTCTGGCTACTGTCTTCTTCATTGTCATGCATTTGAACAGCTGCAGTCTGTCAACCATGTGGATGGATGAATGGCAGAGGGCTCCTGCAAGTATAGCACCATGGGCCAGGAGCTCTCCAGGCTCTTGGATGGGATTAGACATTGGTTCCCAAATCTAAATGTCAAAGGGTCTTGAAGGTGACATGGGCATCAACCTGATCTGAATGGGTGACAGTAGAGATGTGTGATGTTCTCATTTATATGGATAGGGAACTTTGGGACTGACCAAAGAGGCACATAGACAATGGAGAATAGGGAGGATATCAAGACAGTTGCTGTTTGAAAGCAGTGGTCTGAGTGGTTGGTATGCAAATTCTGCAGAACATTAGTTTAAATTCAGTCTTAATTTAGGTGACTTCAATCTTGTCTTCACAGCAATTACATGGAATTGAATTGTGTCCTGCACTGACTTCTGCAGTAAGCTCTTCAGGGACATTGACGTCTTAGGATGGCATCAAAACACATTTATCATCCCTGTATATTTTCATTAGTTTTGTGACAGTGCCTTTCTTACCTGATGCACTGCTTCCATCAGTCCTGGCACAGGAACAGTTGATCTGACAGAAGGGCCCTTGCCTATCTTTTCCAATATTTTTTTTTACATTTCTAGATCTTGTACTTATTCTAAGTTTTGAAGATAATTATTTGAATCAAATCTTTCTTAGCCTGTTGTTATTTTTTATATTTAGGTCTCAATGTAATCATGGCAAAGAACCTCAGTCTTGATCAAATCTGTTTGCTCTTCTCCCTCTGGTCCTCTGAAACTGTAATTGGATTGCTGTATACATCTAGTGAAAATAGCATTTTCCATTTGCAAGCATCAAAGTTCTTCACAAGTATTTATTGATTGCTGTCTCTTATGAATCCTCTCTGAAGCAGGTAAGGTCTGCTACATCTGTTTAACCAATGGATAAACAAGCCTTGGTGCTCCTCATAGAGCTTGAATGACATACAAGCATCAATATTTTTGTTAAGTTCCTTCTTTCACGTCAAAATGATCAGAAACTTTATCCTTCCCTCCCAAGCCTGTGCCTAGGATGATCTGCAGAAGGTGGCACAGGCCAGAAAACGTACAAGAAAGCCTGTGACCAGAATAAGTCAAAGCTGTCACATCCCTCCACACTCCTAAGCAGTGAGAGACCAAGGAGCTGAGATGCCACCTCTCCATTTTATCTCTGACTTCCTCCACTTGAATAATATTCACATGCCACATGTGAACAAAGGTTCAGGAACTTTCAAAGGCAATGAAACATTTTGTCCTTTATGCAAGTGAAATAATTTTTCCGAATGGCTTGAAATGTTTTCTTTGGAACCATTTTTGCACCAAATTATGATTCCCTCCCAGGCATGAAACACTGAAGGGGATCCACCAGTCTTTGACACCACGAAGTATGTTGACTGGATGGAGACACACACTTATCATGGATGTATTCTGGTATAATTTTATAATGTGAAATTAATTAACCTGTTTTGGTTTAATCCAATAAAATGAAATGCTGAGTTGTCTTTTCCTCTACCTGCTTCAGTTCCTTTTATTTTTTTTCTCAGGCATGGGAAGTCAGTTTCCCAGCTATTTCAGATAAAGTTTCATGACAGTCTTGTATTTCCTTATCTCCATTAAAAGCATGTTGCCTGGTAATCCTGATCTTGGAAGTACATTCGAATGGATAATCAGGAATGTCTCCTCTACTTTATATCATGACCTCCCACTCTGCAGCCAAAATTCCTGATCTCAAGGCCTTTGTGATTTGCATTTCATTCTGGTATGTTTTAGGCCACCTCCACTCTATGACCATCTAATTTTTCCTAGATTATATCTCTATCATGCTCTGACATGAAAGTGCTGCTTAATTTTTCACATAAGAGATTTTCTTAATTTTACCCCTGTTTTTCCTGTAGAGATTGCTTTTAAATATTAGTTTCCAAATATAGAGACCATCTTTCGCTTTTGATAATTTAACTCTCACCACAACATATTGTAAATTTTATTTTAATTTCATAGTTCTTTACTGATACAGTTTATTCTCATAAAGTAATAGTTTCTTACATGTCAGGAGAAAAATGCATGTTTACTAATGTAGAAAATCACATATCTGATCAATGAAGACTTCAAATTATTGTGAGGAACCTGCTTTTGACAAAGTTTTGTAGCATATTAATTAATTTATCTGTACGTTCATATTTTCCTTAAAAATTTCTTCAAAAGTCTTAGCTATAACTGGCATCAAACTAATTGGTTTTTTATTAACCAGTCCTTTTTTTTTCCCCCCACTTCAAGAAATCTATTGCAATCCTGTTTTGACAGGATGTCTGATGAGGTCAAGAGATATGCAGAGAAACTGTGCAGAGGGAAAACAGTTATCACAACTGAATGTTCACAGGAGTCCACAGGGCTGATGAACGTGAGCCTGTGAATTCAGTCAGATATTACAGTCCTGTGCTTACAGCCACCTTTTTTCTCTAGTTTTGGTCCTTTAGGCAAGGGTGATTTAAAAGCCTGCTGTCCCCTCATGTCCCTGCCAGATTATGGATTAGGTGTGGTGCTGATTTTGCTAGTGCCAGTAAGAGTAAACCACTATCAAGCTCACTTTACATTAAAACATCAGGCTGAAAACTGCAGGCTGATGACTCAGATCCACGATAATTTCTGCTTTACCTACAACAGTTGAAGAGTTTATCTTCCAGGTTGATAAACTCTTCAATCACTGCAGGTAAATCCAATGTGAATCAGAGTCTGAATTGCCCTTGTTTCCGAATTATCCAGCTATCAGTGCACAAAGAGCCTTGAGTGTCATGTTGCAAATCTCTGCCCTCTACTCCAGAGGTCTAAGTTTCATCAAAAAAGATATAATTAAAAATACTGTGGGAATATTTCAGATATGCCAATTGTCTCATCAAGAATGACAATATATTAACATTAATAAGAATTTTATTATAATATTGCATTCCAAGGCCTAGGAAAAAAATACTCCAGGAAATAGATTAGATCCCTAATATTAATATTCTAGGGAAAATTCTGACTATTTGTTGTTGCAGTTAATGTTGGCAGCTACATCAATGACTGGCTGAGAGATGCAAGAGCTGATAATCTACAATTAGACTACACCTTGTGGAATAAGCCCCAGTAGGAGCAGAGAGCTTTGTGCCTGCTGCTGAGTGATGGGATTAGCTCACATTTGAGCACAGACATGATCCTGACAGGCAGGAGGCTTTTGAAAATGGTTTGGAGTGAGAAAAAATGTCTATTGCAGTAGCTGAGATTTGAAACGGCAGATGCCACAGGGTAGATGACAGGCACAGAGAAAAGAATGTGGTGGGACATGCCGGCTGCTTAGGGTGTGTGAGGGGCCAGCCCTCAGGACCCGCACTGTGGGAAGTGGTGTAAAACCCACTGTAATCCTTCAAATGGCTCGTTTGCATCCCAAAAGGCCTTCCTGAGAGGATGGAGGCAGCGATGATGGCCTGCATATGGCCTGCAGGTACAACGATTGAGATAGCAACAAGGGGTGGAGGGGGCAGAGGTCCACCCAGCTGCTCAGTCTTATGACTCAGTCACACTTGCTCATCCTTGAGAAACAAGGAAACTAGGCTTATAAAGCAGGGGGCTGCAATGGTGGGCTTGAGGACCCCCACTGGCTCCCCTGTTGGCTGGCCCAACTCTGGATCCAGGACTGGTGATTTTCTGTTATCTCTCTCTAACTTTTCTTCTCCTGTTTTCTCTCTCTCTTCCTTCCTGAAATCATTAAGCAACACAAGGCCTAACCGTGATTTTTTTCTCAGGTTGTACAGCTTGAACATATCTATATTGTGCTCATGTGATCTAAATGTCAGCCGTTATGATCTTGCAGCCTGAGATAATAATTGAAGTATCTGTGTTCCTTCTATAGTTTTAATTAAACCTAATATTCAAATACAGACCCTGAGTATCATTTCACTTTAATCTGATCAAGGGGAATCAGACAGTTGAGCATTTTCTCGGACCATAACATTCTGATCACTCTCCCTGGAAGGACCAGGTCTGAGACAAAGGTTGGATCCAGCTGCACCTGAGCTCCTCTCTGAGAAGGAGTTTAGAAAGCAAGGGGGTCCAATCTGAATCTCCCTGGGTTGCCTTACCCAGGTCATGACACAGTGACAAATAAATGTTCCTGGACCTTGAAGTCAAGTGGAACAAATCAGCCCACATCCATGTTGGTAAACCACAATAGACCCCAAAATAAGGTGGCTGCACACAATCCACTTTGGGGAATGATCCCTGGACTATGGCATTTGTTGAACTTCATCCAGAGACTGCTGGGGACTGCACAAGTTGGAACAGGACAAATTCTTGACAGGGAAAAATCAAGAGGTTTACCAGCACATCAAGCCACAGTCCTGTGCCCAGGAGTATGCTGGAAATTACAGAGGCAGCCTTGGTGTGTAAATGGATACAGAACTGTTGCTTCACTGGTAGGGCAGGAATGGTGATGTGGTAGGGCTCATTGGCATCCTAGCCTCATGATATGGTTAAAAATGTCACCAGAAGGGTTGGCCATTCTACACACATGAGTTAGAGCACCTGATCCATTATGGAACAGAGAAGTGAAAGCACAGACAAGACCAGAAAGCATGGACTGGGGATGTGTTTTGCTCCCTGTCCTGGTTTGAGCTAGGATGAAGCTAATTTTCCTTTTACTGATTTTTTTTTTTTCCTTCAGTAAGCTCTCTTTTAACTAGCAGCAAGTGTTCCAGCTAGTGGACTGATAACACTGGAATGTTTATGTTTCTGCTGAGACGCGAAGGTCAGTTTCTTCTACTCAGTGAATCTGCCACTACAGAGGCTACCGGGGCAGGAGAATTGTATCTGTGATGCCCCCGTGGGGAGCTGGACTAGACAGACAGCAGAACTGACCAAAGGGATTCCATTCCATAGATCTACGTAAGCTCCCAGGAAGGTCAGAGATCACAGAAGACAACTTCCTTCCTGCTTCTTCTTCCCTTCTCTTCTGCCCATGGCCGGTGTCCGGGGAGGACTCCATCCATCCATCACCATCGACCCCAGGCTCAGCCCTGACCCTCATAACTCTCCCCACAGCCCTGTCTGCTCTGCTGTTATCTCAGACAGCACTCCAAGACATTTCGGGGCTGCTCACAGCTCAGGAGATTCCGGGGAGCTGCTGGGGGGTTGGGGAGGCAAGAGGCTTTTGCACATTCCTGAACATACTTGTATATAATTGTACATATAATTAAAGCTGTCTAATTTACTTTTCAATCCAGCTAAGTCTCTCTCCTAATTCTCTCTCCTAATCCTCTCTCCTTCCCTACCTGGGTGGGAGGGGGAGGGGATCGAGAGCATTGTTGTCTCTGCTTTAATTGCCGATCCTGAGTCAAACCGTGAGGCTCCCTCCTCAGTGTTGGCACATCCAGATCGGATGGGGCAGACCCACAGCTCCCAGTGCGGGTTGCAGGGCACTGGCTGGTGCCTTCTCACTGCAGAGGACCAGGCAAATTCACTGCCATTGGAGCCTGAGGTTTCCAAAGTGCATCATATACAGTTCTATGCATCCACATCCACTCACTCTGCTGGGCTGGAGCAGAGTCTTTGGGGTGCACCTCCCATATTCATGCATATAGAGAGATATCTACCACATTTTTACTGAATTTCACTCAAAATTTGCTGTTTATCCACTAAGATTCCTCACCTTTGTATTGGTTCGGTCCACTTAATTCCTCCTGAGAAAAACAAAAGGCAATGCTTCATCATTCATGTATCATATGTGACTTTTAAAACAGACCTTTCGGGCAGAGATTTTTATTTCACCTGCTTAAAGAAGCCTTTAAACAGGAGTCAGCAGGACCTCTGCCATGCACAGTCCTTCTAGACCCAAAAGCAAAATCTATGAAAGGTAAAGGAAGAAAAGGAGAATCACCTACATGATTCTCCAGCAACATGGGTTTTTTATAAAAGGTCAAAATAGGTGAATTTATGGATGCAAAATGTATGTATGCAGATACACAACATTTTTTTCTTTTTGGCTGACAGTAAAAATAAACAATTTCATCTTTCAAGTGACAAATGACATCTTATTTGGCAGACTTGATTAAATTTGTTTTGTGGCTAGGAAAAAAAAAAGTGCTGCAATTCACTGATACAGAAACAATTAAAATAGATTGGTTTTGCTGATGCAATTCCAGATATGAACTAATCATCCCTTTATGAAATCACATCTGTAAAAGTATAATTGATTTGAATGACTGTAATATTTCATAGAGACATGAGAGAGTACAGCAGCTATTTTAGCTCCACAGTATTTTTTTAGTCTTCAAAAATATAATTCTTCGTAGTGACTGTTTTACTATTTGCTTGTTTTTATTTTACGTACCTGTGCATTAATGTATGCACTTCCTTCATGGATATATATTTAGACATAAAAATATTGGTCTATAGGAAAACAACAAATTAACTTTTAGCACTGCAGAGGAGCTATGGTTTACTTCCATGAATCATAAAATCATAGAATGGTTGAAGTTGGAAGGGACTTTAAAGATCATCAGGTTCCAACCTCCCTGCTATGAGCAGGGACACCTCCCACTAGACCAGGCTGCACAAAGCCTCATCCCACCTGGCCTTGAACACCTCCAGGGAGGGGGCTTCCACAACCTCCCTGGGCAACCTATTCCAGCACCTTCCTACCCTCATGGTGAAGAATTTCTTCCTGATGTCTAACCTAAATCTCCCCTCTTTCAGTTTAAAACCATTACCCCTGGTCCTATCACTGCCCTCTCTGGTGAAAAGTCGCTCCTCAGCTTTCCTGTAGCCCCTTCAGATACTGGAAGGTGCTATAAGGTCTCCCTGGAACCTTTTCTTCTCCAGACTGAACATCCCCAACTCCCTCAGCCTGTCTCCATAGCAGAGCTGCTCCAGCCCTCTGATCATCTTTTAGACCCTTCTCTGGAACCTCTCCAACAGCCCCATGCCTTTCCTGTGCTGAGGGCTCCAGAGCTGGACACAGTACTATGACATAATGGTTTCTAAACCTTCTGTTACATTTTGTTACTTGCACAGGCTGTCCCAAAGTGTTCATGCAATATGAAGTGACCTTTTTTTTAAAATATTAAGTCAACTAGTAGAAATTGCTCCTGTTTCTTTTGCCTAATGGATGCTCTGCCTAGAGAATAGGGTTCTGTGCAGCGGCACATTTCCTGCTGGCCCTTGCAAATACTTTGACATGAAGAAACACCATCTACATTAGCATTCAAAAGTCTGGGATAAAGTGGAATAATGCTAGGCAAGGCTGCAAGTCCAATAGAAGAATTTCAAGGTGTGACATGGGAAAAAGAGCAAAAGGAATTTACAGTGTACTGTGTAGAGAAAAATCACCTGACTGATACGGCAACAATATTTAGAGAACGTGTTAAAATAATGTCAGTAAGAGTGGAAATTTAAGTGTGCTATTTGGCAGTGGTTGGTGACATTTAGTTGCCAGGTCAATTAGCTAGTGGAATAATTTATATAGGGCAGTAATAACTTGAAAGAACTGAGGAGGAAGGCTGGGTCGTACCTGCCCATCAGAAGTGACTGAGAGTCACAGATGCTGCATCTGTGAGAAGGCAAATGTGTTCCTGGGACATACGAGATGAGATTTTTCCAGTATATACAGTGCAATATGAATGTCACTGTGTCTCACAGCACCTTGGTGTCCTTACTCCTAGAGAAACCTCTCCTGAAGTACTCTGAGCACACTCGAGAACCCAAACTGGTCATGGTGAAGAAGAAACCAGTAACATGGCTGGGCTGCTGTGCAGAAGGAAATGGGGTACACAGCTTACTCAAGCTGTCATGGCAAAAGCAAGAAAGATTTTATTGAAAATTAGTTCCTTCCCTCCCATTTTTTTCAATTCCAGAGGTGGAGAATTAGGTTAATGCAAGACAAATAAACTGGGCGTGTATACATTTAGATAGAAAACAAGGTAAAGTTTAGAACTCTCTGAGCACTGAAAACCTGGATCATCCCCAGTAAGCATAAATAACCAGAACCAAGTTTGGAGGCAGATCCTGATTAAGAGACAGCAGGCACAAGAAACTGTGTGTACCTGTCATAGCAGGAGGCAGAGTCTCATGATCCTTCTAGTCTATTACTCCAGGTGAAGTAAAATAGCACAGTCTGATCTTCCAAGGTACCAAAGAACAGTGACCCATGTCTCAGGAAATTTTCCTTATTTGTGATTGACCTGAAAAATATACAGCAATTAAGGATCTATTACTACTGGAGTGAATTAGAGCTTTAAGAAGCACTGCAGGCTAATGCATTTAATTAATAAAAAATAATTTTCATTATATAACATTGAATTAGTAGAAAAAATAATCATAAAGCAAACTGAAACAACAGCATAAAATAAACTGAATTTAAGATAAAATAATAGCATAAATGCTGCAGTACTGATTTTATTGTTTATAGCAGAAAGTTGGTTTGTGACTTCTCTTAACTAACATAAAAAGAGATTGTATATCATCCAAATGTGAAACTTAAAAATGGCTATGGTATATCATGTTCTGAGTGTTTATTATGGTTGAAAGTTGCAGTGATTTTTTGCTATCCCTGCTTTTATGTATATAATATTAAAGATGTGTGTTTCACACTGTTGAAATGCTGTGGTGCTAGCACAGAGGGAGGAGGTTTTGACCAGTACCTTGATACTAGCCCTCTAAAGATCCATTAATATCATAGAATCATCATAGAATGGTCTGGGTTGGAAGGACCTTAAAGATCATCTAGTTCCAACCCCCCTGCATGGGCAGGGACACCTCCCACTAGACCAGGTTGCTCAGAGCCCCATCCAACCTGACCTTGAACACTTCCAGGGAGGGGGCAGCCACAACTTCCCTGGGCAAGATGTGCCAGTGTCTCACCACCCTCACAGTGAAGAATTTCTTCCTAATAGCTAATCTAAATCTTAACTCTTTCAGTTTGAAATTGTTCCTCCTTGACCTATCACTCCACACCCTAGTAAACAGTCCCTCACCAGCTTTCCTGTAGCCCCTTCAGATAGTGGAAGGCTGCTGTGAGCTCTCCCTGGAGCCTTCTCTTCCCCAGGCTGAACAAGCCCGACTCACTCAGCTTTTCCCCATAGAAGAGGTGCTCCAGCCCTCTGGTCATCTTCCAGTATCTACTTGTCAAGGATTTTGGTGGAACTAAAATAATCAGTGCCTTCTATCAGAAACAGCTTACCAAAACAGAAACAAAAAGAAAAAAGAAAAGGGAAAAGTCTGGATGTAGCTAAAGAGGAAGGTAATTCTTTCCATTTTCAAGCCACAAATTCCAGTAACCTAAAGAGTTATTAATGGAACCAGCATGATGATGATCAAAAGAGAAGCTTGAAAGCAGTAAAGATTTTCAATACCATTCTGTTTTCACAGCCACAGGCCTAAAGCCAACGTGGTTATTACTTATGAGTAAGTGCAAAGCCAGGATAAATCAATTACTTTTTTTATGCTTTCAGTTTTGGAGACATAACAGAAGCCAGTTTGCATTTGGCATTAGCTAACAGGTGGGAGTAGAGAACTTGGTTTGGTTTAATTATTGGACAGACGATAAAGTCAGTTAAGTCAGTTCTAAACAGCTACAGGCCAGTAATCTTCAACACTTTATTTCCACCATTTACCTGAAAAAAATTATTTTTAACTCTGTGTTGTCCACCAGGTGTACTGGATTGGAAATGCAAACTCTCTTAATGCTGCCATTTTTCAGCAGAGGTTAGATAGAGACGGAAAGAATCGCCAGAAACTTGTGTTTTGACAGTAAATAAAGCAACAAAAGGAGCAAAATGAAAGAAGCAAAGGAAAATTAATCTGCTGAGGTGAGCAGCTCTGGTGCTGGCATGATCGGCAGCAATGTGCTCCAGCACAGTGCAGGGGGACTTTTCCTGAACTGGGGGAATCTCAGGGGGAGCAGAGGGACTTTCCAGGAGTCCACAGCTCCGTGAGAGTGGCTACAGGGATCTGGGAGGGGCCAGGAGCAGTGCTAGTGACCAGTGTGGCCAAAAGAGTCTGAGGGGAGACCTTGTCACTCAGTACAGCTACCTAAAAGGAAGGTGTAGTGAGGTGGGGGTTGGTCTCGTCTCCCAAGTTGCAAGTGACAGAACAAGGGGAAATGTCCTAAAGTGGTGCCTGAGGAGGTTTAGATTGGCTATTAGGGAAAAAGTCTTAACTGAAAGGGTTGTCAGGCACTGGAATGGGCTAGCCAGGGAAGTGGTGGAATTCATATCCCTGGAGGTATTTAAAAGACATGTGGATGTGGTGCTTAGGGAGATGGTTGGAGTGGTAGACTTGGCAGTGCTTGGTTAATGGCTGGACTTGATGATCTTAAAGGTCTTTTCCAATCAAAATGATTCTGTGACTGTATGAAAGAGGCTGTTGTGCAGCAGCTTGTGTGGCAGTTTGCATGGAGGAGGACCCAGGAAGGGTGCTCTAACTGCCAGCTCTACCAGGGAGCCATGGTATCTACTGTTGAGTTAGCAGGGCTCTTCAGAAGAGCTTTAAACTAGATTTGAAAGGAGAAGGATCACTAGAGCCACCCCACAACCTGGGGGTGGCATGACAGTGCTTGAGGGACAATGTGCCATGAAGGTCTTTCAGTCTGTTCCACCATGTCGAGCAAGTTTGAACTGTCCTATACTAATGTGTGCAGCACATTAACTATCTCAGTGAGGGTAAGGGATGGAGATCCACACAGCAGCAAAGATCTAAGTGCTGTTGATGCATTAGAAGCCATTGAAGCACCTGAGAACCGTCCCGTAATAAGTAGGGCTTCTCCCCCAGAAAAGTTGTCAGGATCAATAGCCCAGCTGAAGCACATCTTCACCAATACAGACACCATGGACAAAAAACAGGAGGAGGTGGAAGCCATTGTGCAGCTGGAAAACTGAAACATGGGGAGATGATTCAAACAACTAGAATGCTGCAGTGGAGGGCTATAAGCTCTTCAGAAGGGGCAGGCAAGGAAAAAGAGGTGGTGGGGTGACCCTGTATGTTAGGGAGTGTTTTGCTTGTCTAGAGCTTTACAATGGTGATGAAAAGGTCAGATGTTTATAGGTAGGAATCAGGGGAAAGGCCAACAAAGCAGATATCATGGTAAGAGGCTCTTATAGACCACCCAACCAGGATGAAGAGGCAGATGAAATATCCTCTAAGCTGCTGGTAGAAGTCCTCACTAGCCTCCGTCCTCAAAAAAGTTCTGGATCAAATCATCAGACCACCCATGTGTAAGAACCTGGAAGATAAGGAGTTGGATAAGAAAATTACCTATGTGCCAAGAATTAAATCATGACTGAGCCTACCTAATAACCTTCCAAAACAAGATACAAGTTTACACTGAAGAGAAAAAGTTTTGAATTTCATACAATTTAATTGGCATGGGTTTTGACACTATTTTCCAAGATAGAATCATAGAATGGTTGAAGTTGGAAGGGACTTTAAAAATCATCAGGTTCCAACCTCCCTGCTATGAGCAGGGACACCTCACACTAGACCAGGCTGCACAAAGCCTCATCCAACCTGGCCTTGAACACCTCCAGGGAGGGGGCTTCCACAACCTCCTTGGGCAACCTATTCCAGCACCTTCCTACCCTCATGGTGAAGAATTTCTTCCTGATGTCTAACCTCAATCTCCTCTCTTCCAGTTTAAAACCATTACCCCTTGTCCTGTCACTGCCCTCTCTGGTGAAAAGCCCCTCCCCAGCTTTCCTGTAGCCCCTTCAGGTACTGGAAGGTGCTATAAGGTCTCCTGGAGCCTTCTCTTCTCCAGACTGAACAGCCCCAATTCCCTCAGCCTGTCTTCATAGCAGAGGTGCTCCAGCCCTTTGATAATCTTCATGGCCCTTCTCTGGACATTATTGTTATTGTTATTATTAAATATTACATCTTATAATTATATTTGATATTATAGTATATGTAAGAAAGAGCACATTCTAGACAAAATTATATATAGTGGATGCAGAAACAGTAGGACACTATACCTGCATTTCATACTAGTATTGTTCAGGATGTTGGTCAGGGCTTTTATCAGAATTTCTTTACCAATCTGAGAAAAATACATCAGGTGGGGGGCCATTCTTCTGCTCCGTGTTTAACAGTGAGTCTTTAATGAATTTTCAAACGGTGTGAAGGCACTGCTGAGCCTCTTTGAGAACAAGGTGAAATTCCCAGATGACCTTGACACCTGAAACATGCAGGGGGAGATTCAATACGAAAGCATGCAAGGCAGGAAGAATTTACTGTACCAACACACAATATGGACTAAGTCCCCAGGCAGTAAGTATTCAGAAGAGGAGGTGGGGGACACAATGAGTCACAAGTTGGAGCTGAGTCAGCAGTGTCCTGGCATGTAAAAAGGCAAAATATGGTCTTGGGATGTGTGAAAAGCAGCGTGCAGCATAAAGAGGCTGTGAGGCTGCAGACCTTGCTGTAGATGTTGGTTAGCATTTGTAATCATACAAAGGTTTTGCTGACACAGTGATGAGTTTCACAGGTGCCTCAGAAGATGTGAGCATAGATGAACTGTTTCCTTAACATAATGCTGAGGAAGTCTGGAGGATGTCACAAGGTGAACAGGCCTATAGAAGCAGGGTAAAGAAGAGAAATCTATTAAACACAGAGTGCGTGGCATCCTGTGCCAGGACTGGAATGTGCAGTTCTCTAGATTATACAAAACAATATGGGATTGTTTTGACCAGTGTATTACATTAACTTTTTTGACAGAAGGGTTATTTACACATGCACAGAGGAGCCCAGAGGCACAAGGACACTGGGAGAGCCCCAATAGCCCAGTTGGAGACACAAGCTGCTGCCCCAGCCCCTGCCCTGGGGGTGAGTGACTGGCTGAGTTGGAGTTTGGTGGCTGTCCAAGGTTAACCCACATGAACTGGGCTTGCATGGCAAGGTTTGGGCTACAGGGGTGACTTCTGTGAGATGAAGCCAGAAGCTTCCCCCATGTTCAACAGAGTCAATGCCAGCTGGCCCCAAGATGAAACCACCACTGGCCAAGGATGGTTGTAACACGTCTGGGATAACATATTTAGGAAGGCAAAAAAATAAAACTGCTACACATCAACAGCTGGAAGAGTGAGAATATGTGAGAGAAACAACTCTGCAGACACCAAGGTCAGTGAAGAAGAAGGGACAGGAGGTGTTCCAGGTTTCAGAGCAGAGATTCCCCTGAAGAACATAGTGAAGACCACAGTGAGGCAAGTTGTCCCCCTGCAGCCCATGGAGGTCCATGGTGGAGCAGATATCCACTTGCAGCCTGTGGAAGACCTCACGCTGGAGTAGGTGGATGTACCTGAAGGAGGCTGTGACAGCATGGGAAGTCCATGTTGGAGCAACATCCTGGCAGGACCTGGGGATGAGAGGAGCCCATGCTCCTGTTTTTCTTTCTTATCTCTACTGTGATTTGATTGGAAATAAATTAATTTCCCCGAGTCAAGTCTGGTTTGCCCATGATGGCAATTGCTCAGTGATCTCTCCCTGTCCTTATCATGATCCATGAGCCTTTTATTATATTTTGTCTCCCTTGAGGGGAGTGATAGAGCAGCTTCAGTGGGCAGCTCACATCCAGCCAGGGTCAGCCCACCACAACCACCACACCCACAAACCTAGATGAATTTTTTGCCACCAAACGAAGCCTTTGTCCTGCTGTGAGAAACAAGGCTACCACCAGCAGAAGAGGACAACATCTTTCCTTCTCATGCAGCCCTTTTCAGACCTCAGCTGGAGATTAGTTAGGGTAATTTAGGAAAGATACAGGTCAAATGGGGAATGGACAAATAATGCTGGACTTTAAATTTCAGTATGATCCGTTCAGGCTTGAACACTGCCTGTGAGGACTGTGAAGCCCATATAGCTCAGAGATGTCTACAAGCAGGTTAGATCATCACCTGCCAGGATGGTTTGGCTACAACTGATCTGTCAAAATTCACTGAAAAGTTTATAAGATTCCCAGTCACTGACAGATTGCAGTGAAGACAGACACCAATTCCCTGCGACAGCTTTCACTGGAAATGGTGATACAAAACAAACTTGCAAAGAGCCAGGACAGACTCCTCCTGATGGAAAACATTCCTAATTACATCTGGTTTCAGACCTACACAAGGCAGGCTGCTTCCTTTGCCAAAAGCATTTGAGAGCTGGAGTAAATTAAAGCAGAAGTCTCCCAGGTTTAAACCATGCAGCCTACAAAGTCATATTTCATCCACATCAAGCACTTTGCAAAGTCAATGACAACCATCTAAAGCAGACAAGAGATCACTCTAAAACACACTGAGAACTGCAATGATTTCTTAGCTCAAAAACACACTGATAAGGAAATAACATTTAATGTGGCATAATATATTCTATCAGTTTCATTTCAGAAGAAACATATTATTTAAGCTTCAATTTCTAAATACAAAAGAACAAAATATGTGATCATAGATGTGGGCCAGCAAAAAATATATCTAAGCAAATCTGGCTTTTTCTCTAGCACTGGAAAGGTGTGTCAGAAGATGTAGTAACTGCTAGGGCAGCAGGTCTTATTCCCAGTAAAGAATGGTCCTTTCTTTAAAAAGTATTATACACATTTAAAAAAAATTAAAGATAAAATATCAAATGTATATATCTTGAATTGCTCTATGGAAATACCTGCTTTTGAATGAGGGATGTACACCCATACGTGGTTTTACCCAAACCAATGTAGGACAAGTGTGGCAGAGCAAGGACCAGCATGGTAGAGCAGAGACCCTCTGAAAAAGTCTGTTTTAAACTAGGTCCTACTTAATTTTACTCACGAGTTACTTTCATGTTAATATTCTGCTGCAGCCAAGCAAAGCCAGACACAACACAGAGGGTACAGAGTTGCAGGAAATAAACCTTTTTAGCAATGCCTGGCAGTGAGGTAGGATAAGTCAAAGTTCCTCCTCTGTTCTCACCCTCCCAGCAGAGAGGAAGAGTGGAAATACCAAACAAGACACATAGGCCCTAAAAAGTGAGATTTTGAAAGCATCTCTACATTTTCAGTAATCTCAGGTGTTATTAATAGCATCAGTAAGGGCATTTATTTTCCCAACACTGAAAGTAGAGTTTTAATCCCCTATTGATTGAAGCTGAAGTGCAGGACACACTGCAATTTATGTGATTGATTCACATACCTTGAGGGAATCAAGTCATCTGTAAACCAAATTTTTTCTTCCCTTATAGGTCCCTGTTAGATAAACGCCTCTGTAAGCAAAACATCTTCTTTAAATTAAGGCCAAGAGGTCAAATACACTGCTGGCAAAAGCAGGCAGAACTTCAGTGAAGTCAGAGTGGAAAATTTGACCCGATAAATGCTTTTCCTTAAGTTATGAGAAGTTAACTTGGATTCGAGAAAAGTAACTTTTTAAGGCTGAGAAGTTGCATGATTCCTTACAGAAGATACACTTGGCAGCACCCAGAAAGTGATAATCACTTATTTATATATATAAAAAATGCTTTTTTTTTTCTTGCTTTTTTTTTTTTTCAGAATAGCAGGTTATTGCAAGAGCCCAATCCAGTGTCAATTCAAATAGCTGGGATGTGCTCTGATTTTCAGAGGTGCCAAGCATTCCCCCTACTAAAACCATTAGTCTCCAGTCAGGCTTTAAATAAGAAGCTTGACTATCCCAGTGACTTCATGAAAGGAACACTGGAAATATGTTCAGAAACCACAGATAAATCACCTGAGGAATAAAGCCAGGAGGAGGAGACAGCCTTTGGTGCCTCTGGTGCATGTGCTCTTGATCGACATCTCCTTAAGCATTCTCTTCAAAAGCTTCATGTCAAAGTTTCTCCAGTCTCTTGACAAACAGAGTTTTTGTTATGTTCAGCCCAGCAGGGTGAAGTGTGACACCTGAGAAGGATGAAACTCAAAAGTACTTCTGGTTCATTTGAAATAGCAGCAGTCATGACTAGGTAATAGAAAACAAAGTTCTTGCAGATACTGTCATTGCTGTGAATCTCCATGATGCCATCTCAGGCAGGAACAATAACATTTGATTTTTCTTCTACATTTGTCAAGAAGAGACTAAGTGCCTTGAGGGAGGGAGTGAAACAACAAATATATTTATTTGTATGCTGAATGAGAAGGCTAAGGAATTGGGATATAACACAGGTGAGCTTTCTGATCTACAGCATTCAAAGCCAAGCACTAAGTAATTCAATAATATAAAGTTTTGATCTGGTTCATGTAAAAATATAATTTATATGTTCTGTTTTAAGTGCAATGGGTGACCACTTGTTATTATAGGCTCCCTCCCCTCCTTTCCTTTCCTTTTTTTTGTGTATTATTGATGGCAAAGGTAAAGAGATTCAAGACTCCCCTCTGTATGGTATCTTCCCAACAGGGTAAATTGTAAGAAACTGATTGTTGGAAGAGATCTCTATAAAACAAGGTAAATGAATCACTTCTTCATCTTTCCCACAGAGAATTACTTATACTTATTACACTGTTACAAAGCCCTCTTATTAAATTTAAATACAGATAAGGTAATCTCTCTTTCTAATCACACCGATGCCCCAGCCACGGGGCCAGTGAGTGGAGGTGGCTGAGGCAGCACTTGGAAAACTCTCTGTGTTTCCAAAGCTGTTCTGTGTCACTGGAATGAGCCTGGGTATTTAGCTCAGTTCCCTTCTTCCCAAGTACGTTTTCATTTTCACGTGTTCCCGTGCAGCCACGTCTCAGCTGGGTGTAATAGTGCCAACATTTTGAAAGGAAAATTGCTTTCCATTTCTCACGGCATTTCATGCATAAAACATCCCTTCCAATCAGAACACACCACTGCTCAGCCTGTGCAGAGCAGGGCAGTTACTGAGTCCTCAGGACACGGGTGAGCTGCAGCCTTTTCTGATTTTCTACTCTTAAACAGGGCAGATCCATCATCCTTACTGTCATGACCCAGGGACTCAGGACTACACCGGCATAGGGCAGGACTGAGAAAAGCAGGACAGTATTTCTAGCCTCCTTCTCCAAGCTAAGGAGAACTCATTTAATTTTAAAATTATTTGGGGAAAAAAAAAGAAAAAAGCATCCGAAGATTGAGTGCAGTGAAACTTAGCTGAAAAGTGAAAGTGTGTCAGGTTTTTTCCATAATTGGCTGCAGTGTATTTTCATTTCTGCTTGTTTGTCAGTCAGAATCATGCAAACAAAGGTTTATTATCTACTACCAAGGTTTATCGTGTCTGTTTAAATAGCTATGAAAGAGTCTTTGGAGGAGCATGAAGCTATATTTATGTTGTAGCAGAAGACATATCTCTACTCAGTTCTTGTGAGAGGCAAGGATTTTATTTTTCCTTTTAAAATGTGTTTGCACATAATGCTGTCAGAAGGTGCCAGACATCACCATAAACACAAATCCTCTGTTCATCTGTCCATAAAACAGCCCAGGCAGTGCCCCATGCCTGAGGGACCACTCCTCCCTGACTTCTATCCCAGGGACCAGTGGTGGGAGGGCTGCAGGGCATCATCTCCTCCTGCACAGGGTAGCCATGCAGCCACTAGATCATGGCTCTCTCACTCCCTTCATTTCATCCCGTGAGACAGAGCTGCTGCCAGCTGCTCTTTTGTTAATGTAGATATTTATATCACATTTAGAATCATAGAATGTCTTGGGTTGGAAGGGACCTATAAAGGCCATCTAGGCCAACCCCCCTACAACAACAGGGACATCTCCAACTAGACCAGATTGCTAAGAGCCCCATCAAGCCTCTCTCAGATTTATCACAGCCCTTCCTTAACACATGTCAAGTTTATCCTTGCTGCTCCTAAAAGGCAATGTTCAGAACCCAGTAAAACAACTCCTCAGGATGACTATTGACTATGAACTTAATAACGAAACATCACATCAAGGGATTCACTGGGATCCCTGACGGTTTTGCTGACAACTTTTCTGTTTCCTCACCATTTGTTACACTGTGCTTGGGCTCAGCTGCCTTTCTGCCTCTGTGCAGGGCAGTCGTTAGGAGGAGAAGGAGTATGTGAGATATTTTGTAAGCTGAGGATTAGGGAGGGTCAGGAACAAACAAATGCTGGACAGAAAACCAGAGTGGATTGGAAGACTGACACACAGAGCATTTCCCTCAACTCAGCTGAGCACAAACCCCTTCACATCCCAGAAGGGTCCCCACAGTGTCCTACAAACCACATTTATGGAAATGATGACTCAGAAATTCCATTTCCCTGTGCTTTGCTGGCAGCACAGCTACAAATAATCTCCAGCATTGCAAGTGCACCTCAGACACAAAGGAGGTGAAAAAAGGGGCGAATTTTAACCCATCAAGAATATTTTCTGGCTGTCAGGCTCAAGTTGTTCATCTTTGTGAAGGCAAAATAGAAGAAGGGACCTAAGAGCACTTGAGAAAAAATTAGAGGCTAGCAAAACCACATCATTAATTCAAAGAAATCTTGCAGCTGGGATTTAGAAGAGCACCAGTACAAAGTAATAAGTTATAAATCCTTGATTCCTTTAAAAACACTAATGCAAATAATCTCAAGTTTGTTACTTACTGCCTGCCTATACCAGCTGCCTTTCAGTTCCAGCACTCAAGGAGAATTTTCTCTGGACAACAGACCAGCAGCAATTAAACTTTAAAATCCAATTCATTACTGTAACCCCATAATCTTCTATACTTTGTGAAGAGAAAAATTGGTGTTCCACTTAAAATTTAACAGAGCAAACCCCACCTAGTCAGTTTGTACAAGGTGAAAAACTTCTCAGTTCTCAGAGAGAAGTTACATTACTGGAAGGGGTTGGGAGAAGGAGAAACTTTACCATTTGCATTCAGAGATTTATATAGAGGGTTTTGTAATGAGAAAAAGAGATCCAAAACATGTATTGTGGAAAAACTGCAGAATCTGTTCAGAACCCAGGCTGTGTCACTCCAACCCCACTTGCTTATTAAATGAAAATAGAAGCCCATCCGACCCAGAATGTTCCATCTTCTGATTAAAAAGAGAAGAGGGGAGGGAATTGTTATCACTGCATTTGCAGCATAGCATGCTGACTTTTAAAAATTCTTTTTAATTATTTTTTTTTAACATAACTTACTTTTACAAGTGCTCCATTAATAATTCATGCTGCCTCTAAATGGCAGAGCCGCTGTTCCTTTGTCACATTTCACAATGGCTGAGTGACAACGGTGGCTCTGACTCCAGGCTACTATCATCGACTATCTGCCGGGAGAGACACATTGCTGTCGTTCCTTTGTCATTCAATTCCTGACACAGTTGTGACAAATGCTGGCATGCCCTGTCATTCCTTTCACCCTCCCATAACAGAAATCTGCCCCTTTTCAATGTGCGGTCTGCACCCGTGTCCCCCAAGGAAGATGCTGTATGTTAATGATGCCTGGTGACATGCAGGTCTGTTTCTGCTGGTTGTCTTTCCTCCAGGTCCGTATTTGGATTGATAAAAATACTTTAAATGTTGCTTTGGGATCAGCACTCAGCTACAGCTTGGATGATAATGGTGTCTCCAGGGGGCTGAAAAAATAGCTCTCTTTTTTTTAGCAAAAGGGATAGGAGACAATGCCGGATTATAGAGCAGACAATAAAAGACCACAGATGGAAAGATCTATATGGTTCCTATCGGTGCTAAGAAGCTTTTGGGCCTAGTGTGAGCCCCAGCACTGCTGGAGGCTGCCCCAAACCTGTGCAGGACATGTCACATTCCACATCTTCCT
Organism: Hemiprocne comata; assembly: GCA_020745705.1. Classification (NCBI taxonomy): domain Eukaryota; kingdom Metazoa; phylum Chordata; class Aves; order Apodiformes; family Apodidae; genus Hemiprocne; species Hemiprocne comata. The sequence continues at coordinate 157,748,145 of CM036587.1, forward strand.
TCTGTGCTGAAGCAGCACAACCTGCTTGGCAGAGGTTTGTAAAGGAAACAATCCTGCTTCTTTCCTCAGGTGCTTGGAAGTGGTGGGTTTCTTTCTGATGGGCAGTGCAAGGTGTTCTGGGGCTCCCTCTGACTCTGACAGCCATTTGCAGCCCCCTCCCTTCCTCCCTCCTTCCCTACCTGCAATAGGGGAGCAACATGCTTGATGCATTCAGACAAAATCACTCTGTCCTCTTAACGTGCAATATCCATTAGAGAGCACCCAAGCAACTGTTTGGGGAGCTGATTCCAGGAAGGGGCTGGGAGCCTTAATGAGTTTCCTAATTTCCAGCACTTTGATCCTCCCAGATAAATGGATGCAGGCAAGTGCAAAGCAAGGATTAAGTAATCATACTTGGAGATGCCAATACCAGCCTATTGACTCCACCAAGCCCTTGGAGCAGGCTGCAGTGCCTTAATGGGGCATATTCAGCATTCAATCACCATACCCTGGGCAAACATTCACTATGTGTTGCTGTTATAAACACAGGGGACAAGATGTTACAAGGGCATTCTTTTTCCCATGGAAACACTGAATGCTGCTTCCTTCATCCTCAGCTACAGCAGCACTGCTACCAATTACAATCTCTAAAGGAGAACAGCTGGCACTTGTTCGACCAGAGCACTCTCTCCAAAGCCCACTGAAACTGATGGACAAAGGATCTCCTTTCTTTCATTGGATTTTGGATCAGACTCAGAGAGACCCGATGGTTTAGAAAGCAATTTTTTTAATTCCTTTGTTACATCTCCATCTCATGTTTGTCACTAGAAACTGGTTTGTCCAATCCATACACCCAGTGACAGGAGGTTGGGGCAGCATTACCCTCACCATTTTTATAAAATAAGAGTTGTTAATTAAAAAGCTGCACAGCGGGGCTGGAAGCATTAAAAACCAGAAGGAGAGAAAGAATGAGGCAGAACAGCAAACAGGGGCAAACTTTTGATGTCCTTTGCACATGATGCTTTTTCCCATTAAAGTACTTTCACGGCTGTTCCATGTGCTTCTCAAAGCTCAATTCGTCTTGTGCACAGACTTTACTGAAAGGTAATAAGCAACTCCTAGATAGAGAGTCAATTAACATGTAATCTTTGACATTTTGAATCATCAGCAGCTGCCAGATGGGTTTCTCCTTCATACTGAATTAAACCTATTTCCTGAGAGTTTGAGAATTTAATTTTATGTTACGTTTTTCCATATTCATCTCGATTGCTATGTTTCACAGTCCCATGGTAGGAAAGTAAACTAATTTTTGCCTCTGAAAATATCAACAAAACTCTTCTTAATCTCAGGGAATGTCAAGCTGATTCAGCAGTGACTGTGTTGGGAGATCAAAATTTACTTTCCTCCTGTAATTTTCTTGATCATTTGGGGCCACATTTTCCTTTTCCTACCTCTAGGGCTCTAACCACTGACCAGAGGCAGCGTGCCTGGACTGCTGCAGCAGCTGTTAACACTACCCCCATGAAGAGCCCCCTCTCTTGCTGTACAAACACCTCAGCTGCTCCTGAAGCAAGTACCAAACCTGACATAAAATGGCAATATGATCTGAGATTACCTTGTTTTATCAGAAGGCAAACTGTAAGTTCAGCAGCTGCTTCACAAAGCAAAAACTATGGGGAAAGTGTGAAAGGGTAGACAGCTGAGGATCATCATCTCTACATCACTCCCAAGTTGCCAAGACACTAGGTCCTTTATTTGCAGTGCAATAACAATTTCATAGAATGGTTTGGGTTGGAAGGCACCTTACAGATCACCTAGCTCCAACCCCCTGTATGGACAGGGATGCTGCCCACTAGACCAGGTTGCTCTAAGTCCCATCCAACCTGGCCTTGAACACTTCCAGGAAGGGGGTATCCACAGCTTCTCTGGACAACCTGTGCCAGTGTCTCACCACCCTCAGGAGAGAGAACTTCTTCCTCACAGCTAACTTACATCTACCCTCTTTCATTGGAAACCATTACCTCTTGTCCTATCACTACACGCCCTTTTAAAAAGTCCCTCCCTTTCCCAGGCTGAACAACCTCAACTCTCTCAGCTGATCTTCGTTGGAGAGGTTGACCAGTTTAGGTAGAAAACTGGTTAAAGGAAAAGTACTCCACTGGAAAATTTGCCAGAATTCAACTTTCAGGCTGCTTGAGCAGGGACTGAAATTTCTCAGATGCATAGGAAGCACTGGCTGTGAAAGACCCCAAATGAGCTTTCAATTACTGCAGCTACAGAAATATTAAACAATAGTAAGTAAATGGTCATCATTGCTCTGTAATTTCATTGTGTAGAATAAAATGGTATCTGTTAGCTAATAATATGCACATATCTAAATATAGCAGTTGCAATGAGCTCCATCCTGCTCAGCTTTCTGTGCTCCTGTTGGATCCCCACTGGTGTCAATGGCCGAGATTCCACCTCAGTTCAAACAGTTATAATTATCTGTCCTTGAAAGATTAACAAGGATGCAGGATTATGTAAAAGGATTAAACATATAAGTAAAAATAACATACTAAGTAATGTAAGAAAAATTATAGGTGGACTAATCCCTGAATCACCTGTGAAGGCTGAGAAGTTGTGAAATTGCCCTGTCTTACAGAGCTGCATATTTTCTACATCTTAGTTATGTAGAATGGTTGTAATAAACTGCCACCTGTACACAGCAGAAGGGCTACAAGAATGTTGTAATAATAATTACAGTTATTCTGGGCTAGTTGCTAGAAACAGTCAGAGCTCTGCCAGTCATTCAGTTCATCTGAATGTCATGCAAATATATATATTATATATATAATGTTTGACATCAAGTGATGTCTCTGCTGTTTTCTCTTAATGCTTCTGAAAAACCAGGCAAGATAATAACAACACTCATGAAAGAGGGATTACCATCATTGTGTTAATGATGGTCACAGAAGAAAGGCTCAGGCTCAATGAGCTCTGAATTGGAAATGAATTTTGCAAAAGAGGTAAGGAATAAATGGGAGAATCTGAAACCCAAATCCATGAGGAAATGATTTACTGCAATTTTCAGTGGACTATATAATCCTGAAGTAGAACGAAATTCAAGCCCTTTAAGAGATCTCTGCCACATTAGTATGTTTGCTGCATCACCAGCACAAAGTGGCTCTGCTCACTATAATATGCTGCCCCCCTGTCAGATTAAATGGCTCACACCTCAGGTTCACTACATGGCCAATTAAATCAAGCTGATAAAGCAGATGAATTCAGCCAAAGGATAAATTAAGCAGCACAGAACATCTCTTTGCCAAGGCAGAAATGTAACACACGGAGCAGATGCAGAGAAGCTGCGGCACTCCCAGAGAGCAGGGAAATGCTACCAGGAACTAATGGCAGTATGGTCTACATGCTGAACAGGAAAGCCATGCCATGAAAGGTGTTAGACTGAATATTAGGAAGAACCTCTTTCTTGAAAGTGGTCTGGCACTGGAATGGGCCCAGGGAGGTGGTGGAGTATTAAAAAAACATGTAGATGTGGCACTTCAGGACATGCTCTAGCGGGCATGGTGGGTGTTGCTGTGTTGTTGTTTGTTTGGTGGTGATTGTTTTCCTTTCTTTTTTTTCTTTCCCCTCCTGGGTGGACAGTTGGACTCTGTGATCTTACAGGTTTTTCCAACTGTAACTATTCTGTGGTTCTGTGAAATGCACAACAAAAACACTGCAGTTAACAACAAGTGAAAATGAGAGAGAGAGACAGATCATTCAAAGGGTGATCCAGCAGGTAAGTGTTTACCATCTTTGATGGTAATGTAAGAAGGTTCCCAATGAGAGAAGAAATTAAGTGCAGTCAGTGTTGGTGGTGTAGGAGCAGAAAGGTCACCAAGGGTCTGGAGCAGGCACTGAGCAGACTGAAGTTTCTGTCCCACAGTGCTAGATGGAAATGCAGAATAATTACTTTCGCAAGCTTGCAAAGGATTAAACTGATTTAAATGGGATGGATCTATCTGCAGCCCACTGCATCAGCTGTGTCACAGTAATTAATATGCAGATTAGAAAAGAAATTAAATAGAGCAGTTTACTTTTCATTAAAGCATCACTTTCCTTTCAAAATTTCAGTGACATTTCAGGCTTTAGCATAGAGAGATAGTGTGGAAGCTGTTTCCAATGCTTCAAGTTTTTAATGTCCGGATGAATTAATTTTCCAGGCTTCTTTTTAATGCTGAACAACCTAATTTGGGACTTAGAATTGAAGGTCTAGTTTTACACTATAAATTTTTAAAGTGTTTACGAAAACAATGTTCAAGTTACAAATATAAATAATGAAGTTGGGATAGATATACTTGCTCTGGCTTGTAGTTGTGCTTTGCAGCTACGTAAAGGCCACAGAGAGTGTTAGACATGCTTAAATGCTCAAGCTAATTATTCACAAATATTCTTATTGCAGTAGCACTCACAAGCCTGTTACACAACAGGGTCCAACTGCATTATACAGGCTGTCAGTCAGACCTAAAACTGCCTGGGCAGAGTCAGGTGGTTGTAACAGGGTCCATCAGCAGTCCCAGGCAAGGCAAGGTGATCAGTCAGGTCCAGGGTTCCCCTAAGGAACTCAGTGAGGAATGGCAGGAGACTGGGCAGGAGGCATGGCTACAACCACAGGTACAGTGTAAGTCTGAGGTCCATCCAACAGACAGGGGCAGAGGCAGGACTGGAGACAAGCAACCTACAACCAAGGTTCAAGGTTCTTTTAGCAAACAAGGCCAGATGTGCTTTCAAAATATCCACAATATTTTCGGTGTTGATCCCAGCTTCCAAAATACTTCTGTCTGTTGGTTTTCTGTTATGCAGACTCAATGAACATACTGTTATACTAATCACAATGTAGGCAAGAACTCTTGATGCTCATGTTAAGAAAGGAGAACCTAAGACTGGAAGCCCAGCTTGTGTCACGTATTGCTGATTTTCAAAAACTCCATGATATCCAAAAACCTCAGAAGGCATGCAAAATACTCCTTACCTCTGATGATCAGCCCTGGACATCCAGCTCTGTGCATTCTTCCTCATCCTATGAATTTCCTCTTTAGGATTACTAAAAATTCATTTTCAATCAAAAAAAGAAATTGCATTCTTATTTAAATTGTAGCTACCTGTCACTAACTAAAGAACGATGCTACTTTAACCTCTACTATTTTTATCCTACAAATGATAAAAGAAGGATGGCAAGAATAGCCCAAAATGATTATCATAGAATCATGGAATGGTTTGGGTTGGAAGGAACCTTAAAGACCATCGACTTCCAACCCCCCCCTGCATGGGCAGAGACACCTTCCACTAGGTCAGGTTGCTCAAAGCCCCATCCAACCTGACCTTGAACACTTCCAGGGAGGATAATGACACTATTTCCAGTCAACAGACAACCTTATTATAAACAGCTTTATAAGTTTTGTGCACCTGAATATAAGTGAGAGCTTCATCTAGGGAGAAATGCTTTATTATTAATTGTGCATTTCTGCTAGGATAATTTACATGTTATTGGTGAAAGTTCTAAACTACTTCTTTCACTGGACTGACTTCTTAGGCACTCACTCCCTGCTTACAACACAACGAAAAGAAAAACCATCGCAAGGGCACTGGGCTCAAAACACACCAGGACAGGCTGGGATTTTTTCAGGCTGTTACCTGTGTGGAGACCGGTTGCAATGCTTTGTTTTATGCAAATAAAACTTGACCTTTGGATGCTGAGAAACCAGCAGTGTAGCTCTTCAGCAAGCCCCAAGCAACTCTTCTGTGTCGATTTTACATCAGCTTTGCCTGGTATTCCAGCTATTGCAAGAGTCCCCCAGGCACCTCTCTGCCAGGAGTGCAGCAGTTCCTGCCCAGCTCACTGGATGATCACTTAGTGGGGATGAACTCCCAAGCTCATGGATGTTGGAGAATTAGTTCTGCTGTTTGTGTGCTGATGCTTTATAATCTCATCCTATGCACAGCTAATTTTGGGTTTAAGCATACTAGCTGTTCCTCTAAAACCTCCTGAGAAGGGGCATAATCCCATTGGTTCACATTTTCATGATGCACACTCCTAACACATGCAATTTCCAGCATGCATAATTGCCAGCTCACATAGGCTCGATTATTAGTTTCTAAATCAGGTATTTAACCAGTCCTTCTAAATCACTAGCAGGGTGATTCAACTCTTACAGTGTCAGCTTCAGTGATATTGTTTGGGGTTCACAGTAAATCACAGAGGATCCAAGCCTTAGGGCTGTTTTATAAGCAGTATTTGTCATCTCAGAACAAGTAAAATCCTTTAATACACAGAATCCTTTTAAATTTCTGAGTATGTGCATAAAGCAAACTGCCTTGAACAAAGGTTGAAAAATGGACCAACCTGAGCATTCAGCATAACAAAAGAGCACCAAGAGATCTGAAAGCAGAGCAAAAGTGGCAAGGCATATTCTTCTGAATATATAGCATGAGGGAATAAGCATGAATGTCCAATTTAGATGGATCTTGCCTCAACCGGGAAATATGCAATTAAATGACAATCTGGCTTTATGCTGAGCTGTGATGTAGGACATCCTGACATCTAGTGCAGAAACCTTATTGATGCCTCACAGCACTCAGTGCCCTGAAGACTTTATGAAACAACTTAAGCATGAAGTACAAATGCTAACTGCTAGTGAACTAGAGAGAGAAGAGAGAAGGTAAAAAACAAAGTTTGTATTGTAAGACAAAGCACTTTTGTTGCTTCGAGCAGTGGGCAGGGGGAAAGGAGTCCCAGTGGCTCACCCACAGAATAGTATAAATACAGAACTGTGCTGCTAAACAACATCCATTATTTCATGCTTCCACCCCCCCTGCCATGGAAATATCAGTTACCAGAATTGAAGAAGCTCCAGGATCTCACTTGTTTGCAGAGCTACAGACCCACACAACTACAGTTGGCAGAGGCTCCATGCTGCATGGCACTGTATAAAGACATAATAAGAGAAAGGTCAGGCAAGACCCCTTATCATCTGCAAGAAAAGCTTTCTTCCAGGAGAGGTTCCACAAATACTTCTCTCCACCTGCCTGGAGGCTTTTCTGCAACATCCTTATGTTTTGCATCTAAAGAGGAAAAACAACACAAGGATGCATGGCTTCTCTGGGCTCTGCTACAAATTTAGAGCCAGCTTTGACTCTAAATCTCCACTCACAAACATGGAAAAATGTATTTTAAGAAGTCACATCAATCCTGCCTACTTGGAGATTAAGCTCTCTGGGGCAAGGATTTCTGCTGTGACTTTACAGCACCTAGCACAAGATCAACCAGTGACTGAATTCTGCTCTAGTACAAGCTAATAGTAAAACAAATAGGCCTATATGATCTGCAGAATATAAGACACACTAATGTGTTTCCTTTTTATCAGTTCTTGCCAGATCCTGTGTTGCACTTTGCTTCCTGCTGTAACAGTTTTTAGGTGATGACTAAAAAAAAACCCCAAACCCCCCAAAAATTAGTAAACTTTGCACCCAGTACAACTTGCTTATATGACTCTCTACGTACAACTAAGAAAATGTTAGGTTTACTTAAAAGTAGCATCTTGCATCTTTACACAAAAGTCTAAGTGTTTTACTTGCCTCTCTTGTTTTCCTCACTCAGACAAGGCTCTGGAGAGGCTCTGTAGCTAAATGCATTGCATGGAAAGCTGGAAGTTCTGTTGCAGCTTCAGGAAAAGCAAAATAAAAATAATATTAGGCTAATCACAGAAGTACAACACAACCACGGTGGCAGGCTCTCTGATAATTATTTTCTGCCAAAGTACATATCAATTTAAATTTTATGTCAGCTAGTTGGTTTTGGGTGCTGGTTTGGAGTTGGTTTTGTTTTTATATTCCGGCCCAGGAAAATTAAAGCACTGACACTGGCTAAAGTACACAATCTACAGCTTTGCCCATGGGTTTGGGTTTTTGCTTTTTTTGGGTGGTCCTAATAACACCTTAAGAAAGAGAATTAGAATGGGTGACATTTCTAATGTAGATGCAATTATTTTAGCAAGGACCTTTTGCCAGGAAAAAAATATTCTCTTTGGGCAAACAGGAGAAGAACTTACTCCAAATAAGAAACAGATTTGAGTGCTGGAAAACTCTAGAAGATCTAGTCATCATATTCCCAGCCTCAGGTATACCAGTGAAAGGAGTTACATCCTGTCACCATTGCACCCTTTTCCATAGCTGTCCATGCTTGTTGAAATCATTGAAGTCCCCCACAAGCCCACAGTCAGATGCCTCCTTGAGGCTGCCCAATAGTTCTGGGAGCAGGGGGCTCAGTTAAAACTTCTAGTATATTTCAAATGAATGCAAGGGATTAAGTTAACACTTCAGTTTCCATTGAGTAGATCAGAGAGCTCCTACATGATCTTTTCTGCTGTCAAAGCTGTTGAGTAACCTCTAGCAAATGGAAGAGAACAGCACTTGAGGACCACACTGGTTTTAGCAAACAGCTCTATGTTCACAACTGACATCTGAGTGGGCCTGTGCTTTGGATAAACAAGGATTCACATGCAATTTATTATTTAAAGATTTAAAATGCAACTTGGAGGTCTAAAACCAAGCTTTAACTAGAATGTCACTGTCTAGGCTTTGTGACAAGTGAAGGATGGCTGTTTCTGCTGGGTAAACTGACCTTTGCTGGAGGGGTTAAGAGGCATGCACAAAAAAACCTCTAGAGTTAAAAGATAGGGGATAAATCATCCAGGCTTATAGGGGATAAATAATCCAGGCTTTTTCACATCAGTTGGAGAATTACAATTTACTGGTATTCCTGGGTATCACTCATGTACCCTATTTCTGTTGAGCCACGAACACAACCTGCTGTGATGAGACAACACAAACCACAAGATGAAATTACCAATTACTTCTTTCTTGAAATTCAGGTGTGTATTGCAAGTCTTGAGCTTGTTACATAATGAAAACTGATTAAACGAACATTTAAAAAAAGTTTCTTAATTTGTTTTGCATTCTTTTTCTAGTCTGAAGTTCTTACAGTTACCCCAGGATTATTTACTTCCCACTGTGATTCCAGTCCCACTGGTGAAGAGTGTTCTCAGCAGCAGCATTTAAATATTACTTAATATTCACTTTAATTTTTTTGTTTGGTTGGTTTTTTTAATTCCATTTCTGGCAGCTTGAACTGGTTTGTTCTAACACAAAATCACTCTGTATTGTACTGGATCTTAGCTTTCAGACAGAATAATCTAGAGAAGCCAACTACCTGACACTTTGGTCACCACCAAAATTGTAAAGGCTTTTTCAGAGAAGAAAAGGTGTGCCACAGAACTTTGCCTCACAACAGCCACAGATCTACCAATGCATTTTTCATCTGAGGATGCCCTGAAGTCACGCTCCACGTGGCTGCTTGAAGTTTTGCTGTTTCAGTCAAAACTGACATGCTACTTCATTCACAATTACATGGAGATGTTTTCACTTGGACCTTTTCTATCGTATCTTGGATTTAAACTCTTCAACTCATCCAATTAGAATCACAGAATCATAAAATGCCAGGTTGGAAGGGAACTCAAGGATCAGATGAAGGAAATACTTCATTACTATCATTTGAATATGGATTTGAACAAGCTGCCTAGCACCAACACAGTCTGTAGTCTGGTTTTAGTACCCCAAGCCCATTCAGCTTTCAGCTCCCAGAAAGTATTTTCACTCCTAATGGTAGCAGCAAAATAAATGCCATCACAGCTAATAAAAAAAGGGAACCAGTTTCTAAACAAATTGTAAAAACATGGACTAGCTCTGTAATCTACTGTGATATTTTGTCCTTTATTTCATTGCTAGCCCATAATAATATTATAGATGAGGTAGCTCCTATGGGCTCATTGCCATATATCTCACGTGTTCCTGGAAAACATTCTTACAGTGTATTTAATTTGGGTGCATGGAACATTCCTTGAACTGAAGAAAACACATAACAAAGCTTGTTCTAGAAATTCCATTAATTGTTTGATTTCATTCCAAAACATTGAAGACCTTTTTGACCCCTTTTAATTTACCTAGGCTGATTAAGTTATTTCCAGCTTTTCGGAAAAATTTTACAGCATTTAAAAAAAAAAAATCAGGCAGAACTCTGTGCAATCTAATGACTGTGATTTCTCTCTTCATCCACTTTTTAGCAAACAAGACTGTAAGAGACATTTTTATAGGGAATAAAAAGGTCATTTATAGCACTGTCAGAGATGTTTATTTTGTGTTTTTGTACTTTACTGGCAACTGCTACTCACTTCAAGGCTTGCACTGGACTTTTAATGAAAAGTAAGTGACATAAGAAAATATAAGTGACAATTTTGCTTTTATTTAACATGCCATCAATGCCCAGACCATCAATTTATTCAGAGTAAGCTCTGACAAGCATCCTTGTTAGGTGTGACTCTGAATATAAAATAGATCTTATGTCATTTTGTTCTCCTTTGCTGTAACTAAATGCCCAGAAATCTGAGGTGTAAGAGAACCCTCTGAGGTCAGCTGCCCTTTTCTTCCCACCAGGCTCACACCCAGTGTCTGACTGTATTTTACTCAGTGCAATAACTGAGCAATTCAAGTAGAAGAGCTTTTACTATTTCAGGTGTCATCTTCCAAGCTAAGATATCTCCTCAACAGGACATTAGTCCTGTTATTCAGCCTAGTATTTGTTTTCCTCAGTGACAATATTATCATTCCATGTTTTTGTATCACATTAAGCCCTGGTCTTTCTCCTCTGGTGAAATCATTGATCAGGGGACACACGGGCACTTGGCAGCAATCTGATGTAAACTTAAGTCAAGAGAGAGGGGGGAAGGACAAAGAATATTTTCAGTTATCCTTAGCTCCAAATTATTCCTCTCGTGGTTTCTGAAGAGCTGTGGACTTATATAGATGGAGTCTGTTCAACTCAACAAAAAGACTGTACTGACTTAAAGGAAAAAAAAAAAAAAAAAAGGCCAATACAGTTTCACAGGCTTTACTAGTATAACCTTCCCCTGAAGAGACTGTGGCCCTGGAGAGCCCAGGCGGGAGCAGGTTGTCCCTGAAGGACTGCAGCCCGGGGAAGGGCCCGCGCTGGAGCAGGGAGAGGTGTGAGGAGGGAGGAGCGGCCGAGAGGGGCTGGGATGGACTGACCGCAGCCCCCGTCCCAGCCCTGCGCCCCTGGGGGGAGAGGAGTCGGGAGTGAGGGAGCAACGTCTGCATGTTTGAGAAAGATGATTTAAGCTTTTTAAGTAGGGTAACTATTGCCATCCCTTTCCTGCATCCAGAGGGCTTACAAATTAATTTAAGATTTATTCAGCACCTGAAACTTCATTTAGAGATCAGAGAGAGGAAAACAGGTAGTTGCACTAAAACAAGCAAGCAACTGCTGAACTCTTTGGTTGAATTCCCCCCATGCACATAGTGCTGTCAGAGCAGGAATACACTGCCCAGCTGCAGTCACTTCCCCACCAGATGCTGCTGTGGTGGCAGTAGTCTCTTTCTAGCATCCTTACGTTGAACTTTAGCTCCAGTGAAAGCAAAAGTCATTCTGGGATGGTAAGCATACACTGAGATCTGTACTGGACCTTTCAGTCCTGTACAAAGCAGAATTCAATTCAGAGAGTCCCAATTCAAGGAATTATGTTTACACATAAGCAGAGCATTTTTATCCACTAGTATTTAGCAAGAGAGAAACGTTTGATGGTTTCCTCTTGCTGCCTCAGCCATCTTGAAGACTGCACAACAGACCTGAACAGAATTTGTTGTCAGGAACATACAAGGGCCCTGTAATTTGCACTGTCCTTTGAAATGTGTGGCACTGCTTTTCATCACTTAAGGCTCGACACAGGCAAGTTGAGAACAGGAACATGTGAACGACCATCTAACCAATTACCTGTACCTTGTGGAACTGCAGCAGAGGTTAATATGATAGCACATATTTATGTCATAATATCAAGTTTGATACTCTCAGGATGTGACAAAATACATCCCTGTGACTTAGTGAACATGAAAGTCTTCCAAGATGAAAAGCTGTCCTCATTTCAAGGAGGAAAAAAAGACAAATGGGTTAGTGCTGCTATTGATGGAAATGATGTCTGCTAATGATGGGAAAGCTGGAAACACAAATTGAGAAGCTGTCAAGCCGTGTGCAGTACAACTCAGGAACCTCACTGTGATCAGATTACAAAAGGGAAAATAACATTGCAATTTATCATGTTAGGAGCAAAGACTGTATAATAACAGAGTCTTGAGCATTAACTAAAGTAAGTATATTTTTGCTAATGATGCAGCCTGCAAATGAGTTCATGTCTCTCCCTGTTTAAGCTTTCAGACAAAGCTCAAAGACACCTACTAAAAGCAAATACTATAATCTGGTATAAAAAAACCCAAACAACCCAAAACAAACCACAAACCCAACTATTACAATCCATACACTATGATTTTGTGTACACCATCTGTTTCACTCAGCTCTGCTATGTGGACTCCAGTAAGTCTTCAGTATTTTCAGATCAAAAGAATTCGAAAATAAAAATCAATATTCCTTTCAATACTAGTTGAACAGTCCTCAGTTGAACCTCACTGCTCTTACAGAAATACAACTCCACATTTAAGCAAGATAAGAAAAGACAGGCTTGCAGTCTTATCAACCAATCTTATGTCTTAAAATTCTCCTACCTCCACAGGAAGATAAGGTGTGACTTTGGAAAAAAGCTCTCCCAAAGTGGAGAGTCTTGGTTATTCAATTTTCAGAAGGGCCCAGTACTTAAAACTCCACATCTCCACTGACTTTACTAAAGCTTCAACAATCTGGAGCAGCTAATGACAAGACTCTTCCATAGGCAGGCACAAAGAATTCAAGCCAAAAATCAAGTCCTGATCCTGCAGTTGAACACAGCTCCAAAAGGCTCCCATGCATGCAGGGCTTTCTGCCCACTTGCAGCTTAAAACATGTATTTGAACACTTCAGCATCTTGCAGTATTATTTCTGATAAGTTTCTTCCTTTCTCTACTGCACGAACAGTCCTTGCTTATTCTTGAGATGCAACAGGGGGTGAGGTTCTGTGTTTTGGCTTTGGTTTGGCTTGAGTTTTTAAAAATTTGTAATGCACATGTCCATGTCATGAGCAAATTTATTGGAATATGAAAGCATTTTTCTTTTCCTTTATTACAACCAAATTGATTAAGTGCCATATTCTATATGACAGTGCTAGGATGCTGTGCAGACTCAGAACTTTATAGCTCTAAAAGAAATTTATTACACCATTTTGAAAATCTCAGACTTGCAGCAATGGCATTTCTGTAATCATGTTTGAAAACATGCCATTAAAAGCATTCATTTCAAGGAAATATACTCAAGGAGTGTAATTTCTTATTATAGTAGGAACAATTGGTCTAACATTATCATCTCTGTAGTACTCTTGTCTCTAGCTGTGATTTCATACAACCCAACATTTGAGCTAAGTAGAAGTATGCAGTTCCTTCCTCTTTTCATCCCATGGACTTTCCAGAGAAGTGATACAGATCCAGTACAAAGCCTCTGTCACTGCAGCTTCATGTAACCTGAAGTGCTACAAAAGCTGGTTAAAAACACTAGTATCAAGAAATGGTTCTGGGACCAACAGGCACCACAACTGGCCACAGAAACCAACGCATATCAGAAAGAAAGGCAGATCCCATCCTCTACTCAGGAAAGAGAGATTAGAAAGGGATGTAAACATTTTTGGAACCTTCATTCCCCATACCTCCTCCTGTGCCTTTTGCCCTGTCAGGTCTAAATCTTCCCTTTTGTGTGAAGGTGCTTATTTAATTCTGTACAATGTGACCCTTCCAGAACTAGTGTTCCTAGTTAATTTCTGAGACCTTTCAGAAGAAGCAGTCAGCTTCAAGAATAATAATCTTAACCTTCCACTAAACAAGACTTTGCTGTCACTAAAATTATTTGCAGCTTCCTTTTTCTATTTAAAAAAAAAAAAATATATTTTCATGATTCCATGACCAATCCCCTCTCTGTGCTCAACAAATTCCCAGAAGCATTTGATGTAGCTGTGCAGGTTAGTTAGCACATCTGATACTTGATTTCTACATACGTAAGCTTTTAAAGAGCAGTGTTTCACAGGTGTCAAATAAAGAGGAAAAAATGGAAGATCATACAGTGTAGCAAATGAGAATGAAAATTACTAGTGTGGGGGAAGATTGCATAACCTTCAGAAACAGGAGCTACTTGGCTAACTTAAAACTTTTAACTGCTTGTTTCCCGTGAGCTGAAAAGGTCACCTAACCCTCAGAAAAGATTAGCTGGATAAAAGGAGTTGAATCTACACTAAAATCAAACTGTGTTGCTCAGGTGCTGTGTGCAGAGCTTGCCAAGCAAAAGATTTACTTCTTACCCTTTCTGGTGGTTCCAAATCCAGAAAATAGACAACTGGAAACTGTGGCCTCTCACAACAAACTCCTGGTATAAACAAAGCTCTCTTTGTTTTCTTTATGCTTCTGAAAAAAATAAAATCTTTGGACAAATTCACTTTTTAAAGTACAATGGCTTACATGAAAGAGGAAGTACTTACATCCTCATGGCTTTACATATGCTGCATATTCTAGAAAGAAGAAAATGTATTAATTATGGAGGCAAGAAACCAATGTGCAGGACACAACACAGCTGAAGGTCTTTCCTGACTTACACCTCATATGTTTCCAACCATTGCATTTCCAACCAGAGTTGAGGAAAAAACCTTGGAACTTAAGAAAAGACCTGAATTGAAAAGTATCTTTAAAATCTAAAAAAACAAGGTACAGAAAATTCACAAAACTGTTTATGCTTTAGTGTAGGAAAATATAACTCACCAATTGTAAGTCAAGCCTTACATTACAGCAGGAATTAAAATTAAGAAAAAACTAAAATCAAAACCCTTCCTCCAAATACAGACACACCTCTCATAGACAGAAGTACTGAGTCCACCTGGAAATGATTTACTTAAGAATTCTTGAGTGATGCATAGTAAAATACTTTTATGTTTCCCCCCTGGCCAAATAATAATATAATATACTGTTGAACACACTCAGAATGGCTTTCTGTTCAGAACACAGGTGTTACCACATGAGATCATGGTGCTCTTCCAAGTGTGGTTTTAATAGCAAGTGGGCTGTGACTATTTCAATAAATACTAAGAAAACTTTTTTAGCCTACTTTCTTCTCTTGTGGATAGTAGAAAGCATTATTCTTGCAAATCAACACAGAATTTTAACCAGTAATTGCAAAAATAGGAGGTTTCTTACATGGACTGATTAAGTCTATACATTTGGTACCTCAGTTTCTATTGCATTGCAAATGATACTGATCACTCCATGGCTCACTCTAGTCAAGGTCACCGAACACAGAAGAAATCAACAGCTTCAGCCTGTCACACCAAACAGCAAAAAGGTCTCCATCCTACAAATGTGACATCCCTGGTGCTTCCTGTGCACTTTCAAGATTAAGCCAGAGGAAACACAGCTACCACCAGAGTCAAACAACTTCAGGTTCTTTTCCATTAACAAATTTCAATCCCCTACCACAGCAGTTAAGGGAGAAGCTACCACTAAATGTATGCACTTCAACAGAACTCCCCAGACTGCTTAGAAGACTCATTCCATTACATCGACTTAGTCAAAAGCTTTTCTCCACTTTTCTACCCAGAATGCCCATAAATAACTTCAATTACAGAGAAAGGTCCACCTAGACTTCATTATGCTACTTTCTTGATTAGAGACTACTAACTGGAGGAATAATTTGTCAGAGTCAATGCAAAACAGCATTTCTCACTTAGCTGTGAAAGGGAAGCCAACACTTAAGAAATTAGAGCATTAGAAGAAAACACGACAATTTTGTTATTAATTAATAACTTTTATAGCTCAAATTTAAAAATATTAACTCAGAAACAATTCAAGACTCATGAAGAAAAATCTGGAACTATATACATGCATAATTAGGAGTATCTAGATTCTTGTCAATATTTACTTAATTCTTTTGTACAAGTTCTTTCACAGAAACGTATTTACAAGCATGCCAGTTTAAAACATATGAACATCCTTTTTAAAATAGCATTTACAAATAATTTGAATATATTTTTTTTCTTAAAAACAAAAGAGTATTTCATTGATTTGACAGATTTGGTTTCATCATATGGTTCTGGACAGATATTTATCCAGTGGGATGGAAAGAGTGATCATTATTAAATTATCTAAGTAACAGTCATCCTACTGGTACCCAGAATTATCATATATGGCTTTAAATACCTCCCAGACTCAAAGGATCATCTCACAAGTACAAACTACAGTCCACAGTCCAGTGTAGTATGTTTCTAATTATGATTAATTCTATAATTATTTATTTAATTCTATGATTATTTTAAGTTTTAAGCCTTTGTTTGGGTTAGATCCACAACTCAGCAAACACATTCTAAGCATGTACTGAGAAATAAGAAGCCCTTCTATTTTAAAGAAAATACAACTCTGCTTCCAATCAAGTAATGCACATATTAAGTATGTATAAAATGAGATATATGGACTTTTACAGACATTCTAACTATCTTCATAGATGTTTTATTATTGTGGGTTAACTCTTTTGAACAGACAATATTCATGGGGATTTACAGGAATCCAGTGAGAGATCTTCTAAGAAGGGGAAGAATACTTTTTCCTCAAAACATGAACATTTCTTAGAAAAAAAAAGTCTGAGGAGCTTTTGTACAACTGATACAATCCAACAAGTCAGGTCACTATCTAGTAACATGCTATGGCTTCTCAAATGAACTGAAAATTCGTCAGCTTGTTTGCTTTTGGCTAGGAAAAAAACCCCAAACTTTTGGCTTTAGCAAATCAAGTAGCCACCTCCTTTGAACACTGTTCTCTAGAGCTCCTGCACTGATTGTTCCACAGTTTGTTCTTCTACAGGCTGCATAGCTTCCTGAACATAAACGATGAATTCTGAAGCCTCTCCACCCTGAGTATAGACAGTCACTGTCTCAACTCCCTCCATTTCATCCGATGAGACTACCAGGTGATGCTGTTCAGACAGCTCCACAGAAGCCTGCTGCAGTGTCTTTTGAATCATCAAAGTGTGATTGGCTGATTGCTCCTCTTCTTTTACCTAAGGAGAAATGAAAGAGGTTAAAGAAATTTCACCTTTCCAAGAAGTACCTGATATTAATGGAAATACAAAAACTAGAAATTAGATTGTTTTGGAAGAAAATGTCAGTTTTGCAGAAAGTTTTGGGAACACTTTTGATTAAGAGGTGTACAGCTAGGCAGAATACTGAAAGCAGGAACACAGCATCTCAGTTATATGCACAGAGCTGCAAAGTTCCAGGAACATAGGTCTTTGGAGACAGCTTTAATCTCTCAGCAGTCATTCATTCAAAACTGCTCTTATTTAAATAAATCGGAAGTCAAACAATTTCTCTAGTAGCACTGAGATGAGAATCCATTAAAAACCACATGAAAAAACATCTGATGTACCCACTTCTCTCTCTTTCTTTCCCCCCCCATCCAACTGATTGCCACAGAATTAAAAATTTAATTTTAAACCCTAAAGGACTTTTATTAGAAAACTGAAATGTAAATATTACTGAAATAGATTCCTGAGACCTACTGGTTTGTGAGGAAGCAATTTTTATATTATTGAAAGGATAGTGACAGAAACAACTGAATATAATAGATTTTTTATTGAACATTTTGCTTCTTGTCAAAAAGAAACACAACAGAATTTGGTATCAAATTTCAAAGAGGTCAAACAGCTGTCTGTCAATTATTCAAAGTCATTACTTAATAGAATTCAAGATCAAATCTTAATTCTCTACCAGATACACAGAAAATTCCTACGCAAAGTAGTCCAGGCCAGTAAAAACACATCAGAAAACAGCAAGTCGTGTGGAGGACAAGCAGTCTCTTGAGTGTTAGTTATAAAATAATGTACTTTTCAGAAGAGAATGGAATAACAATTTTTTGGCATGCAATATATACGCAAAAGCATTTGTTACATGTTTTCAGTACAACACCACTGCCTGTGTTCAGTGAAGAGAGATGTTTTATTTGCTGGATCATAAAATGCCAACCCATCTGCAAATGCAACACGCAGTTAATCAAACCCTCTCTTCCTTCTCTTTTCAGAAAATGCGTTGGTTTTGCTAAGGCCTGTTTCTCTTTAATTTAGGCTTAGCAAATGTTTTATGAAGTAAGCTTCCAGAGACAAATCATGTTTATTTCTCACTGTAAGAAAGCAGCTGATTGAATTTGTAGGTCACATTCTCTACATCGGGCACTATTTCATATCCTCAAGTGCACCTATACATTGTCCACTTACACAAACCACAGGGAATGAAGACAGAATCACTGGCTCACCCAACGTCTCATGATGGAAAGCCAAAGTCCATGGTATTTCCAGTACCATATAAAGTGTAATAAGAAGAGAACAAAGGATTGATAGATATCAATTTCCTGGATGTCAGTGTGCCCTGGTATCTCAGAGCAGTAGATGGTGGGCTATTGACTGCAATGAACTCCTAAGCCATTTTGAAAATAATAGGTCAAACACAGTAGATTCCACAAAGTATGGAAACTAAATTATGCAAATTAGAAAAGGGCTGGTTTTTATATAGAAGCTGATTCAAAAGTTCTTTTCCAAGTCTCATTGATACGACTTCGTTTTGTAAACATTAGTATTAGAACAATTAAGTCCAAGAAAATATGATTAAGATCAGTTGCTTAAGAGGCAAATGGGAACAGAAAGGAAGAACTACTGTGAAGCTTCCAAATATGTGCTTGAGTCCTTAAGAGACCAGCAAGAAGAAAAAGAAGTTCTGTATGTTTGTTTTCCTGATGTGTTTCTTCTTCTAATTTCATTTTTTTCCCCCCTAAGCAACCATTCCCAACGTTGTACTTTGACTTTTTCTTTTAACTGTTTTATTCCGTGTTTAAAATATCTGTCAGATCATGAAGCTTTCAGAGAAGCACCAACCCCTTAGGACTTCACATCACTTGGAACTTTCACTCAATTCATCAGCTATACAAAGCTTTTTCTTGAACTCTAACGAGTATGTTCAGGTGTTAAATTATTCAGAGGTCCCAGAGTCACTACACTTGTGATACCTTGATGAAATGTATCTGGATTTTATCTGGTGAAAGTTCCAACTTCTGAAGAGAATCTTGCCATTGTCACTGACCTTCATGCAACAGCACAATCGTACCTACTGAAGCTGACTCTGGCTTTGTTGCACAGAATTCAGATCACAGGGGTAAAACTACAGGAATGGGCTGAAGTTCTCTTCACGTTGCTTCTTTTACCAAGCATATCTGAAAATTTTAATTGAAAGCTACTTTAAACAGCTCCTGCTGATGTTCAAGCTCAACATCCTACAAAAGCAGGTGATGCTGGATTCTTGACACCATAAAACTTGCAACCGCCCAGAGAAAAACTAATTTGTGTTGTCACAAAATATGGGCATCACCAAAGTACCCTTTATAGTGGAAGTTTGAGTGCCTCATTAAAAAGGAAGGAGCTCCAACATGAAAAGAAACAGCCCTGTTAGTTTTCTTCTCTTGTTCCTCCCATGAGCCCCTCCTTTTTTTTTTTAAATTATTAAAGAAACCCTAAATCCCACTGAAACCAATAGGATTTTTCTGATTAGAATATAATAAACTATTTCAGTTGGAAGGGACCTACAACAATCACCTAGTCCAACTGCCTGACCATTTCAGGGCTGACCAAAAATTAAGCATTCTACAAAGGCATTGTTCAAACGTCTCAAACGCTGACAAGCTTGGGCATTGACCACCTCTCTAGGAAGTCTGTTCCAGTGTTTGACCACCCTCTGGGTAAATAAATGCTTCCTGATGTCCAGTCTAAACCTTCCCTGGCACAGCTCTGAACTGTTCCTACACATCCTATCACTGGTCCTCCCTCCTCTCCCCTTCCCCTCCTCAGGAAGCTGTAGGGAGCAATGAAGTTGCCCTTCAGCCTCCTTCTCTCCAAGCTAGACAAACCCAAAGTCCTCAGCTGCTCCTCACAGGATGTGCCTTCCAGCCCTTTCACTAGCTTTGTTGCCTTTCTCTGGATGCATTCAAGTACCTTAGCAACCTTCTTAAGTTGTGGAGCACAGAACTGCACACAAGTGCACACAGTGGCCAAGGTGAGGCCACACCAATGCTGAATCCAGCAGGATACTCCCCTATTTGATCAGCTAGTTATGCTGTGTTTGATGCACCCCTGGGTGAGGTTTGCCCTCTTAGAATCATTGGATCTTTTTGGTTGGAAAAGACCTTTAAGATCTTCAAGTCCAACCATTAACCAAGCACTGCCAAGTCCTCCAGTAAACCATGTCCTTAAGTGCCACATCTACATGTCTTTTAAATACATCCAGGGTTGGTGACTCAATCACTTCCCTGGGCAGCCCGTTCCAGTGCCTGACAATCCTTTCAGTAAGTTTTCCCTAATATCCAATCTAATCCTCCCCTGGAACAACTTTAGGCCATTTCCTCTTGTTCTGTTGCTTGTTACTTGAGAGAAGAGACCAACCCCCACCTCACTATGACCTCCTTTTAGGTAGTTGTAGAGAGCGATAAGGTCGCTCCTCAGCCTCCTTTCCACCTGGCTGCCAGGGCATGCTGCACACTCCTACTGAGCCTCCTGCCAACCAGCAGCCCCAGATCCCTTCTGAAGGGCTGCTCTCCAGCCTCTTCTCTCCCAATCTGTACTTGTGGCCAGCATTACTCCATCCTAGATGCAGAATTAATCATTTTGACTTGTTAAATTTCATCCCATTAATCATTGCCCCATGTTTCAATCCATCTTGATCCCTCTAGATAAGCATCTTGTCCTTCAGGAGAGTCAACAGTACCTCCAAGTTTGGTATCATTACCAAACTTGCTAATGGTACATTCAACTCCTGCATCCAGACTGTTGATACATACATTGACCAGGACTGATGTTAGAATGGAGTCCTGAGGAGCACCACTGGTGACCAGTCGCCAGCCAGCTGTAGCCCCACTCACTACAACACTTGGAGCTCTGTCCTCCAGTCAGTTCTTCACCCAGCACACCATAAAATCCCTCATCCCACAATTGGACAACTTGTCCAGAAGGATACTGTGGGGGACAGTGGGAAAAGCCTTATTAAAATCCAGAAATGCATACACAGGACTCCCTTTTCATAACTGTCTTATCCTGCTTCCTGAGGCTACCTGCTCCAGTGTCAGCTCCTGTGTGAAAGGAAAGATCTACTAATGAAGATCATAATAGGCAGATAAAAGTCTAATCACTAGCGAAATCAGACAGGAAGCTGCAGTTAAAAATGTTAGATAATTAAAATCTCACAGCTTGTCATGAATCAGCTCACAATTACAGCCTTTGATGCTAGAGATCCTCAAATACATAAATAGGGGTGATAAAATGCAGCCCTCTAATTATGTAATTCACATTAACTTAGTTAGTGCCCTATACATAATCCTCTGACAACTCGCCTCAGGCAAGAGAAATTCCAGTACATTGGCTAAGAGCTGCAAGAATGCACTGCACAGTCTGAGAAGGATCTTGCCTGGTCCTGCTTTAGGAACTGTAAATCAAAACCTAGAAATAGTTTTAGATATAGTTTTGTGAGTGTATATAAATAATGAAGAATGGAAAATAAATAAAGCGCAGTTGACATGAAAATGAAACGAAAACAGAATCTCATTCAATAGCAGCAATCTAATACTTATTCAGTTTTATATGCTTTTGAAATGAAAATGGCCAATAAAGAAAGTTAATTTAACCTCCCTACCTGACTTTATTGATGGAGTTTTATTACACTTGTCATGCAGGGTAAAGAAGACTAATGCTCTTATTTCTGGTGTTTCCAGCTTCCAGTATCTTTTTGGACAGCTATCTGTAATCCTTTTAGTTTGACAGATCACCACATTATTTTGGATATTTACATTTCAAATCAGCCCAATGTTTACATGCTTCTGCTTGGTTCCTATTAGATTGTTCCACAGGGAATAATCTCAAAATGTTAATTAACATCCCTCAAATTGATGAAACAGTGGGACAGCTGCCATCAGAATGAATGAAGTCACTACACTCAATTCTTTTTATTGGCATCTGAAATCTTTTGAAGAGTAGCATCCAAGACTTCTTTGTTGTTTGAGAGCCAACTGAAAAGCATCTGGCTGCTTATCCTTTGCTAAAGAACACCAGCAAGAAGCTGAAACCACACACAGCTGGCACGTTAAATCAATTCAGTACCTGCATAAATATTCTTTACTAGCTAAAAGTGTCTCTCAAGAAAGCCAATGGGACTTCTGCCCTCATGACTTCATAAGAAGCTCAACACTTCTAAATTGTAGAAGTTCTTAATTTACATATCTGAGGACTACCCAAATATATGTAAGTGACATATTAAATCGGTATCTCTTAAGAGAAATCTGTTCCTCTCAAAGCAAGCAAGTCATCTTTAATTTGAGAGAAATTAATTCAAGACATTGAGGAAAACACACTTCTTCCCTGAAAAGAAGAGGAAAAAAGAAAATATTTGCAGTAAACTGCTGAAGTAATTTTCATATTCCAGAGCTCATCCTTAGATATAGTGAATAACTTCAATTTCCTTTGAAGCCAGCAGGAGTTGCAGATCCATAGTCTTTAAAGCAGTCTTGCTGGGCTTGACTGAACACCCTCCACAGAATCTCTCCCTTGATTTCAGATGGAATGCTGTCTTTCAGGTTACCATGAACAAGAAAAGTTAATCACAGAGATATTACAAGATTTCAAAACCTGACACTAGGTTACAGATGCTCCTGTTTATATTGAAAGACTGCAGTAAGATGTACAAAACCTCTACAGAAAGGATTAAAAGGAGAAGTGAATATAAGCATTCTAGATCACAGAGAACACTTGGATATGTCATGTGCCACCTTACGTTGGTGCCTAAGGGACAGTCTCTACCATTTTGTTCAGTGCCATTTGAATAATTTGAACTCTCTCTCTCTCTCTCAGTTCCAGTTTGTATATAATGTGTGAAAAAACACACAGACACACAAACACTGTGATTTGATAGTATGAACCTTTATAATGAGCTACATACCAATCTGGTGCACAGTAGTTTCAGAATAATAAGACTTAAATATGCAAGAGTTGCTTTGCATAAAATAAAACATGCAAGGTGGCAAACTCATCTTCATCCTGGTAATGCAGATTTTTCAAAAGTTGTAGCAACTGGCTGGTTGAATAGAGATTGACTGGCAACTCACTCAAATGACAAACCACTGTACTCACCAGGTTTCATGGTGGAAGTATGGCAAGATTGTTGTCACTTGAAGAGCTCTGAGGACAGTAATCATGATGTGAGGTTTCAGTCAAATGTTACACAGATGAGAAGAACTCCACAGAGGCTGAGAAAACAGGACCATCTGCCCCAAATAAAACTGTCCTTTGCAGGTACCATCAAGTCAAGGATCAAATCGCTCCATATCCTAAAAGAACTGCAATCTTGACAATCAACCTATATACAACTCCACATATTGGCAAATTTTCTAGATTAGTAGTGCACCCAGCATCATGTAGCTACAAATCAGAGCCAAACTGAAATACAAGGTTTGCTGCTGAAGTACAATGTGCAGCAGTCTTTGACATGCCAGTCATGCTAATATTATTAGATATTACTTTTGAAGATGTGTTACGCTGTAAGATCCTGTGATGGGCTTCACACTGACGTGTAATCTGTGCTGTACACTGCTACTATTGCCACTTGGAAGAAAGTGACTTACCATGGTAGGATTTTACTGGAACCTGAAGAGATCACTGAATAAAATAATGAAAAGAACTAAAATAAAAGGTGAAATGCATGGAAATTCAGTGTTTTCTTAAGCTTGATAAAGACCTGCTTAGTTAGTGAAATAGTTTCTATACTTAAACTTCATGGCAAATTATGTAGAAGTCTAGGTTGAAAATAGTTTATTATGGTTTTCAATGGTTTTCAGAAATAGAGTTAACCCTACACTCCAAGCCACAGAGGTAATAAGAACAACAGTCCTGTCTCCTATTTCTAAATAGGAGAAAAAGAGAAAGAATTCAGTAGCTAATTACTGCTCATCATTGTTAATATTCATGCAGTGCTTTGGACCAGGACCTGGATTGTATCAGATGTGCTACGTGCAAAGAGTATTTCATGCCTCAAAGGCCTCATAGTTTCAATATAAAACAAGAGACACCAAATGGACACAGAAAAAGGGAGGTGGGGAAGAACAACATAAATGACACAGTGGTAGTTTAGTGTGACAGGCATTAGTGTCAATATACCAATATACCTGAACCACAGGTAATTACTGTCGTAATATTTTTGAAGAGTAATCGAGAGAGAACAATGAGGTCCAAATTGCTCCTCATTAAAAATCCACATAACTAAGAACAATATGGAAGAAGGCATTAAGAAACTTGTTTAAAAAAAGTAATGAGCAATTAAATCTTCATGGTATGGGCAAAGGTAGGAGTAAAAATCTTTACAGCTAATGAGAAATGGGACGTTAAGTAAGAAAAGAGTAAAAAGCTTTGGAAATGAAAACAAGGTTTTGTTTGATGTGGCAAAAAAGGAACATCAAGCAAGGAGAATAAGGAAGGGTGATATCAAGTGGGATGAAGAAAAGTAATCCTTTAATTTTTCTGAAAGAATACAAAAGGGGCAAGACACAATCTGTGAAGGTCAGAAAAAAAGACTGTGAGAGTTAACTGTAGCATAAAATAACGATGGCTTGGACAACCATCTTAACTAAGTGGTTGAAATAAGAAACCATATGAAAGTCATCATGCAGAACAAGGCAGCATCATTTAGTTAATCACCTGCAGGCAAGGCCAAATAATCCTACCTGAAGAGGACATCAGCTTTCTGGGTTGAATAATGGGAAAGACTTACATCCCATTAGGTTAAAAAAGGAAGTGGATTACTGATGAACAGTTGTGCAGAAAAATTGATATAATCATCTTAGTAATTAATGATTAACGCAATCTTCTTAGCCATCTTCAGAGTCAGCTTGAAGTGATGGCTGCAGAGCCACAGAAAAACTTTAGAGGACAGATGCAATCTTGGGTCAAGGGAACATTATCTAGGTTGGCAATGTAATTTTGCAAAATGCCAACCCTGAAACAAAGATCATGAAAGTCACATGTCCATCTACTACTTAGTATATGAAGCCCTGAATTTTTGACTAAAGCTCCTATGTGGAAATGCACTACAAGTAAGGTGGCATAAAAATGTCTGTTTGCAGTGCTCATCCTGACATATTTTTCAGAAGAATAATAAATTAAGGAAATTGACATAACAAACTAAAACTCTGGTTGAGAATAGGAATCCAAAAATCTACTCTTCTAGTTCAGTAATTTGAGGCAGACAGAAAAATTCAAATTTGAAGAACCATATATAGTATGTACTTTTTGTTGTTTCAAAGAGATTTAACTGTATTTAAGAAAAATAAATTAATTAAAGTATATTAGTACCATTACACATTCCTGCTAAGAAGTACTGGAAATGTAAGAGCAACAACTGTAACAAAAACTAGAGCTGATGGACATGGAACAAGAAGTGGCAACTCTTCTGATGTTATGGTCAATGCACTGAGGGATCCAGGAAATCAGTATTCAAGGATGTTCACATTGTGAAACCAAGGAAATACCCTTTGCATCTCCTCTCACTAGAGAATAACTTACGGACACTGCACAATTTTGAGAGTCTCCTCTGCAGAAAATAGGATAACAGGAGTGCTCATTTCTGAGGAAATGTTTCTTCACAAGAAACTCAGTATTTTAATCAAACAAATGTTTAACTTGGAACAAAATACTTCTCCAGGACAAATTAATATCCTTATTTTAGGTATGTGATAACTGCAAGAAATAACTATACATCAAGGTAGCTTGTAGTTGAACTTTCTCCCTCTCTCTTCTAGTTTACTTATAGATTTGTTGTGTAAAAAACAAGTTTTGAACACAGACCTACAGACATGCAAATCAAGGGTGGCTGTGATACTGGCATGACTGCTCATCCTCCATTTCTTGTATTTGGCACATGAGCTGAGAAAATAGTCCACCTATATAAATAATGAACTGAACAGTCTCTGCTAGCATAATAAACAAAAACCAAAATGAACCAATCTCTACCCTAAGGAATGAGGGTAAAAACTATCTGTAATAGGACACCAGAGTCAAATCTGCAGAACGTAAAGTGACTTGTTTTACATTTCCAGTCCCTCCACCTTGCTAGGTGCTCTCTTCCTACAAAAGTGCCTTCTCCCCAGTTTCTTTTCTATGTGCACCATCCATTACAAGCAATGTCTTGTCTTCCTAAGAATTTATTAGCCTCTTTCCTAGTTATTCTTCAAACTTACCACTCTTTGCTTTCACCTCTTCTCTACCTTGTTACTCTTTTTGCTCTTTGAGCAGTGCAGAACAACTCCAATACAATGCCATAAAGAAGTATCTTCATAAGCTCTGTCTCAGAAAGAGATCCAGACTGGAGCACTAGTAACTGAAAAGGACTCAAACTGACAAGGATACACTTCTGCCACTCTGTGATCAAAGCTCCAGTAAGGATTTTTGCCAACCTCAGATCATATGGGTAAAACTTCACATTATTAACTTGTTTTTCTCCCAGGCATTTGGTGTGTATTACATTCCCTAGCAGCTGTATGTTTTCACTGCTGTCACACACCAGGATTTCTTCCAAGTTAGATACCAGAAAAAGCTTAACCTTGGTAACAGGTTAGTGTACTGACTCTTAGGCAAGAATGAGCTATTTCAGGTTCTAGACACAACCTTTGAAAGGCCACATACACATGACACTATCAGAGTCAACAATGATTCCTATTTCTCAGTCATAACCCAAGCTAAATAGGGCTAATTTTGCTTTTTTTGGGTTTTGAATCATAAGCTGAATCCTGATTCAGGCCGGGATTGGTTACTGCTATGTTGTCAAAGTGCTCTCTCTTGTAAAATCATTCCTATGGTTTCCAAAGTCAGAACTGCAATTTTTTTTCTTATCTACACTCAATTCAGGAGCTGGGGGCTTTGAACAAACAATATGATCTTGATTTCACTGTCATTATAATGCCTACTCATGATTTAAGATACAAGCAATAAGCCTACATACAACACAGAGCAACAATTGAATAGAACACCACCACATGTGCCATCCTTTCTGTATTGTGAATTAGTAGAAAACAATTTTTAAAAGATACCAGTCAGGTCTAGCTAACTGGACATCTTGCAATATGCTGAAAAGCACTTAAGGATGAAGACAAAATTTGTTTCTGCTGCCAAAAGTCTTGCATTAACCTGGAATACTACAGCTACTGCATACCAAAGTGCTAAAGGGTGAAGCAAGCAGAATTACTGACAGATACATCTGGATTAGGACATAATTTTAAGGATCAAGTGTAAATGGAACTTTAATTGGTGAAAAGTAAGCAAGAGGACAGCTGTGAGATAAAGTTCCAGGGAGGAAATGGGAGACAAGGATAGCAACAATACAGTGTAATATTAGAGGAAAAAATACTTTAAAAAAATTCTAATAATTTAGGATTCAAAATAAATTTCTTGGTGCAAATATTGAAATATGAAGGCAACTTGCGAGGGCTAGCTAAAAATGAGAGATGAAGGTAAGAATTGATGAAAAAAATGGATAGTGTATGTCCTTAGAGAAAAAGAAAAACCTAACCTAACAGCATAAAAATCAGAACAACTGCAATAAATGTTTTTAAGTAAAAAAATGGAACCAAGCTGCCAGGCAAGGACTCGGTGAGGCCATTAAAGAACAAGAGTGGAAATTCAGTGACAGATGATGCTGATATATTGCTGACACCCTAAATGAGTTTTTTGTCTCACAATCCATAAGAGAAGCTGAAGGTCACAGAAGAAATTGTGGAATATATTTTCCAGTAAGGACGTGAAATATGAACAAGACTTCAGATCACTTCAAGGTTAACAATTAGAAACTCAGCATAATTAAAACCTGACAAAGTTGTAGGTACAAATGAGTGAGATCCCACAAAAAGCAACTCAATATTAAAGAAAAAAGAAAAGCTGACAATTCTGAATAGGAGAGGATTAAAGTCAAGTTAATAGCATTTAAATACTTCTTTACCTCAAATTAAAAATGTGTGGCCATAACCCTGAAGCAATCTTCTGGTGGGAAGAGAAGAACTGGAAACTAACTAAAGCTGCATAACAGATTAAACAGACTTTCACAAAACAGTGATTTATACAGAAAATTAAGAGAAAAAATTAAAAGAGAAAAATGAAAGGAGAAAAAATTGAGATAAATAATAATAATGATAATCACCATCTACAGACCTCCATTGGTCCTTGCTCTACTTCTTAAAAGCTCACCGAAGGTAACAAAGCAGTCAGTCAGCTGTCAGTAGGCAAACAGCCACATGATCCTCCCCCAGGAAATCACAGATCTGCACAGTGCTGCCCAAAGTCACAAGCCACACAGGCTACCAGAGGAAGAGAGGAATAGGCATTCTGGTACACTCAAGAAACATGTCAGAGCAACAATGCTTTGAGCATCAAAGTAAGGCATTAGTAAAATCCAGCCTAAACAGATAAAACAAGATCACTCAGCTTGAGTTGTACCTAAATTCTTCACTGATTTTGCTTCGGTGTGACTCCAAGTTAGGGGGAAAAGGGCATTTTATATTAACAGGACTCTATAGGAGGGGGAAGAAAACAAACTAGGAAAAGCAGTAAAGAGATTCTGTGCTCTGAGAATTCAGTATTTAGAATCATAGAATCATCATCAAGGTTGGAACCTTACCCAATCTGAATCTCCCCTGGCACAGCTTGACCCCATTTCCTCTGGTCACTAGGGAGAAGAGGCCAACACCCACCTCACTACAACCTCCTCTCAGGCAGTTACAGAGAGCAATGAGGTTTCCCCTCAGCCTCCTCTTCTCCAGGCTGAACAGCCCCAGCTCCCTCAGCCTCTCCTCATAAGGCCGGTTCTCCAGACCCCTGATCAGCTTAGTCACCCTTTTCTGCACCCTTTCAGCACTTCAATGTCCTTCCTATCCTGCAGTGCCCAAAACTGCAGACAGTGCCCAGCAGAACACAGCATCAAACAGTACACAGTGCACAGTACTACCTGATACAGTAGTGGAGCTTGTAACAGTTTAACATCAGACCAGTAAGAGCCATTGACATATACCAGGCAACGGAAAAAGAAGTGATCAATGCTTAGCAGCTTGTAAACTCAAAGGCTAGAAATATAGATTAAAAAGTGAGGGGAAAATTAATTTGGAATAGATGCATTTATTTACAAAGAGCTGTCAGCAATTTCAGATGGTCTAATGAGGAAGATGATAGGTTTTGAGACGAACCAGGCATTGATCAGATTAAGTACTTGGGGGAGGTACTTGGAGGAGGAAGAATGACTATTTTTTAAACTACGTATTTTTTATCATTCAAATATCAAAAAGTAGTTTCTCCTGGGCAGCAGCTACTTCAACAGTGATTACTTCAACAGCATAGACAAATAGCAGTGGCTGGTACTGTATTCAATGCTTAAAGAGGTTGCATGTAAAGCACAGCATGCACATTGGCAGAGACTACTGTAAAAGTTGTTTTGAGACTTGCACACAAAGAGGACTAAAATGTCTCTTTAATAACTGAATTTAAATTCCAAATTAGGATCTGATATTCTTCAAAAAGCCCCCAGACTTTTAACATGGTTTCTAATCAAGACACCTGTTAAGTATTGCAAAGGAAAATCTTAAAATGCTTGGTCTTGAAATTCTGCTATCTTCCTGACTTTCAGATGGCAGGCTCAGAAATTGTCCAAATGCACAGGCTTGAGACTTCCCACTTCTATGGAATTCTCATTAATTCAACAGCCACAGCACTACAAAAACATTGAACTGTCAGTTTGAGTTCTCAGAATAATTAGATTTTTGCTTCATTCAAATAAAAGGAGTTACTTAAACTCTTTGGGAATTTAAGACTTCTCATGTAGAATTCTATGACTCTATAATTGTCATGTCTTTCACTCCCCTCTCAACCACATTGAGTGCAGAGACCTCAGTGACTCAAGGAACAGAATGGGGAAAAGGATAAGCAGAGAGGTATGATGATACAGGAGGAACAAGAGGAGCATGGAGAACACTGTGGGGAGAAGCACAAAACATCAGCAACAAAGTTATTGAAAACCTTTGAGGAAGAAACGTTGAGCAAAATCTTGATGTTTGCACTTTAAAGCCATCTCAATTTGAAAATTACTTCCTTTTCTTGCTGATTTTGTGCATCTTGTAAATCTTCATTTCTGAAGTGCTTTAGAAATACTGTATATTGCAAATATTTTTAGCAAAAACTGCAGTACCAAACTTCAAGAAAAATATACATATATTAAAGTTAGTTCACCAATATCTTGTAGGATTTGTAGGAATTTTAAAATGAACCATATTGCCTAACACAAATTATGTCACTTTGTTATCAGTTGAATCCACCATTCTTCTGGGAAGACAATTTGTGTAAAAGCCTGAAATTAACAATTGATCTTATACATCCCTTTTTTTGATATTGATCTGTATCTTCTGGTCTTGCACAATTTCCACGGTAACAGCAGGATTAACCACAGATCTTCTCAACCAACTACAACTCGGCTGAATTTTTCTTTATTTATCTCAAATGTGGGTGGCCATGCTGACTTTTGTCTCACATAACCTGCAACGTTCTTCTCAGAGCTGCAGATCACTTGTGTTGCACTCCTCATTAGACAGGTAGCAGAGCATGCACAGCTGTTCACAAACAACACCCCTTCAGACTCTTCTGTACATGGATGAACACCGTGCCAAGGACTCCCCGATTCTTTTGGGTGAGAATGGGTGCCCACCCTCAATGCAAGCATGTTGTTTCAAAAAGCCTGAAAACACCTGCTAGAAAAAGGCTGTCTTTTCACACACACAGGTAAAAATGTGTGTATTTTTCCAATCATATTTCATACACATGCAAAAATGTATCCATTTTTATTTGTATGAACATGTATGTATATAGATGTATAAACATGTATCTGTGTGGACATATCAACACACACACACACAACTTGTAGTAAAACATTAGTTTAGGAAAAATTCTATGCATGCCTTGCATGGTCATTCAAACTCTAGCCCTTGCAAAATAATACTCATTTCAGAATATCTATACAAAAATTCAGTACAGTGTTTTTTAAGAAGAAAAGAGCTCTTACCTGCTTTACCACTGTCACAGTGCCAGGTGCCATGGTAACTACAGAAGCAACTGCAGTGGCATCGTGGGTTTCCGAACCCAACTCGATGATTTGCTGCAGGATGTTTACAGCTGTTGGATCAAGTCTTTCACCTTATCAGAAAGACAGTAACCATAAGATCATCACAGCAAAACAGCTCTAAGGGGATGTGAATCTAAGTGCTACAGACACTCTTTCCCCTCCTGCCTTAACCCTGATGCACAGTGCTGTGTATAAATTTTAAATAGCTCAACAACATGACACTTTAATAACAGATGTATGGCAGGACAGTATTCACAAAACAAATTTGTCCAAGGAATGCTCGGATCAGCAAGTGAAGCCACACTGATCATTTTAAGCCTCTTTGAAAGAGACCTAAAAGAATACCTTGAATAAACAAACAACAGAGACAACTCATAGCAGTAACAGTAAATTAGGAAGCTGCCAGACTTTACAAATCCAAATGTGTATTTGCCAGACATTCAGCTTAAGCAGAACCTGAACCCTACATCCATAACCACAACAGCTATTTGGTGTATTACAAACCTGTGTTTGCCATCTGTCCAGCCATCTGCAATACCCTTCAACCTAGAAGTACTGTTATCACTAATGTGCTCAAGGGAAAACTTAATTGATTGAGAGAGCTCATGCTTATCATTTTACAAGCATGGGATCAGAGCATGTTTGCCCCTTATTTTAAAGATCCTCTTGTTGTGTGTAGCCCTACCAAAAGAAAGGCAAGTTTACAATAAAGACCCCATATATAGTTGTACTCTCACTTCTCCCAAAGTGTGAAAAGGGAAGATTCATACACTGGAAAATGTTTTTTGTTATGCAGGAATATGAACTCCCCTCCTGTGGCCCACCACTCCCACATGTCCAGTGTCAGCATGACAGAGATTTCAGAAAGGGAAAGAAACTCTCAGAGTCATGCTAAAGCTGCCTTATATTGGCTGTAATCACTATTGGAACTAGGAAAGAGAAAGTAAACAGAATAAAGCTCATCTCTTAATCACAAACCCTTTCAAACTGATGTTGATACTGTGATGGGGATCTAGATCAGATAATTTCATTTCAAACAGTAGTTACATTTTATGATCTGTGTAAGGAACAAGTTTATCTAAATACTGAAAAATGTTTGCTTTCTTTAGTATTTTTTCCTATATAACTGCCTTTAGACAAGATACTTCTGTTTTTCATACCTAGAGGGAATATGCTGGAAGAGTATAAAAAGCTGGATGCACTAAAAAGCAAATCATTCTACTCTGAAAACTACAGCTTCATGCTTAAAATAAAAAAACTTATGTACAGCAGATCCCACAATCATGTTCTTTTAATTTAAATAAATAAAAGATTAAGAAAAGTTCTCAAGAGGTTTTTACTCATTCTGAATTTCCACTCACTAAAATATAATAATATACATAATTTTTCAGTAACATAATTTAATTGCAACATGATTGGAAATTCCCTTAAAAATTTGAGTTTTTTAAATGTGTCTATATTATGAACGATAAAGCCACAATGGTAAACCATTGTAAAATGTTATCTCCTGATAACCAAAGCATTTATTTATTATATATAAACCAAAAACATATAAACACTTTCTCTAGTCTCTGATGTATGAACACTCTTAGAAACCTGAACATTTTTTTCTTTTCTTTCAGTTTTTGTTATTTCCCACTTAGCAATCATTATCTAATCTCACCCTTGTTCTTCCTCAACCTGATGCAGAATAGCTTATTTTGTTTTGTGCATAATCAGAATTCAGTTTGCTAGTACAGTCTTGGGAACATGGCAAATGAGTTATCCCACTGTGTCACTTCTGCAGTCTGGCTGACAATAATACAGGCAGGAAATTCCACACACCTAATAGAGTGCAGAACAGACTGTCATAACTATTAATGACTTAAGGATATAGAAATTCATAAAGAATGGTCATTTCTCATTGTTTATCCTCAAAAAAACCTCTAAACCTACAGCAGTAAGTTCTGGATGTCAATTTTCACAATTTCCAGTAGTTTCAGAGCAGATTCTATATTGCAGTATTTATTAAAAAAGATTTCTTTTGTGTTCCAACCTAAAAAAAAGTCACTTACCATTCTCAGAAGTGTATCTAAGGTTCTGTAATGCAGCTACAGCAGTTTGAGTGCCTTGAACATCTTCTCCAGCCTCTGTGATGTGGAGATACTGAGTGGCTGCTTCTTCAGAAACTTCAGCAGTTAACTTGAAAACAAAACCCAGTAAATGCATGAATAATCTCACTCTCATTTTAGCAATTTAGAGAATAATGACAGATCTGAGTTTAAAGGAATGAGATCTGGACAACAAATACTGTAACGAGGGTTCTAGAAATACTGGGTGAAACATAATTCAAGAGGAATGGCAGTGGGGATATCATCCCATAGTTTTCTTCTAGATTCTAATTCAAAAGTTGCTTTAATAATTCCAAATAATCTTGACTTCATGTTTTGTTGCACAGTTATTTTAGAACTAAGAACAGATGTCTATTTTATCAGGGTCAAGTAAAGACCTTTTGGGCCGTATCAGTTTATAATGCATGTCCTTGCAGATCTGGTAAAATGCTTCTGAAGTTTGAAAATCACTTCTTGTTCTAGAAGAATTATCCTTTCCATAACCATGTTTTTTTTCAAAACAAGCTGTCAGTATGTATTCCTTCTTGAATAGGATTTCTTCATTTACAGTCGTTTTGGCAGCAGAGACATGCTTGCATCCTGGATGTCCCCTTATTTTACAGGTTTGGGCATCTACTGGGAGAGTGGACAGAGAATGGTTTGTGAAATTGTGTAGATATAAGACTTTCAAGGACTACATTCTAAAATGGTTGTCCTCTCTTCTTTGAATAACCATCCATATTTTACTGTTCGTATATTACTCTGATATTTTTCAAGGATTTAGGATTTTATCTGTGGATACTCAAAAACTGTTAACCACGAACTGCAGGATGGCTCTTCCAAATCAGGCATGAGATTTATAATAGGGGTTAGATTGCCTGCAATTCAGCAGAACAGGTCATAAACTGTGGAGGTCAGCCAAATGCAGTTGACTTCTGGCTTCTTCCTCTCAGTGGACCTCAACAATAGCCTGCTCAGGCAGTAGAAGACTCAGCTTGCCAACTGTAATGTTTTAAATAAAAAAGTGTCTAGGTAGTGCTGTGGTTTCCTCTAGCTTCTGCATCTACCACCAGTTCTGCTCTAGAAGTGCAACAGTTTTCATTTTAGAACAAATAATTGGTGTGCATATGACAGGAGAGAAAAGCTTGAAAGGTTAAGTCCTCTCAAGGTAGCTGCCCTACCCCACCCCAAACCCAGAAAATTCAGGTCGTTGGTTTGTTGTTTTTTCTAACTCTGCCTTCTTAGGTCTAATTTAAATTTTTTTAAGGTCTGATCTTAGCAATACTGTGATTTCCTATATATGTTGGATTGAAACTGGAAACAGAACAAAATATACATTTGCTCTCTATAACAGTACCATTTCTTTAGCTGATCAATTTACATGTTCAGTTTTCCAGATTCTAACCTTTTCTGGACCAAGACAAGTTTTTTTTCTTTAATTCAATGTAAGTTTGAAGCTTTGCACATCTTGCAATTAACACCAGCGAATATTTGGCATGTAACAAAATGCAGTAAATTTTTCAATTTCACAGGTTTTTTTGCTAGAAATTTCATCCTCCCCCTCCCTGGATGTGTTCAAGGCCAGGCTGGATGGGGCTTTGAGCAACCTGGTCTAGTGGGAAGTGTCCCTGCCCATGCAGGGGGGTTGGAAGATCTCTAAGGTCCCTTCCAACCCAAACCATTCTATGATTCTATGACTAGAGCCCTAAAATGCAGAAATAGGCACGTACAATGTTGTTAAATGTACTAGATATTAAAGCTGTCAAATTTAACAGTCATAGCAATATATATATTCAACATTGAGATGAGATCACATGACCTCCTGATCTTTCATATGAAGTCAAGGGCAAATTTTTGAGTACTTTTTATTCTTATCCTTACTTTTCTTCCTAGAATGTTTTAAAATCTTAGGGTCAAAGCCACGGCAACTTTGCTTTACCTCCCACTTGGTCTCCCCATCATGTTCTACTAGCTTCATTCCATGCTTGTTTTTAAGATGTCTGTTGAACTCCCATTTTGTACCGTACACAAAGCTGCAAACAGGACACTTAATACCACCTGGAAGGAAACACAAACTCCTTGAGTTCTTTTCATATACATTCTCTCTCAAGGCAGTAAGGACCCATTTGACCCCATCTCAAACAAGCCACATAACTGTAATTTAAAATTATTTCCTTTAGCCATACATTCAACATGAAAAAAAAAAAGGGGGGGGAAAGCTGAAGTAGTTGAACTGCCACAATAGATAAAGGCAATGGAAGGAGTCTGAAATAACTTCTATATCTGAGAAACTATAGCAATTCTTCCCTGCCTGCATGCCTCCCTTTGGTAGATGGTGAATGCTGTTCCCTTCTTTCCCTCTCTCTGCGCTTCTCTCCATGGGGAGCCCCTACCACAGGCCAACTAGAAAGAAAAGACAGGGACAGACAATTGTGTTTGTCTCAGATACAGCATCATCTCTGCAATCAGGTCCATGTAAGAAGTACTGGTTTCATCTCTGAGGAGCTAGATGTTAAGAGAGAAGCCAGACTGTAACAGAGGGAACATAAGCTTCAAAGTAAGTAACAACTTACCTACTGCGTGAGAACTTGTGCTTGCTTTGCTAACAAAAGACATTCTAGAAGTGGCATGTACATTAGAGAGGGGAAAGCTTTTTCAAGGAATGACAAAACACTAAGTTTGACCAACTCCATCCCATTTTTTCAGCTGGCTGCAAGAAATACTGCAAACCTACCCAGGGGACTCTTCAGCCTGTGCAGAATCATTCCCACAGTCATGATATTCTGGTTGAAAATCCAGTTTAGCAGCACCAATGGAGACTAATAATAGCTTTCAACTGAAATGTTTTTCAAGTCTGAGGGGGTCTATGACTCATGTTCTGCTTTAGGCCCACCAAAACTGAAGCCTTGCACATGTTTGAAATTCGATTTCAAATCACAGAGTTCCTTATAAACAAGTTTTAATGCCTACTCCATTGCATAAAATTGCAGCTTCAAATATACACTGTACATATAGTCCAAAAATCCACAAGATAGGTCTCTGACAAGCTTCAGCTTGAAATAGCAGTTCCCTGTTGTCTTGCAAAGCCCTGCTGTGCTGCTCTTCAGGACACAATGCAAAATCTTAGTGCACTGTACTCTTTCAGTAAATGATGGGATTTTTTTTTAAGTGCTTATAAACAATACTGACATCTTAATATTTAACGTACACAGTAGTGGCATACTCTAATGTTATTTTTTAAAAATATATGTTCTCTAAGATAGCTGTTCTAGTTTTCTCAAGTTTCAAACAAACCTTATTAAGGTTTTTGTACATGTCCTGGTTTAAGCCAGGGTGAAGCGAACTTTCTCTTCGCTGATGTTTTTTCTTTCAGGGAACTTTTTAGCAGTGCCAGTGGACTGATAATAACCAAGGTCACTTCTGAGTGTCTGCAGCCTCCCCCCCATGGGGGAGCAGATTAGACCGAAGGCAGAATCAGCAAATCAGAATATTCCCTTCTCATAATGTTGTCTCTATTTGGCTTTCAGTATAGGTTAAGACATCACAGAATTCAAGCCTTTCGTTTCCTTCTAGTCTCACTTTTCTTCTTACTGTTACTTCTATCTCCCTCTCTTTGGCTCTCTCTCTTTTTTTTCTCTCCCCAGCCAACACCCGAGGGCCCCGTCCGTGCGCCCGGACACTCCCCCCTTCAGCTGGAGTCACCAGGGAGAAGAGTTGCTGGGAGAGTCACTGGGGGAGGAGGGAGGGGATCGGGTGTTGCACATCCCTTTACAAATGTACATATTCCCTTATCACTGATAATTAAAATCAATCTGTTTCACTTTCCGACCCAGAAAGCCTCTTTCTCACTTTTTCTCCCTCTTTCCCGACCTTGGGGGAGGGGGGTGGATCAAGGGTGTTATTGTTATTGGTTTGACTGCCAACCCAGAGCCAAACCGTGACAGTACATTATCAAAGCAAACCGGGAAGAGTTGACACTGTCATGTCATCTTCAGCCAAGTATTTGCTTTTGAGAGTTTCTACAGTTTAGGTTTACATTTAAAAATGTAAACCTAAGTGTTCTGACTGTCAGCAAAATGATGCATAGCCTGAATTTAGCACAAGTTTGTCTGAGTACACAGTATTTCAGGTAAAAATACTAAGCATGATAAAATCATAAGCATCCAATTTTCTAAACTAGATTAAACAGCTTTTACTTCTTTTTCTTATGAAAGTAATTTGGTCAAATGTCAGATCTCAGCTGCTTGTAATTATGCAAGGAAGTAGTTCTCTTTTTTCCCCTCTGTTGACTAAAGCAGAACAGAATCTGCAAGTGATAAATTGTTTCATAAGGTGACCAGAACTCACTCTAACAAACCCAATGGTTAGGGAAGGACATTATGCCACTTTAGGAACTATGCCACCAGATGGCTGCCTCCACATCATCATGGCAAATGATGCCTCTTACCTTTCTTGTTCAAATGCTTCAAATATACTTTCATAAGCTGCTTATAAACCAAGTTCTCATTGCACATAGTCTTTAATGAATGAGGTGATTAAAAAAAAGCATTCAGCTTTACAGTAATGGAAACCTACCATATGGTATTCTGCTAGGTGAATAGAAACAAGCATTTTATTTTGATAAAATATAAATACACTCAGTCACTAGGGTCTTTCACTGTCACTAATTATCCCTCTACAATTTCCTCTTTTTTCTCTCAATGTATTTTAAGTCTTCACCATTACAGCAGATGCTCAATACTCTGTTTCTATACAAAACTGAAACAATTTCCCTATCAAGGGGCTTATCACTCAACATTTCACAAACGCATTATATCATCATTTAGGTTAGGACAAAGATATTATCAGTTCCAGAAAATGAAATTAAATACATATTTCACACCAATCTCTAGTAAAAAACTGCCATTGTGAAGCATTACTTTGATATCGAAACTACTGCAGCAATACACCAGATAAATTAAAGCTTTAACTTCTGTCATGATTACTTTAATTAAAGAACAAATAATGGAAGCATTGAATTGAACAGGTAATATATAAATCCATGTCAGTAACATGATATGAAAGCTCAGGAAAATTAATTTCTAGATTACTTGTAAAGTAATGGGTAACAGACAGAGAAAGTAAACAAATTACACACCTTATCTACTTTCAATACCAGAACAGATTATTGCAACAAAACAATGCAAACAAATATTACACAGCTCCAGAACTTTTTTCCATCTTGGCATTGACATGTGCTCTCCAAACCTTTTTATTGGCCTAAAATATCCATAGGATAAGTGTTATGTTAAAAGAAAGCATGTGATGATAGTGGTATAATAAAACATAGAGGCCAGAACATAGGTACAGCACAAGCTGCTGCACAAACAGAAACAGAAAATTTGTCTCCCAGAGAGTGCAGAAATATGTAAACAAAAGGGTGGATGGCAGGGAATATCAGTGCAGAAAAAAAAAAATGCAAACAACAAAAATTTTCTTTTATTACTTTAAAACATTAAAGAAAAGGTCAGGTAATAGACTACTATATAAACAAACAAGCATTTCTCTGGTCCTGGCTGTTCCTAATTTCTAATACAAGCCCAGAAAATAAATACTGCTGTCTATTTTTGGCAATGTAGTCACTCAAACAGGCATGTTCACTTTTCAATTCTATGAATTATTCATTTTTTTATAAAGTCATTCTAGGAATCTTGAATAGGGTTCAGTAGTCTACATTGATATCAATATTTCCAATTAAGATTATTTGCAATGTCTGCAATGCAGTCAAAAGAAAGTTGAGACTAGAGAAGATGAGCAAGTATAAGGGCTCAGGGAGTAACTTTAAACAAGCAGAATATAAGAAGATTAATAGGTACAGACAGCTTTTATTAGACATTAATCTTTGTTAGTTTCCATTCTCACTGTTTTTCCAAACCCATTCACTTGTTCATTCTCCTGCCTTTTCCTTCTTGTCCATAGTCCTTTAATTTCAAAGGACTTAATATGAGGTCCAAAGGGTCCTCTTGCCCTAAAGAGTAACTTTCCTAAATTGTTTTTCAGACCTATGAATATGGTAAACTGAAACTTGATAGTGGCTAGTCATGCAGCAAGTTGCCACTGCTGGCCCCTAACAGGTCTGAAACACCTTGTCATACTGTATAGTATGCCCCACTGATCTGTTTGTGTTGTGTGACCCAGATACAGAAGATCTTCTGATTCCAAAATCAGGAAAAAAATTAACTTCAATAAGACTCTGGTTTATCAACTCCAAATGCAAACTCTAACTCAAGCGTCCCACAAGGAACATTTTTTTTTCCTGAGAAAAAATACCAAAACATTAGGAAAAATTAACATTTTTATAGCATGATAAGAAATCTGCAGACCTCCTGTTTTTATTTTGAGCCCACATCTAAGTTCCATGTGATGGGTCATAAAGCAGAAAATGGAGCTGGCAATGGAGGTTTCGTGTGGGAAAAGTGTGTCAACTAACATGGTTTTCATCGTGATAAATTCTGATAAGAGGCACTGACTTCACAGCTACGTTGTGAATTTAAAGCCCCTTTACTTCTCTAGAACTCCACACAGTAGGTGAACATGTGGAAAGCAGGCACAGCACTAGGGGTAGCATAAGAAATATAAATGCTGTGTAAGGAAGGGAAGAAAAAGAAGGATGCAAAATCAGAGATGAAAATAATATAAAATAATTCAATAGATTAGATTATTTCAGTTGGAAAGGACATACAACGATCATCTAGTCCAACTGCCTGACCACTTCAGGGCTGACCAAAAGTTAAAGCATGTTATTGCCCAAATGTCTCTTAAACACTGACAACCTTAGTGTATTGACCACCTCTCTAGGAAACCTGTTCCAGTGTTTGACCACCCCCTTGGTAAATAAATGCTTCCTAATGTCCAGTCTAAACCTCCCTTGGAGCAGCTTTGAACATTTCCACACATCCTATCACTGGATCCCAGTGAGCAGAGATCAGCCCCTCCCTCTCCACTTCCCCTTCTCAGAAGCTGTAGAGACCGATGAGGTCGGCCCTCAGCCTCCTTTTCTCCAGACTAGACAATCCCAAAGTCCTTAGCTGCTCCTCATTGGCAGACCTTTCACCAGCTTTGTTCCTTCCTCTGGATGCATTCAAGTACCTTAACAACCTTCTTAAACTGTGGGGCCCAGAACTGCACACTGCTCCAGGTGAGGCCACTGGAATGCTGAATGCAGTGGGATAATCCCCTCTTTTGACCAGCTAGTGATGCCGTGTTTGATGCACCCCAGGATGGGGTTTGCCCTCCTAGCTGCCAGGGCACTCTGCTGGATCCTGCTGAGCCTCCTGCCAACCAGCAGCCCCAGATCCCTTCTGCAGGGCTGCTCTCCAGCCTCTTCTCTCCCAGTCTGTACTTGTGGCCAGCATTACTCCATCCTAGATGCAGAATTCAGCATTCCGACTTGTGCAATTTCATCCCATTAATCATTGCTCAATGTTCCAAAGCATGTCCACCATGGAAAAAATATCAAAGGCTGTTCTTGCTCACGTTGGAAGGTGCTCTGAGCAACCTGGTCAAGTTGCAGATGTTCCTGCTCATTGCAGGGGAGTTGGACTGGATGACCTTTAAAGGTCCCTTCCAACCATCTCCCGATTCTATGATCTCATTCCAAAGCTTTCATTGTAAGACAATTCCTGCACTTTCAACACCTTGACGGGTTTTTTGTTTCAGTGGAAAATAATTAATTTCACAAGAGCATTTATCTGGCTCCAAAGAGGAAGGAAAACCTAACTAGTATATGATTAATTTTATTTGTTCAAAACATTATAAATATGATATGTAATTTCAAATTAACATAATTCAATTTCAGGTACCTATTCTTAAGATTAGCTACGGACAAACAATTCCTTACAGTGCTCAGATATTTGGCACGTTAAACAAAGCTCCCCACAGAGCACAGTTCTTCCTTAACCAGCCTGACTACAGAATAGGGCCTTTGAACACTGACAAAGTCACTAATACCTCTATAAAACAACTGCAGCTTCCCTGATAACTTTCACTGCCTATAAAAATCATCATTAAAATCTACTATACATTCCTGCTCTGATATTTGTAGACAAAGATCTACTTATAAATTTTTTTCTGTTTCTTTGACAAAAAGGAAACAAAGAAATGTAATATAAAAATAACACAGGCTGAAACTGCTAAATGTAGTTATACATTTCTCCACTATATTGCAAGTTTAAGTGAGAGTCTGACTGTCTTTATCTGTGTCATTATTTCAGTAGTATTTTAACATGGATTAACCTTCATTAGATAAATGCTCCGTGTTAGATGAACAATTTGGAAATACTATTTAGAAAGAATGTCATCTTAAAAGAATTTTAATTCATTATCTAATACATCAGTATTATTTTGGTCTCTATACTTCAAAAAAACCAGAAATTTTGAAGATCCCAAAATATACTGTAAAAAGGTTAGTGGATTCTGTTAAAAAAATAGGGAAAACACTTTCTAAAATGATCAGAAACAAAGTAAGAAACTCAACTCTACAAAGCATTAAAATATTCTCAGCACAATTTAATATTTACTTTGGCTTTCTCCTTCCCCACTTTTGCCCACAGCAGGCACTACAACTGAAGGAGCTTTTTACCCAAAAAGGTCCCTGGCTGCATAGTCAATCGCTTGCTTTAATTCACCTGCCACATGTGCAATAGCAAAACAACTTATGGGAGTCAGAAAACTTGTACACATCTCCTTTGCTAGCACCCAGACACTGCAAGGAAAGAGTTAAGATACCTGTATCAAGCAGAAAGAAAGCAACTACTGGTACTGATAATCTTTTCAGAAGGATGTAGGTCTTCAACTGGAATGAAATGTATAAACAAGATCAACAACGGAAAGGAATATAACCTTATATGCTACTTTACCAATGAGGTGAAAACTACTACAGTCTGATTTGCTGCTCCCCTTGGCATTCCATTAGTTCTTATGCTTAATCTTGGATTTTTGATCCTCCCCAAAACCCTTGTTCCCTTTACTTAGTTCATCTGTGGCAGCAGTTTCTCTATTTGACCGGTTCTCTGTATCTAGTTAGTTTTATTTGTCTTTATCTTTGTGTGGCATGACTACAGTTTTACAGACAGCAGTAACAAGCTATTGTCCCAGGCAGAGTGAGAAATTTAAGACTCTTAACACAAGGATGTAATGTAGGGAAATGCAGGCTTGGTATGACAGCCTTGAGAAGTAGAGACGTAGGGTGCAGCACAGGCAGGGGTTGGCAAGAACTGGGGCACAACCTTGGCACTGAAGAACCCACAGCTATAAACGACTCAGAAATGATCAGTTAAAATATGCACACCTGGACCTGGATAAAACTGGTTTTAGGCACAGCAAAAATAGTATTTAATGTACACAAAGAAAAACATAAAAAGTAAATTTTTACTTAATCTGCAGCTACAGACCAATAAAAAAGTGTAAAGGTGTGTAAGCAAACATGTGACCATGGCCCCAACTAGAAGGCAAGATCATAGAATCGTAGAATCATTTAGGTTGGAAAAAGACCACAAGATCATGAAGTCCAACTATAAACCTAACACTGCCAAGTCCACCACTAAACCATGTCCTAAGGGCCACATCTACACATCTTTTAAATACCTCCAGGGATGGTGACTGAAGCACTGCCCTGTGCAGCCTGTTCCAGTGCTTGACAACCGTTTAGGTGGAGAAATTTCCCCTAGTGCAACTCGAGGCCATTTCCTCTCGTCCTCCCACTTGCTACCTGGGAGAAGAGACCACCCACCTCACTACAGACTCCTTTCAGGCAGTTGTAGAGAGCAATACAGTCTTCCCTCAGCCTCCTTTTCTCCAGGCAAAACCTCAGACACTTTTCGTAAGACTAGTGCTCCAGACCCTTCACCAGATTTGTTGTTTTCCTTGGACATCAAGATGAACAAGATACTCCTCCCAGTGAAGAACTCCAGATGCTGACAACTTACTGAAACCTCCATCCCAATGCCAATGTCAGAGGGATACCACTCATCTTAGGACTCAGAAAAACAGTGGAGGGGTGACCACAACACCAGGAAAAGGAATAAAAACTACAACATGTGTGTTACCATTTTAAGTGTAATAATAATACCATTGAGATGACTTCTGTATATATAAGTAGCTTAACTAAACTGGTGATTCTTGAACTCTAGACTCTTTAAGATTTCCATTATACTAAATTCTTACTTACACAGATAAAAGTGTGCTTCCTTTTCCTCATAAACAAATTTCTAAGTGTAACAATTTGTAACCTGTTTTATTCTGTATTCTTCCCCCCTCCCATTTCTCTAGTGGGGGAATAATTTGCGGCCATTTACTCTTCAGTCTCCTTCCTTACCTTTGTTCAACCTTACCTTTAGTTCAACCTTGTGAAACTGTTGTCAAAATTTATCAGTAGAAGGATAGAAATTTATCATTCAATTTAACACATAGTGATACTTTACTTACAAAAGGAGACAAACAAGTGAAAATGATAAATGTATGCAACAATGAACAGCACAGGCAAGGTCACTCAAAACTTTGGTTCACCCATGCTTAGAAAGCAAGAAAAAAGGACCCTGAATGAAGGGTAAAAGGTGGCCATTTCAGAATCACTAAAAACTAGTGATGATTTATCGCATAACACCTGAAAGAACTCTGCATATAGCAGAAAAGTTTACCTTTACACCAAGTTTGTTTCAGTTAAAAAAACCCAAAACCAAACAACCAAGTCTTATGCAGTGGAGATGTACCTTGTTGGAGAAGGGTTTCTGCTGCAGGTTCCCCAGAACCTACATTGACATACTCTTCATTAGGATGCTTTCTGTTGTAATGCCTCTTCAGGGAACCAGAGATGTTGCAGGAATAGTGGCAATGTGCACAACGGAAAGGCTAGGAGTAAAAAGAAAAATGTTAGAACATATTTCCTGACCTCTTTAGGATACGGGTCTGAGTTGCGATGATTTGAAGTTGAGAAACCAGGTTCCTTTCTGGTTTAGGTATCTTCCAAGGAGACCTTCAAAAATCCATAGAATTATAGAATGGTTTGAGTTGGAAGGGAACTTAAAAATCATCTAGTTCCAACCCCACTGCATGGGGAGGGACACCTCCCACTAAACTACAGGATGCTATATGAAGACACCAAGCATTCTCAACATTATAAGATCATTACCTACTTTTCATAATTCAGTAAACTGTGTTTTCATAATTGATGATCACAGGTCTGACCACGTGGAGACTTTCTGTCACAGAAATGACTTAGCTGCCATGAGCTTTGCTCTGAAAGGTGGAGTAAGAGAGCTAAAATAACTGAAGGTCCAACCTAATACAACTGATAATCGTACCCGATAGGGTTGATCTCTTCCTTTTCCTTTCCTTCTCTCTCCAACATTCTCCCAACTGCTCCCCTTTTGCTGGCACTTGCATTCATCTGACCATTTGGTGAGCTAAGTTTTAGGAACTAAATTAATTAATTTTTAAGAACATAGATGTCCCTTCAATTGAGAGGGAGAGACACTTCTAATGAAAAAAGTTTAGGAAAACAAGTTTTGGTGCCTAGGAGTGAAGGGAACCAAGTGTTCTTGTAAGCCTTTCAGAATAACA
Source organism: Hemiprocne comata (assembly GCA_020745705.1). Taxonomy (NCBI): domain Eukaryota; kingdom Metazoa; phylum Chordata; class Aves; order Apodiformes; family Apodidae; genus Hemiprocne; species Hemiprocne comata. The sequence continues at coordinate 157,793,095 of CM036587.1, forward strand.
TTCTGAGTGAGATATGTCACAATTACAGGAAGCTTGGCACTAATGTTAGGGTCCTGGAAGAGACTGCAGATATTGACCAGAGTCCTTGGGGAAAAGTCAAGTCCCTCAGAATGGGATGCAAAATGTTTCATGGACAGCAATCTAAATCTAGTCAGCAGAAAATGGTTGGAACAGAAATGCTGATGGCATGAGTTTCAGTAAGGCCAAATGTCGGGTCCTGCACTTTGGCCACAACAACCCCCAGCAGCACTACAGGCTTGGGGAGGAGTGGCTGGAGAGCTGCCCAGCAGAGAGGGACCTGGGCGTGCTGATTGACACCGAGATGAACATGAGCCAGCAGTGTGCCCACGTGGCCAAGAAGGCCAACAGCATCCTGGCCTGCATCAAGAATAGTGTGGCCAACAGGACGAGGGATGTGGTCCTGCCCCTCTACTCAGCCTTGGTGAGGCCAAACCTCTAGCACTGTGTGCAGTTTTGGGCACTGCAGGATAGGAAGGACATTGAGGTGCTGGAGAGGGTGCAGAGAAGGGCAACTAGGCTGATTAGGGGTCTGGAGAACAGGTCTCATGAGGAGAGGCTGAGGGAGCTGGGGCTGTTCAGCCTGGAGAAGAGGAGGCTGAGGGGAGACCTCATTGCTCTCTACAACTACCTGAAAGGAGGTTGTAGTGAGGTGGGTGTTGGCCTCTTCTCCCTAGTGACCAGCAATAGGACAAGAGGAAATGGGGTCACGTTGCACCAGGGGAGGTTTAGTGGTTAGGCATATTCCTATTCAGTGGTGAGGCATTGGAACAGGCTGCCCAGGGAGGTGGAAGAGGCACCATCCCTTGATGTGTTCAAAAAACAGGTGGACGTGGTGTATCAGGAGATGGTTTAGTGGTTAGGGGTTGTAGGGTGGACGGTTGGATTTGATGATCTTGAAGGTCTTTTCCAACCTTGATGATTCTGTGATTTTTTTTATGAAGAAACTGAATTTAAAGCAGGGAAATGTCTGCAGTGAGGGTCCATCGACCAAAACACTCCCCCAGGCTTGCTGTTTGTGACCTTCCTTCAGGCTCTAAACAGCACAAATAAGGAAGAAAAGTGATGATCAGATTTCATGAACCTTAAAACTCAGAGGGTACTGTAATACTCAGCTATTCAATTTTTCAGACAGGGGTACTCTACTTTTCTATTGCATAAACTGTCTTTTTTTGTCAAGAAAATAATCCAGACAGGCTGCTGTGTTCTTGTATCATTCACCAAATACTTGCATGGCCTTTATGTTAACTGCTATCAGAGAGCAGGATTGCAGAGTCGTGGAGCTGGAACCAGGATGGATTCAATTCTCTGAGTCTGATACACATGCAAACAGCTGTCCCAGAAGAAGGCAACATGTTACCAACAGTTTTTTAACTCTTTTTGACAAATACTCCTGACTGACCCGTTTCAGTGTTAGCAGTTCTCTTGGCAATGAATTGAAGAGTCCCACTTCAATGCAGGCTACGAGAGGACTGAAGGGAGGTGCTGAGTCAACAGCTCTAAAGCTGATCCTAAGGTCAGAACCAGCATTATGAGTATGTTTATCACATTAGCCAATTAAAAATGGAAAATTATGTATTTTCATAAAAAAAAAATCTTAAAAACATAAATCCACAGTAAAATACATACTAAGAAAGAAAAAATATTTGTTCAAAATGTATAATCTCCTTAGATGACTTGCTTAATTTTCTTTGTTCAACATCTTCATCAACGACCTGGATGAGGGTATAGAATGTACCCTCAGCAAGTTTGCTGATGACACTAAGCTGGGAGGAGTGGCTGACACACCAGAAGACTGTGCTGCCATTCAGAGAGACTTAGACAGGCTGGAGAGTTGGGTGGAGATTAACCTGATGAAGTTCAACAAGGGCAAGTGTAGAGTTTTGCATTTGGGGAAGAGAAACACCATGTACCAGTACAGGTGGGGGGCTGACCTGCTGGAGAGCAGTGCAAGTGAAAGGGACCTGGGGGTCCTGGTAGACAGGAGGATGACCATGAGCCAGCAATGTGCCCTTGTGGCCAAGAAGGCCAATGGCATCCTGGGGTGCATTAGAAAGGGTGTGGTTAGTAGGTCAAGAGAGGTTCTCCTCCCCCTCTATTCTGCATTGGTGAGGCCGCATCTGGAGTATTGTGTCCAGTTCTGGGCCCCTCAGTTCAAGAAGGACAGGGAACTGCTTGAAAGAGTCCAGTGCAGAGCCACAAAGATGATTAAGGGAGTGGAACATCTCCCTTATGAGGAAAGGCTGAAGGAGCTGGGTCTCTTTAGCTTGGAGAAGAGGAGACTGAGGGGTGACCTCATCAATGTTTACAAATATGTAAGGGGTGAGTGTCGGGAAGATGGAGTTAAGCTTTTCTCAGTGGTGACCAGTGATAGGACAAGGGGTAATGGGTGCAAATTGGAGCATAGGAGGTTCAAGGTAAATATCAGAAAAAACTTTTTTACTGTGAGAGTGACAGAGCACTGGAACAGGCTGCCCAGAGAGGTTGTGGAGTCTCCTTCACTGGAGACATTCAAAACCCACCTGGACAAGTTCCTATGTGATGTGCTCTAGGTGACCCTGCTCTGGCAGGGGGGGTTGGACTAGATGATCTTTCGAGGTCCCTTCCAACCCCTAGGATTCTATGATTCTATGATTCTATGTCTTATCTTCCAAAATTTAAACCATGAAAGGACTACCCTCCTTCCTGTTTGCAGAGGTATGTAGCATTGGTACTTGCTAAGAATGGCTGGAGTCTACTCTTTACAGAAGCAAAATGATTTGTTAGATAATGAAAGATGCTGCATATGAGTATGATATTTTCAATAAGAATTATTCTCATTGTCAAGATAAAGCATTACATTAAAATGAACATTTTCATACATACAAACACTGGGTTTTTCTGGAAAAGAAACTAGTATAATTTCTATTTCCTGAATATAACATTTCACAATTCATTACATCAACACTTATCATGCTGAGAATCAATATGAAATTTAGGAATAAAACCATAGTACAGTTTATTAAAATAAACTGTATCTCTAATCTAAACACTTCACAGAAATATTAGCAATCTTCAAACCTCTTTCCAAGACACGTTTCAGATAAATGGGGTGTTTTAAAATTAATTCTCTTCAATTTTCTTCAAGTATATGAACTCATCTATAGTACATTAGACTGGCAAACTTTCAGAGAAAATTAAGGTGCGCAATCAACAGTGATGCATGAGATTCGCTTTCCTGCTTCCCCAGGACATTTTAAGGTGCATAGCAGATTATTTCTCTCAAGGACTGAAAGTCAAAAACCCCAATGTTTGTTTTATATTCCAATATACGTATATTTTTGGCAAGTATAGGTACTAATTACAAATTGTTCATGAACAAAATAACCATCTCAAAAGTCTGACTGTAAAGTCAAAATTCCCCAAATATTAAAATGTTAAGATGCCATAATTGTCACAAAACAGAAAAATGTGCCAGTTTTAAAACTGTTGTCTAAAGGTTCATGTCTTTCTAAATGACTTATCAATAAATATGATTTACATGTTTTCTTACCTTGAAAGAGACATGTTGTTCCATATGACGTAGGAGTTGTGGTTTTTGGGCAGCTGTATAGTCACACACTGTACATTTAAACTGCTTTCCTGAAATGAGAATAGAAAATGCAATAACTTCTTTTCTATTTAAGTACAGAAAACTACTGATTATATTTCCTCTTAAATATTATTTCCAAAATGCTAAGAATGAACAATACTGCACACACTGGGACCAGTCTGCACTTTGTATCTGGTGACTTAACACACTGGCAGCTGCTAAACACTAGGGACAATGGGAAGGTTCTATGACCTGTTCTTGGAGAGTGCTGATTCGTGCTTCACTATTTTAATTTGGCACAAACGTTCTCAAAATGTAGGGAGATAAAATAACTGTTGGACTTTTACTCTTCTGCATCAATTGTTTCAAAAATCATACAGTGGATCAGAAGATGGGTAAGGACAATGGGTACATATTTGCATAAACATTGTTCCTTCAGATGCCAACCTAAAAAGTAAAGATTTCAAACAGCCTCTACCTCTTGAGTACTTGACAGACCCCAAGTCTGCATCGCAAGCAGGTCTTCTACTCAAGATATGCCATTAAAGAGAGTCAATGAAATTTCTATATATTGCTTTGTGAATAAAAAAACACCTTTACTTCCATTCAGAAGTGCCATCCAAAGAAATTATTTTAAGTTATTTTTAAGTTCTACAAACAAGACATTACACTTGAAATTTCTTTACACGCCTGTGAGCTTTCTAGTCAAGCATCAATACTGAAGGCACCTCCAACCTGAAATAGCAACAATAAAAATGAAGAACAAGAACTGGAGTTTCAACTAATGAAAGATGATGCTCAGAACATTCAGTCTAAACTACAGTAAATATTTTTAACAGAAGGCATGATTAATGTCTATGATATGGGTTGTTTAGCCTGGAGAAGAGGAGACTCAGGGGGGACCTTATCATTCTCTTCAACTACCTGAAGGGAGGTTGTAGTCAGGTGGGGGCTGGGCTCTTTTTCCAGGCAACCAGTGACAGGACAAGAGGGCACAGCCTGAAGCTGCACCAGGGGAGGTTTAGGTTGGATATTAGGAAGTACTTTCTCATGGAGAGGGTGATTAGACATTGGAATGGACTGCCCAGGGAAGTGGTGGAGGCACCGTCCCTGGATGTGTTCAAGGCAAGGCTGGATGTGGCACTTAGTGCCATGGTCTAGATGGTGTGGTGGTGTTGGTCATAGGCTGGACTTGATGATCTTAAAGGTCTTTTCCAGCCTTGGTGATTCTGTGATTCTCTCTGACTTTTTCAAGAAACATCTATTGCTGTTTGTGCCTTTGAAAAGAGTGAAACTCCCAAACATAGTACTATTTTGTATGTTTCTCTTACTTTCACTTCAAAGCAATCTCTCTGACAAACCTTTTTTCCCTTATTATTTAAAATAACACACTTTTCTTACTTTTCTTCTCTGGGTTTCACACCCTGTTTCTCCACGTTTTGGCTTTAAGATTCTATTAGTCCTGCTACCTCCAGCCAAATTACAAGGTGTATTATATACAGAAAGAGTGCATTCCTCCATTAAATGGCCATGGCTGGCAAACTGTATTTGACTGACATGGAAAAGTGTGTGCTAAAAACTACTCCAAAAGCAAAAGAACCAAAAGGAAGGATGGAGAAGTACAATACAGAATATTTTGCATTATCCAGAAGACACCAGATTTCTTTAGATTTTGGACCTTGCCCTAAAAAGTCACAAGCACTTTATACTGAGTGTGAAAGTTTCCATAAAACATAGCTAAGAAAAACCTTACAACAATTTCTGCTATCTAATTAAAATAATGAAAAGCAGATTTTCTGGTTTATTTCTAATCACAAGCCATAACAAGCCTGCACTGCAGTATTGTTTTCTATCATGCCACTCTTGAGAAGTCTGTCATCTGGAGAAGAATAAAGCAGACAGAAAACTACTTTATATTCCACTGGTTAAATTGACCTTGCAGGACAATATTTGAACAAAAATTGCCTGGATTCATAAGTCAGGAATACAAGACTCATGAACAGCAAAGCATTTTTCAAATTAATTTATTTGTGAAAGAACTGAAGAACAGTAGATGTGGGCTAGTATGAACTTCTGAAGTGCTGTCACTATAGAAAGGGACACTGGGCAAAGAGAAACTGTCAGCCTTGGAAAGGCTGAAAGTCCCTTATAAATCATACACTGCATTCTTAATGACAAATGTTATCTTATTTTTCACAAGTGCTTGAAATGCACGAAGAAATTACTGGGGTGGACTTGGTGATGAAAATTATGTAAGGCTCCACAGATAGGGAGATTCTGTTCCCACTGGAGCCGATTACAAAATGCATTTTCCATTTACTGGGAATTCCCTGAAACACTTTGGAAGTGCTAAATGCAAGGCAAATGAGTCTTGAGTCTGGGATTTATTTGGCTCAGTCAAAAAGGGAGGGGGATAGACAAGGAATGTCTCAGTTACTGCAGAAGATGATGAGAGTCTGAAGCCAGATAAAAAAGGCTCCTGGTAACAACATCGCCTCGAGAGCCAAGGCTTCAGCCTGACCCAACAGTAAATGATCAGAGAATATGGCCCCTTGCATGCAACTAAATGTTTAGAACTTCACACCTTTAAGCCAAACCCAGACCAGGCCAGCTCCTGCACAACTACACTCCTGTTCTTAGCAGTGCCAAGTTTTCAAAGCAGCCTCATCTGAATTGCAGCAATTACTTGCACACATATATATTGTGTTCAAGAGATAGAACTAGCTTACGGGTAAAAATAAATTCAACTTCCATTGCTGAATTTCACTATTTGGACGTGCCAGATGGTGGAAACAAAACAGAAAGGTTCTGAAATGAGACCCCGTGCAGAGGCACCATAGTACTATAGAGTCTGATCATAATCCAAGTTTTCTTTTAATTAAAATACAACCTGTCTCCTCCTCTCAGCCAGCAATCAGCTGAGGATTGCATTTGTAAAGTAAAATCGTTGATTCTTGCATATGAAGTTTAGATGTATGTGCAACATCTGCTTGCTGTTGACCAAATTATTTTTAAAAAATTGGAAAGTATTTTTTGAATAACGAGTGATTTTCTGACTCCTGGTAATACCACAGTAATGTTGGTAATACCACAGTAGCTGTATGCTTCTTATGATATGTATTGTATCACTGTAAAAAGGATAATCTCTTTCACTAGTAATGCAGATACAAGCATACATAAACATAAACTAACATCTCAGACACACACATTTCACGTATATTCCAGAGATGTAACAGAGCATGTGCACTTTCTGTGAAAGGATAAAGCTAATGAATATGCAATTTTTTTCAAAAGAATTTAAATTAAATGGTTAATAAATGAGGTTTCACAAGACTGCACGAGTAACAAACCTCAAACTGCTAAGTCACAATGACAGTCTGTACAACTTATCTGGCCAAATCATTTAGTTCACTTTGATAATCTCAGAGGAATAACGTATTGTTGCACCCCACATTTTGAAATAAAAGATGAGATGCAAATCCAGAAAAATGTCAAGTTTTTGTCATGGAGCATGCTCAGGGTTGCCACTGACTAGACCTGGGGACACAGCTGCAGCAGCCTTGCCTCTATTGGGCTACTAGATTTGGCAGCTTCTAACAATATCCTCACTAACAGACTTGAACACAGAATTATTTGTATTTTCTAATTTCTATTGAGATCAAAATTCTCAGTAAGAGGGGTACACAGTCAACCCAAAATTTCAGAAAAAAAACAAATACTCCAGAGACAGATGTCTTAATTTTGCAGTTTTGAATTATTTCACCACATCTCCTTGGAATAAACTAGATTTGCAAGTAGCACTTGGTATTCAACCTAAAAATGCTTGTTAATAAGGCCCTAGCCCTAGCCAGTATATGTTGCCCTAAAATAAACTTGCATTTAATAAACATGCACTTACCATCAGCAGTATGAAGGAGTTTATGGCTCTTCAAAGTGCCTTTTGATTTGAACTTTTTCCCACACATATCACAAAGGTGTGTTTTCTCAGTGCTGTGACGATTCATATGGGCTTTCAAGTTACTCTTGCTGCGAGTAGCATGCTCACACAGAGAACACTTGAAGGGTTTGACACCTAAAAATAAAAAAATACACTATGAAACAAGCAAGCTGCACCTTTTGATGACAGGGTGGATGTCTGAAAGAAATTTCAGATCACATGAACAACATAGACAAAAAGGTCAACATTTTAAAATTTTGGTATCTACATTTAAGAAATTTTGTCTATAGTTTCAGTGTATTTGATACCAGGCTCTTGATGGCATGATTTAACTTGCTAAGAAAAAGGAGGGGCTCTTTTGGAACAAAGCACTTCCCTACTGAAGTCAGGTACTGAGTTTACCCAAGCAAACACCAATGTTTTAGTCTTGCTATGACCATCCTGCATTTCAAAATAGAATCCAGACTGCACAAGTTGATGCCTAGCTGGTGCACATACCAAATCTCCCTCTAGAAGCTTTCAGATAACTATAATTCTATATTTACTTCAAAAAAGAGTGAAGAAACCTGTTTTAGGAGGACTGGTTCATTAGGTACTTAATATGTAAACACAAGTTAAACGTGTAAAGCGTGTTTTACTGTCAATTAGCATCAGATTTGCAGACAGCTCACAAAGTAGTAGATTTTTTTTCCCCTTGGTAAAAGTAAGCACTTAAAATTTCACTTCTCTCAAACCATCCAAAGGATAGAGAGACACACAGCATGTCATCTAGCAGGTGGTCTAAAAGAACCAAGTGAATCCTTCAAAGAAAAGTTGAATAAATTTGAGCTGGCAGAGTAGTTCAACAGTTTCAGGAGGCTCTGGCAGCTTTACATTGATATTCATGGCATTAAAACTAGATTTAGAGCGTGAGAAATTATAGCCTACTTTAACCACTTGATTGCACACTTTGATTTTGGAATAGATTTCCATTCAATTGTTTCTCTTGCTAGCTAGATGAGATAGGTTCCAAGCTTTCCGGGCAGAATAAACAAACTGTATCTATGGAATACACAAGTAATTGCTCTAAGCTTACAACTTTGCATTACCTGAGCTCCTTACTGGAGTAATGGCTGCTGGAGAGGACCACTACTACAGTACACAGGCAGGTAAGCTCACAGTTACAGCATTCAAACAAATGTGCAGTACTAATATAATAATAGAATCATAGCATGCTTTGGGTTGGAAGGGACCTTGAAGATGATCTCATTCCAACCCCCCTACATGGGCAGGGACACCTCCCACTAGATCAGGTTGCTCAAAGCCCCATCCAACCTGGGCTTGAACACCTCCAGGGAGGGGGCAGCCACAACCTCCCTGGGTAACATGTGCCAGTGTCTCATCACCCTCACAGGAAAGAATTTCTTCCTAATGTCTAATCTAAATCTGCCCTTCTCCAGTTAGAATCCATTACCCCTCGCCGTATCACTACAAACCCTGGTAAAAAGTCCCTCCCCAGCTTTTCTGTAGGCCCCCTATCCACATAGGAACAAAAACTTTGGAACCAAGATACCCTCTTGTTAGTACCAAACCCCATTATCCCCTTAATGCAGATGGACAGCTAAAGAATCCAACATAATGTTCAAACACCATAGGCAATACGTTCCATAAATTATTAACTGACTAAAGAGCGTATGAGTGGTTTTCCAACTGTTACAGACAGATCGAGTAGACACAAGATCTTACAGGGCATAGCTTGTAACTCCAAGGGATTTATAACCTCAACCTCTATGTTGCCATTTTACTGGAATTTCTCCCTAAAAAGTGACAGATATGATCGACCTTATCTTGCAGGTTTTCCATCACTGTTGATGTCCATGTCAGCTAGCTGCCACACTCAGCATGTTTGAATTAAAGCACACACTGTGAAGCTTTATATGTACATCAAGGCAACTGGATTTCAGTTTTGTTTTACTAATAGATTTCCAGATCAAGTATTTTTGGACAACTGTGAAAGGAGCCGCAGTTACACAAGAGAAGTTACAGAGAATTACTTGTTTTAAGAGACTGAGCATGTAATTAATTCCCCCCTCCTCACTTCCAATTGTTATAGAATACTTTATGGACATTTATGAAAGAGTTTTGGTTAAAAACGACAACATAAATTTATTAATATTATTTAACATTGAAGAGGACTATTCATGTGTTGTATTCATACATGATCCAGAATTTATTAAGCTAATTATTTAACATCTACTGTAGTCTAAAATTTTTTATTCAGGTAAAGCAAGAACTTTGAATTCCTTCTTTATGTCAGCAAAGCTTGTGTGGAATATGAGACTGATCATATGCCCAAAAGCTTAAACCCAGAGTTTTACCTTCATGAGCCCAAATATGACGTTGAAGGTCTGATCCATTCTTCATAAAATAAAAGTCACAGTAGGGACATTTCACAGCTCGTTTTCCAATAAGTCCTTTCAGCTGAACTCTTCTGCCAAGAATCTCAGAAATAGTAGTCATTGAAACCTCTGAGAGAAAAATTAAAGGTAATAAAAACCAGAAAGACATGAGGGAGTTTTTTCTATTATATAAGTAATATTGAAGAGCTAGATCCTGATTTCCTCCAACATTTTAAAAGCCCTACTTCCCCTACTGCCATTTAGATAAGACCTGAGCAAGGGACATAATGACCTTTTTTCTTTTAGAGCTTCTAGGATGTTCTGTCCTTCCTCTCCTGTTCTGTGCACTCAATATCACCACTGCCTGGTTAAAAAAAAAAATAGAATGAAAAGTAAAAAATTCTTGGGTGTGTCACTGTCTTTGAAATATTTTTTCAACTATGAACTTTCCTAATAAGCTAATTTGGCACTTTGTCATTTCAATATTTTCAAAAGACTTCATTCAATATTTCATCTCAGATCACCAGATGTCGAGCACATGAAGACAATTCACTTCAGCCACAGCTACAATGAGCAAAACACCTAATAATATAATCAGAAACTTTAAAGTTAAAAACAGACTCATGGAATAAATGTGAGTAGAAGGGATGTCTAAGGTCACTTGCTCCAAAAGTAGGGCCAACTTTCAAGTTCCAATTTCAAAGTTACATCAAGTTGCTTGGAGTCATACCCAGTCCTATTCTCAACATATCCAAGGATGGAGTTTCTACATCTCTTGACTCATTCCAGTGTTCGACCATCTTGACAGTAAAAGTTATTTTCCTAATTTCTAATCAGAATCTCCTTGCTTCAACTCATGTCCCCTCACTGTACAGTTCCAAAAAGATTCTGGCTCTGTCTTCTTTTTAATCTCCTATTACACAGCTGAAGACAGCAGTTAAGATTCTTCTCCAAGTCTTTGCTTATTCACGCTAAACACACTCAACTCTCTTTAGTCTTTCCTTCCTGCAGTCCAATGTATTGGTTGTCACAGCAAAAAAGCTGGAAATAACAAATCTTGAATTAAAATGTCCCAAACACACATAATGAAAACACTGCCAAATGCATTGAGTAATTTATTTTTTTAAAAGCATTTCAGATTAATAAAAGCTATCACTTGACTCGATGCAAGTTCAGCACTCGTGCAATCAAAATATTAAGACATGAAAGCTGATGACTTATTATGCTCAAAATCTTAGAAAATTTGAAAGTTACAGTCTAAACTTAGATTTTTACCACAAACAAACTGTCACATTTAGTGTCTCTGATGGTCGGTCCCAGAGTGTAATAAAAAATCCTGCCTGAACTCATATGCATTAGGAAAATAATCTCAAAAGGGAAATATAAAAGCCCATGAGCTGAGCAGAGTTATGTGCAGAAGTGCCCAAAAAAGAAAAATACAGACACAAGTCTGAACCCTCACCTGCCTTCTATGGCTTAGATCCTCCATTCCTGACTGCAGGCTACTCAGCAGGAATCTATGAAAGCTAATGCTTCTCATGTCTCGGGACTACAAACTAAGTCCATATTAAATCAGACAGGAGATGGAATGAGAGCTGGGACGAGAATCCAAGAGTCCTCCTTCACTGCTGAGTACTCAAATCATTTTGCAATAAAGCCAAGCTCTCTGATCACTTTGGTTTGAAATACTGTTCTATGAAAACCAATAGAGATTTTTGCTCTACTGCCTTCATGGGACTAGAATTCAACTCCTATTCTTTGCAAATCCAGAAGAGGAAGGAGTACTGCTTTATTTCATATTTTCTACTAGATGAAATAGAAGACACAAGAAAGGGGTCATGCTGAATGAATTTAAGAAAGGAAGAAGAGAGGAGCTCCAGAAATAGCATTTTAATCAAGGGTTTCAGTTTAATTTTTGGTATGCCATTTTAAAAGTCAATTCCTTTTAACAGTATCCACTTTATCTTTAATCTTTATTCTTTTCCAAGTTAAAAAAAATTGCATTCATTCCACTGCAGTATTTGATAGTTTATACCATCAGACACCTTACACTTATTTGGCTTGTAATTAAATATGTTGTAAGAATAAAGGATTTCCTCCTGATTAAGAGGACAGCATGCTCAGGAAAAAGATTTGTGCATTAATTCTCCTCTGTGTATTAAAACAGTGTTGTTGTATAACTACTGCACAGGCATATCTTAGATGTAGTATTTATTTAGAACCATGGAGATACATCTAATCAATCTTGTATTTTGCTTCTAAGTGCTATTTGCCTACAATATATGCATTAAAAATTAGGACACAAAATAATAGGCCATGCGGATTTTCTTTTTTAACCTTCTGTTATAACCCAGAGTTTAAACAAACCCACTTTCCTGGATAAAAAAATTACACAATTCAATTAATTATTTAGATGCCTGAGTTTAGCACATCAGGGCACCAGAGTTAAGTGGTATTTCTGGATGCCAGACACAGCCTATGCTAATAATTCAGCAGTCAATGGACCAGTGCAATGGACCAATGGCAACCTGTAAGGGCACAGTACGTCATGTACTACTGGTTCACACACCATATTATTTAGGAAGGCCTCATATACTCCCTGGCTGAGACAGCAAAAAGGCTGTACAGGCACTGCTCTTGAGACCCAATTTCTAGTCTTACTGGGTGACATACCTCCTGACTACAGTATAGCACAGAAGCCTTTCCTCATCTCAATTTGCTGCATCAGACATGTCCCCTGATGACAAGCCCTTCACCAACCACACTGCTGTAGAGTGGTCTGCAAATAAAAATGTTTGGTAACTAAAGAACTAAAGTGTACATCTGTCTGAAATTGAAGTGAAGGAAATTGTTTAAAACACAGGTCTAACACTATCTAGTGGCAGTAGGAACAGAAGAAATTACTGCTTTATCTATTATGTTGTATTTCAGAAAAAGACAATAGAATTTTAATTTTTTTGTCATTCCCCAAACTCATTTTGAGGGTGCCTGGTATTTTTTTTTCTTAGTATGAAATTATGGCAGGTGATTAGCAACACTGTAGATGAGTTAACTGAAGTATGTTGGCCAATGCAGCCAAGTCTCCTTCATTCACAGCAGCAGTGGGCCTTTCTATCCATCATAGCACAGATACTGAGGAGGAAAGTATGGACAAACCAATATGGCCCTGCCAAGTTCACACCAGGCAGGTTTAAATCAGTCCCTGCACCAGTCACTTGGGTACTTTGGCACCGAACTCCCAAGATGTGAGAAAGGATTGTTTACTCAGGCACAGCACACTGCCCACATTCACTGCATGCTGTGCTTCCACTGATAAATCAGAGCACTAGAATGCAAGGTCTAAGCCAAGTCAGGATGGACTGCAGTGGTCAGCTTGGATCCAGACAGCCTTGTCAGCTCCAGCTTAACACTGGCCATATCTACCACAGCTGGTCCTAGTGCGAGCCCTGCTGCAGAATCCAGTTGGCCCTGGGGGTCGAGCCCAGCTGCACAGACTCAGTTCAGGGACTTCTGCATTCACCTGAATTACCTACAGACAAAACAACATGCCATAAACACATTTCTGTCAGTTTAGGTATGGCCAATGGGAATTTTAGGCCTGTGACGGGATGTCTATAACCCCAATTCCGAATTTCTAAATGCTTAATTTGAATTCACCTAGATCCTCTTTTGGAAATGAGTTCTTTGACAGATGAAAACAGATTCTTAGCATGATTATCTGATATACTCTACAACACACAAGCTAGAACAATAACTTTTTTCACTCTAAATTCTAACATCTGCAAACCCAATACAATTCTTACTCTAAACCAGTTATTAGACATAGACTCTTCTCTTCCTCTGGAATGTAATCACATTACACTGCTCATTCTAAATCTTTATCCATTTATTGCAATAGAGTGAGAAATTTTCCTTGATTTTTTCTTACCAGGATGTTTTGTCTTGATGTGTGATTTTATAAGTCGATCTTCAGAAAATGACTTCTCACACACAGGACAGGAATAACTCTTGTTATCATTAAGCAAGAAAGAAAGAGAGAGAGCGAGATTGAATGATCAGCCCACTGGTGCAACCACTAAAGTAATTATTCAGTAATACATGGTTCCCAACAAAGTTATCATTGAAGGTTCATTTTTTAAGAAAAATATGAAGATACTTACAGTGAAATAAGTGAAGGAGAAATACTAAAGTATTCTAAGCATATTATTAATCCACATGAGTAAGGGCACATGAGAATATGCACAATAAATGTAATAATTATCTTCTGACTGACTCTAGACAATTAAGAGCCAAGAGACCAGGTGACATAACAGAAAAAAAAAAACTTTTTTGATATAAGCAGTAATATCCAGAATTTTTTCACGAGTTCACCCCTCTGAAGCCTAAGAATCAGATCTCATAATTCTGAAAACATCCAACAGAATGCTTGTTTTTAATACTACTTAATGGCCTGAAATTGAGCAGAAGAGCTAACAAGGACAGATATTATAATTTATTCAGTGTCCACATTTCTAACTACTTTCTGAATATCCAGCATTTTATGCATTACTGATGAAGTATTATTCTACTATTTCAGTGTAAAAACTTAGAGACTACTGTGGCTTTTTTCAATGTCACTGACATTATAAAAGATTTAGCAACATCAAACAAGTTGAACTGGAGAGTTTTGATACAATTTCTTCCTATATTCAATTTTAGTGTAACTGTATTTTTAATGTTTTTACAAGCACAACTAATTCCACATAAAAATATAGGACCTTTCTCCATTAATTGGTAAATGACCCCATTTAAATAACTTTTGCTGCTTATTTTATAAACTGAAGATGATGTCATTTCCAGAAGCACCTGCTGACACAACAGACTGGATGCTCAATCAAATGAGTGGGTTATGTAGTCACCCCTGCACTGACCAGATTAATGGATTATCAAAACAACAGATGGAGTGAAGAAAGTCTAGTTGGTGCTGAAAACTAGGCTGACAACCAGATCATGTTACCTGGTGGGAGATGTGTACCTACCAAACTACCACTGTACTGTGAATGAAGCTACAGAACAGCTATTGCACTAGTTATTTCAGGACAGGAAACCTCTTGAAGAGCATGAAAGGAATATTACTGTTTCGAGAATAGACAGACTCCTGTGTTATGAAAGAGAAATTCAGACCTAAACGGAGAATAAGGATCCTGAACTCCATGAGTTTCTGACCTGAGACCAAACAGCATCTCTGTATAGCAAGAAAAAAAATGTACAAGGTTATCATTGTCTCTATGTCACAGTTATACATCTATAACTGGACATCTCACTTAAAAGCAAAAATTAATGGGTTTTCATGGCAAAAGGGTTTTGGAATATGATGTAGGTATTTGCATTCAGTATCATGTACCTCTAAGAAACACCTATGTTGAAGCACCTACAAGTTCAAAACAGAAGTAGCCCTAGAACTGGGCTGAAATGGCAATACTCATGATAGCAGCACATGGGATATGAAGCTCTCAAGGAGAAGAAGATCATTTACTCCTGTGAGAAAAACAACACTAGGGACTGGGGATGGCAGCTACTAAAGGATTACCACCCCAAGTAGAGTAAGGAGAGTATCTTATCATAGAATGGTTGAGGTTGGAAGGGACCTTAAAGATCATCAGATTCCAACCTCCCTGCTGAGCAGGGACACCTCACACTAGACCAAGGCCGCATAAAGCCTCATCCAGCCTGGCCTTGAACACCTCCAGGGTGTGTGGCCTTCCACAACCTGCCTGGGCAACCTGTTCCAGTACCTTACTACTCTCACAGTGAAGAATTTCTCCCTAGTATCTAACCTAAATCTCCCCTCTATCAGTTTAAAACCATTACCCCTGGTCCTGTCACTGCCCACTCTGGTGAAAAGCCCCACCCCAGCTTTCCTGTAGCCCCTTCAGGTACTAGAAGGCTGCTATAAGGTCTCCCTGGAGCCTTCTCTTCTTCAGGCTGAACAGCCTCAACTGTCTCAGCCTGTCTTCATGGCAGAGGTCTTGCTATGATGGAGTTGGGTTAGCCCCCATTTTGAGCTCTGAGAAGGAACAGCAGAGAATACAAGATGGTTTTTTTGGACGAAGAGATTCAAGAAGCCCACAGTGCTGACGAAATCTTGAGAAAGAGCTCTTAATTTGCAGAATTAGAGTCTCTGTAATTATATAACCTATTATCCCTGAACCTGATGATGATTTTGAGCTTCTACATAAACAAGTTGCTCAAATGAAAAGTGACAGATATAGCAGTGGTTGCATCTTTTCAAACACTGGGTTCCATGATCACATTGACAGTTTGGCACATATACTAAAAACATAAGCACAGTATTATTTAGCAGCTGGTGAGGGGCCAGCTGAAATATATTGACAGAACTCAGTCTGTTCCTCAAACTTGCTATATAATTGGCTTCCAAATATACAATAAATGGGAAAAATCAGTATACACTTAATGTGCAATTGGGTGTTGCTGGTCTTTAATATTCATTCATTGTATTAAGTATTTCTTAATATACAGAGTCCCTTCAACATGCATCTGGCAAGCTGGGATCTCATGGAAACCACCCAGCTGAAGCCAAACCTTTCATGGTCGTTTGCCCAGGTCAGTGCCACAGACTTCTGGAGTTTATGGTATTAGTTTTGAAAGTGTAATGTGCTGCTATCATTGCCCTGGGAGTTTGTGACAGTGCTAGTCCTCTGCTGTGAACCCATCACTCTCAAAAACAGCTTTTAAGAAACCTCTGTTTCAAATAAGGTATTTCAGAGCACCCGGGTCACAACGTGAAGCCTCAAAGAAGGTCTCCCCCACCACAGCTTAAGCTCTTCAGAGTGCCCTTGTCACAGGTGATGACAGAGACACTTTGAAGGAGTTCACTGAGGTTGTAGCAATACCTTCATCACATTCTCAGCATGCAAGTTTTCCTCTGGTGTTCATCCTATGTCTTACCAGAGCACCTGCCTTTTAAATGCCTCTGAGGTTTTTTTGAAGGACACAAACAGAAGGCAAAGTATCAAGAGAGTCGGATCTACCTTCATTAGAGACCAGCTGCATAGTCCAATCAGCTAAATTTCAAAGTCACATCCACACTTCCTGAGATTTGCTTAATCCCCCTATTAGCCAACTTGAGAAAATATAAGAAAGTCTCCAGTTTTACATAAGTATTTATCTTGAAATCACACATGTAGATTTAAAATAATTTAAACACAAAGCTCTCTGTGATGTTTATCTGCTCAGCATACTGAGTACTGTAAAACCCACTGGAGGTTGCAACAAACTCTGGTACATATATCAGCATTGTTTAGTTCCACAACTGGTTCCTACTGTCACCACTAGCACATTCTTAACTATAAATGATCCTAAAGTCATTATAAACCGATTTGATTCACGTGTTGTGGTTTGAACTTCTAAAAATCTCCATAAATGCCAAGAATTGTGAGAAATCACTACACAAATCTTACAGTAAAAGGGGGGTACTGAAAGTCAGAGAATATACACAAAATCTTGGTTTCAAATCAAGCCAAGCCTCAATTCCCAGACTTCAAAAGGAAAAATATTCCTTGTAACAAGAATGTGTAGCCAATACTGAGGCAACAGGCAGCACGTACGCAGTTCTATCGTCATCCCCCAAGGAATAAACAATCCCAAATTCAGTTTAAGACTGGGAGGGTGCACAGAGAATGAAATAAGTGGCTATATACTGAATGACAGGGGTGAACAGTAAGCTGCTTTTTAATACCCATCATTTATCCTGTTCACTAAAAAAGACAGGCATCCAGCTGAAAAGCAGCCAGCAACAAGGTAACAAAAGATCATAGAATCACAGAATTGTTCAGGTTGGAAAAGACCTTTAGGATCATCGAGTCCAACCTTATCCTAACCCTATCACCCTATTTCTGATGACCCACTGGTAAACCATGTCCCCAAGCACCACATCCAGACGACTTTTAAACACATCCAGGGATGGTGACTCAACCACCTCCCTGGGCAGCCTGTTCCAGTGCCTAACAACCCTTTCTGTAAAGAAGTTTTTTCTGATATCCAACATAAAAAAAGATAGGCATTCATACGAGGAACTGAACTGAGATTTTGAGATCTTCTATCTCCAGAGAACCTTTAATTTTAATAGTTATTATGAATTGATTTTGCAAACTAAAATTAACATTAAAGTAGCTTTCCACATTTAGCTGTGCAGTCTGTTAAAGTACTACATTTTGCAATGAGTGGTCCTGTCCAGTGAGGCATGCATTAACTAAATACCCCAAGCAGTGGCATAAAGGCCAATATGAGAAATGCCACGTTTAGTTACTGAGTAAATCCTAATATGTTAATTTTTCAGTCCATTTGAATACTCAAATATATGTGACAGTAAGCATCAGTAAGCATTCTTCTGTAAGATCTTGCTGTCACACTGTTTTTAATTATGAAATGCATTTTCTTGGTTCCATTTAGTATCATAAAAATGATGCTCCTGGTGGGAGCTGTTGGACATTCATCACACTTGAAAAACAGGTACATAGGTAAGGATATAGGAAATCTAATTTTAGGGTCTTCTTTCTTAAGTACTCTCAGATATCATCCACACAGATTTTCACCATCAGATGGACATCATAAACATCATAAATTCAAAAGCAGCCTAAAAGAACGACTATTATGTGAGTTTTCTGCACATTTCATAACAAATTTAGATTCTGTGTAAAATGCTAGAGAACTGGGGGACAAAAGGGGGAAAAAATGTTGCCTTTTGTGTCACCTTTTTTGGTTTGGTTTTTAAAGCCATCCTGCAGATACAAAAGACTTGTACTTAACAAATTAGGAGGTGAAGTGTTCTGTTCTGTCACTAACACCTTTAAGGTAACTTCAGCTGTTGCAAGTATCAGGCCAGAGCTCACCTGCTGAATGCAGAAGAGGACCTGAACCACTAAGCACTGCACGTTAACAGCTTTTTTAAGTAGCTATGCAAAAAATGTCCACATCTGGGGAAAAATTAACATAAACCCTTATAATTCAAGGATCACATTTCACTAGTAAAAGTAAGTGCAACAACAATATCACAGGACTAAGTGAGCTGTGATGTTGCTTTCTCATGTGATGAGGAGGGATGTGTCATGTGGTGTGTTGTATCAATGGTAAGATTTATTTACAAGATAATGCCAGCAAAAACCATAATGTTATGTAAAGAATGAAGAGAGGCCCATCTGTGTGAGTATTTCCTTGTTCTTAAAGGATAAAAGAGTGAGTGTTGCAATTAAACAACTGGTATTTTTTCCTCTGTTGGAGGAAGAATAAATTCAGGAGGTAAATCAGTATTTTACTGCATAAATTATTAAAACACAAACTGCAAGGATGTAGCTCATGCCGATTTTCTGGCGTTACCATCAAGAAAGTTTAATTACAAATAGCATGCTTGTCAAACATTTTATAAAATCCTAAATTGCACTTTATTCAATACCAGTATTTTCATGTAAAATAGTATGAGGTCATATTTTCCACCTAAGCACTCCAGAAGGCCTCCAAGAAAGACTACAGTCAAAAGTGGACTAACTTTATTGTTCTGGGAGAGCAGGCACTTGTCAACCACCTTTTTCTAGAGGCCAGTTTGGAATGTGAAAGAACTGACCTAGAAAGGCTCCTGCCATGTGGTAGGAAAAGAAGGCAACACCAATGTAAAGAAAATAATTGTTTTTTCTTAATCTTCAAAAAAAAAGCATGTAAATAATTTCAATTCCAGAAAAGCATCTTAATCAACAATGAATAAAATGTCATTCCTTAGTTTTAAAGTATTTCTTATCCTGAATATGGTAATATGGTTTTAAAAACCTACTTCTGAAACAAGTGCAAGGAGGGTTGAAGACAAAAATAGTTTTCATCAAAAGATCATTCATGTGATAATGCTGGATCAGAACAAGAAAACAAAGCACAGTCTTGCACAAAGTGAGCTTCCAGTCAGGCATGCAGCCCCGTGCATAAGTCTCAAAGAAAATGTGTAACAGGGCACGTTGAAGAACCAGACCAGACCTGTTTTTAACACCATGGATTCAGAGCTGGAAGGCTTACTGAGTAAGATAGGCACCTTGAATACATGATCTCTTCATCTTTGTAACCACACTAGAAAATGATAGAGGTTCAAAGCAATTGGCTGCAACTAGTTGGAGCTATTTGGAAAAAAAAAACCAAACTATTTTCAACAACTTTAACTTCTTCTGTCCATAGTAATTGAGGAACATACATACTTTTTACCATACTCACCTATTTATTAAGGCAAGGAAATCAGCTGAAAGGAATAAAGTAACAATAGTACCTCATTTTACTCTCTCTAGATCCAAAGAATCTGAGAATACTAGAAAAACCGAAGGGAGAAAATGGATACAGACATGGTACCCTGGAAACTACTATGAAAGGGACCAAATATTTACTTACTGTCACTCATGTATTCCCTGTACAGAAGTATGCAGAGAGCATTCAGGTAAGAACTCTTACCTATGTCTTCAAATACTGCCAACGACTCTAAACATGAAGAAGCTGACCCTGAACTGAGACAAACATAGTTTTATTTGGTACTTACCAGCTCTGTGTGAACTTTAAGATGTGCCTGGAGCTTGTATTTATCTGGAGTAGAGTAGTCACAATGTTCTGTGGGACACTTCAGCAAAATATCACTGTGTTTCTGAATGACATGACGCTTAAGGCAGTTTTTGGTGATGGAAGAATAATTGCACTGGGAGCAGTAATATAAATGTTCTCGAGTGTGCGTGCGAACATGCATGTCATAATGCACTTGGTACCAGAACAACTTGCCTGGAAATTAAAAATTAGAGATGAAGAAAGGAATTCCTAAACAATTGTTAGTGAAAATTCCAACACATAATTTTTGGGGTGTAAAACACATTTTGAATCCTGCCCTTTCTGTCTTTAATGAAAGACCCTTCACTACTGAAAATATGTTTACAAAACCACTTTTGTCTAAAAAGACTCTGTTACACGTCCTGAAACAGACTAACAAGGGAACTTTAATACATATCCATCATCTTTTTCCTGATGAGGAAGTCCTTTAGATTTGTTCTCCTATGCAAAGAATCTGAATGCAACTGTACGCTAAATGAGACTGTCATTTACTTTTTTACTCCCTTTCATGTTATTCCTTCCTAAAAGCTTTTCTGACATAATGGCACCAAAAATAAAAAGTATATAGCAATTCATCTAATGTACAATGTTATGTTGCTTCAAAAACTTTTTTTTTCCAAACTTTGATTCCATTTCCTTCTCACAAATGATGGCTACAAATTAAATCCCAAATTGTTCCCTTTCCAGCTACGCAAACACAAACATTTTCAGTTAGAATAAATGGGAACAGTGGATTGTTCCCATTTTCACAATCTCAAAAAATCTATTACATTCAGAACAGCCTTGAGCTGATACTACTGTAATGAAAACTTTCATCTCAAAAAACTGGTTCAGAACAAGTCACAACAAATGCCAGTACATGTATCTATTGTACAGAATGTATATTATCATACATCCTTCCACACAACATGAACAAGACTCTGAATTTCATAAAAAGCTGATAATGAAGCATTGAAGCATGGACTGACTAATGCTGATCACATTTCTAAATCTGCTGTGCTCAACCCTAATGAAAGTTATGAGGTGAGGAGAGACACAAGGACACAAATAATCTGATTGTTTCAAATTTCACAATAACAGAAAAATGAGCCTAGCAAAGCATTGCTATGCTATATTCCACTAGTGGGCTTATTTTGAGGGGATTTGTGTCATTCCACACTATTTATACAGCCAAAAGGAAATCTTGCTGGGCCAACAGAATCTATACTGAAATACAAAATTAATACTGCTACAAAGATACACAAATGTATCAAAATTAACCAGCAGAGCAGGAAAAAAGATGGCCCACTATATAATATTTTAAAACAACAAAACAAACCCCATCATTCTACTACTCCTTACCACAATATTCACATTCCAAGTCTCCATAAACTTTCCTTATCCTCTCACACAACTCTGTGTTCATTTGTCTCTTCTGCAAGCTGTCCAGGATCTGCATAAAGGCAGCAGCTCCACTCCCACTCTCCGATGTAACTGCCTGAGAAGAGGCTGCCTGTGGACTGGTGGCTGCATTAGCCTCTGGTGCTGACAAAGGGTTGGTGGTTTCTGCTGAATTTTGAGTTGGTGGATTGCCTGTTTCTGATTCACTAGAAGAAACAGACTGATTTCTCTCTTCAGAGGCTGAAAGGCTCTCGGTCACTGCATTGTTCTGACTCGGATTTAAACTTCTGTCCTCAGACAGCAAAACCTGAATTTCTTCAACCTGCTCATTTACAGAACTGCAGTGATTAACTTCCTCTTCATTTGCAGGAGAAACTTCTAACTCCTCAGAACCAGAAGTACCATCTTTCAGTAGAAAGCAATCTGCTTCTACACAGGACTGAATGTTTGGTACTGCTACGTCTGTTGTCTGACACAGCGTCTCTGTTACATTCTCCACGGGAGGATTTTCAAATTCTAACAAGAGGACTGCACCGATTTTTAAGTCATCATCATGTTGACCATTATGGTTTACATCTGCAGCTGTTGATTCACCTTTACAAGGAGATGGTTGTGCTGTGTTAATAGCATCACTACTCGTGACAGTCAGTTCATCTGCACTTTGTGCTAGCTGTTCACCAAGGGCTTCTGGCTGGATATCACCTCCTGGCTCAAGGAGGCAGTAACTTTGATTGATAGAACTGTTAAAGACAGAGGTCTCGTGCAAATCTGCGTGCACATCTTTGATGTGAGCACGGAGTCTTACAGAACTGACAAACTTCTTCAGGCACACAGAACACACGTAAACAAACGGGTGTTTTCGCACATGAAGCTCAAGGGCTTGGTATTTCGTGGCCCCGTGACCACAGAGCTCACAAGCAAAGGGCCTTTCATCACCATGAACAAGCATGTGACGGTCTCGATCGAGTTCATTTTTGAAAATGCGCTCACAAATACGGCAGTCGTACAGGAGCTGCCTTTTGCCCTCCCGTGTCATCAAGCGAAGCTCATCGAAAACATCTTTCACTTTTTTATCTTGAAGGTCGTGTGTTTCCTTGATGTGCTTGATCAAATTCTTCACATCCGAGTATTTCTTTTTGCAGAAGCGACAATGCTGCTTAATCTTCTTATGAACTCTTTCGACGTGGACTTTGAGGTGGCCTTTGCTGAGACACGTGAACGTGCAGTAATCGCAGCTAAACTTCTCCCCGGTGTGCTTCCGCATGTGAAC
This sequence comes from Hemiprocne comata, assembly GCA_020745705.1. Taxonomy (NCBI): domain Eukaryota; kingdom Metazoa; phylum Chordata; class Aves; order Apodiformes; family Apodidae; genus Hemiprocne; species Hemiprocne comata. The sequence continues at coordinate 157,816,272 of CM036587.1, forward strand.
GTTCAGGTTGGCTTTGATTGCACTGGCGTAACTGCAGTGTGAACACTTGTAAGGTTTTTCATTTGTATGGATCCTCAAATGTGCTTGGAGGGAGTGCTTAAATTTGAACACCTTGTTACAGTATTCACATGTAAAAATCTTCAGCTGAGTTGGACCCAACCTAAAATGAAAGCAAACCAGTTATATGTACAATATTGAATCATAGTGACATAATATGTCAAAATTTCCCCAGATATTCATAATGGACATAAACGTTTAATTTATTTTAAGATATTCCCCACAGGCTTTCTAAATTCTACAACTTATGCACAGATTATTTTCAGCTGTTCCTTTACTTAAAAAGCTCAGAAAATATTTCAGTTTAATGAAAATGGATAGGGAAGCATTTCAGTCATATTTTACATGAGCATAAATGTAAGTACTTCAAAATTACCTGCTAGATTTCATTGCCTGTTCACATGGGGTTTGCTGAATAGCATATTCCTGATACCCTTTTCGTTGTGAGGGGTCTTGAGCTGTGGCCTCTGGAGTTGTGGGTTCAGTTTCTTGGGGAGCAGCCTCAACAGGAACAATTTTTGTGGCTCCTAAAAGCAAGAACAAAAACTGGTCATTAAAAATGTCACATCATAAACAAATATGCAAATAAAACGTTAAATTCTGTAATAATTAGTTTATCTATTTTAGTTTCTGTTGTTGTGCATAAAATAGTGGCTGCACTTCCAGAAGACAACAGTATTTACACCACAGATCTACTTAAGTATCACACCAGGACTGCTGGTTCTGAGGGTTATTCATGGTGCTTGATGCCTGGTATTGTGAGATCCTATATCCAAATACTTTCACCTTTAAAAACCAGTAACTTTTCAAAACAAAATTTCAGTTTTTCTGTTGCTGGCTCATACTAAATCCTTTGAAAACTTCAGCCAAGCTGTTTAATCAGTTCCATGTATAAGTCTGGGGAAAAGCCACTGTTTAGTCTATATTTAAAAATCTGCACCTTGTCCTTAAACTGATCTTTTACTGCTTTTACTGTGGGGCATGCTGCCATCCCCTCAGAATAAAAGAATATGTTCCATGCACACTTCTCAGTCTCCACTAGAAGTAGAAGTACAGGGGCTCTACCAAATGCAGTTAGATCAGGTTCTGTCCTTTAGAGCTTTACAGTTAGTTGAGGTAAAAATAAGCACATTTTGAGATGTGGTTGAGTTGAGATTATTTAACTGGCTGTTCCTTATTGTATAAACAGTGGCAGGAAAAAGTTAATGCTGTGTATCCATAGTTAGCATTGAAAATAATGAAAATCCATAAAAAATACTAACTTACACTGAAAAAAAACCAACCAAAACCTCATGTATATGAAAGCAAGCATGCATTACTGATTGAGCCCCTCCTTTTTAACTTCCTTGTGTGTCTGTAACTCATCTACCCACCTGTTCCATGGGAATTCTATTACCTTCAAAAGTAACAAGTACTATAGAAAAATCTTTGGAAAAAAATATTGAGCTTTCTGATCTGATAATGCAAAATTAATAGTAACTGAGGAACCATATAATGAATAACAAAAAGAAAACAAGATATTGAATATGCAGTAACAGATGCACACCCATTCATCATAGGTAAAAGGTATGAGAGGACCTGTAATTAAAGATTGTTCTATCATATAATAGTCACAAGGAAGCAAAAGAAGTTGCACACGAAAATATCTTTGAATTAAATAACAAAGTTAACAACTTCAGGTAAAACTGAAATTGGTAAGTTACCATTTATTTTCTTTTTCTTGAATATTCCATTGTTATCTGATCTCATTTCAATTCACCTGACTAGAAGCTCAGGAGGAAAATGTACAACACACCTTCGTGACAGAGGAAAGAATTTACAATAAGAATCAAAAGAAATTTGAGTCACAAAAGCCTAGAAAGATCACAGAAAGCAAAAGATAGAGTCAACATACTCAGCATACTTTAAACACAGTCTCACTGTTTTTTATATATATAAGTATATATAAAATGAAACACCTGAATAGAAAGAAGAAAGTTCAGAGAATGATGCATGAGCTATTTCCCTCAAAGAGCACATTTCTGAAGATGTTACTTACAAAACAGATGCAGTATCACCACAGTGTCTCTGAAACGTAAGAACAACTAAACAAAACCACAGAGAGTACACTGTCCAAAGAAAATTAGCTTGTTAGCAAATCACTGTATCTAGTTTCCTTAAAAAAAACATTTTCCCAATACTTTTGCTTGGCTACAGGCTAAAAGGCAGGTAGAGTATATGGGAAAAATCAGTAATAAGTGGGAAGTCACAACAATGTGTCAAAGATTAAGTAAGGGAAATAAAGTTGAGGAAAGCAGTGATGTTGAGAAGATAAGGAAGGAAGAGGGAGATTCTGTGGGTCCTTCAGAGTGATTTAAAGCAGGACATAGAGATCTTTTCAGAAGAGGCCATTTGGGAGTATTTAAGGTTATTGAAGCTTTTTGTATCAGATGGGACATCAGCCAACTCTGTAAATAAACAGACTGTATGAAGTGGTTTGACCTGGCAAGCAGCTAAATACCACACAGCCACTTGCTTATTCTCCCCCTGCCTCCCAGGGAACAGGGGAGAGAATCAGAGGGGTAAAGAAACTTGTGGGTTGAGATAAAACCAATTTAATAATTGAAGTAAAATATAATAATAATGAAAGCAATAAAAGAAGAATATACAGACAAGTGATGCACAGTGTAACCATTACCACCTGCTGACCAATGCCCAGCCCATCCCTGGCTAGTGATCCTGGAGGAAATGAACTCTGAAACCACAGTCCTGGAAGAGAGAGAACACTTCCCAGCCAACTCTCATCTATATACTGAGCCTGATATTGCATGGTATGGAATATCCCATTGGCCAATTTGGATCCATTGTCCTGGCTATGCTCCCTCTCAGCTTCTTTTGCACCCGTACACTAGCAAAGCACAGGAAGTCAAAACGTCCTTGATTTGTTAGCAACAACTAAAAATATATTTTCAACTTCCTTCTCCTATCAAATCCCATACTACATCCCAAACACAATGCTGTTCTAGCTACTAAGAAGAAAATTAGCTCTATCCCAGCCAAAACCAGGATACTGTAATAGCTCTGCTGCTCACTGAAGTGGCTGGATCTAAAAATGGCTTCTTTTGACTACTGTTTTTTAATAATGCCTTCAGTTCTCCACTAAACATTCTGCCAGCTGATCAGAAGCAGTCTTCCAAGTTTTCAACCTAAATGTTACCAGAACATTGTAACTTCTGTTCTTCCTGTCACTCCTTCTCCCATAAATGCTAAGTTGTCTAGCAGGACTGCATCTCCCAGACTGCCCTGTAGAAGCGCAGTGCATCAGGCACTTGTCATTACAATACAGGAGATGTGGTTCAACAAGTGGGCTTGGGATAAAGATGATAAAACAGGTGTGAGACACCAGAACAGCATTCCCAGACTTCAGTATTTTTAAAATCAAAGCAAATGTCCTTATATTTAGAACAAATCAGCTGAAAGAAATAAAATGGATCTTGAACTGCTCCATATGCATGTCTATGTGTGTACATATATATATATCTCAATATATCCACCTCTTTCAGGCCTCTCATTTGCTGAATGTGAGACACATATCCTCACTAAATGCTCTGCAATAAACCTCCTCCATGCCCTTCTGCCTTTCAAGATGTTTAAACGTTTCCTGAAAAGACTGTTAACACAGAAGTCTATTAAACAGTTTAACAGTATAAAGTTTTAATCACCTAAATTAAGTGGACTAGATAAGTACTAACTCACCAGTATTTTGCATGTGGACAGAATGCTCCAGGTCATTCTAACACTACCACCTACATTCCCCATGCAGTTAATAGAGAGGCAAATACCTCTAAAAACCTAAAGGAGATCCAACTCTCCAAACATACTGATTGACTACTTGCTCACGGGACACAATCATGTCCCTTCATGTTAGGTAGTTTCTTCCTACTGTTAGAAGATATGGAAGCATTAAGAATGCTCCATCCACTGGGATGCTGCTTGAGTATGGGCTACTAAGGGCCCAGCAGCCACAGCAACCACTGCTATAACATAAACTAATGACAAACACATATGCCCAGAAAGTGAGAAATCTGTTTCCTAGGCTGTACCTCACCTCGTAGGTAGGGAACCCACATGTTCCACATCCCAAGAGAATGCCCTCAATGCTCATGTCTCTAAAAGCAGTCCCAGGCTAGGGCAAAGTACAAGAACAAGGCAAACAGATACAAGGTCTGATTTGCCACTAAAAATATCATATGCCAACAGGGAAGATAAAATTTTTCCTGTTTCCCTGGACAATCATTTCAAGAAGTCAGAGTATACAAATACCAGGGGGAAAAAAGAGGTTAACTGTACTGATAATTTCTTTCAAAAGCATCCATCCTCCAGCACTGCTATATTTCTGTTTGAAATGCAGAATGGACTTTATTTTACTACACTTTATTTATGCCTTTCGCTTTCCTCTTTTCAGTCCATATAATCTGTTTTAAATAAATCTGCTTTAAAAGTAGTAAGATTTGAGTTTCTCATGACATTCTGACAGCAACTTCTACAGACAGACATCACCCAGTGTGTCTTATCTCTAGCTTGAACTCAGTGATGGGCTCTAATCTGTCCCAGTCAGTCCCTTTGAAAAGGAGCTTGCCCTTCACTACAGAGCTCTCCAATATTATCAACAGCCTGAAAGGTAATCACAATGGAAGGAATGATTAGGAATGGATCAGAAATAAAACAGGAGACATCATCGACCAAATTCCTACTACAATGCAACTAAACTCCTTAAATCTCCTACAACTTCAAGTATGGACAACAAAAAAGGATGTAGAAGAACTAGAAAACAGATACAAAGATAAAAACAAGTATTTTCTTTGGGAAAGGAATAGATATGTCTGAGATCTTCAGCTTGGAAGAGAGATAAATGAAAGAAGAATATCAGAAAGACCTCTCAAATTAGGAAAAAAGTGTGAGTAATTATTCTCTCTCTCATAAACCATGAACAAAGAGCCGTTCAAAGAAATAAGCAGTCAGCAGACCTAAAATGAGACAAAAGGATGTACACTTTCACCCTGTGTGTAATTAAATTATGGAACAATTACTGCACAATGTTACAGAGACTGAAAATATAAATGTATTCAGGAAGGGACTTAGACAAAATAATGGATATGTATTAAATATGATGATCCAGATGCAACCATCTGCTCAATGGTTGTCAGAATCTGGGAGGCTTTACATACTAAGCTTCTTACTTCCTTCTTATAGAGGAAGGAAATGCTGCCAACTGTCTTTAGAGACAACTGTTACAACTAGATCAATCTGTAAGCTGTATTTTTTGCCTTTTTATTTTTTTTAAGTTTACAAAAACCTTCATACCAAAGGTGAAATACTTTGTTAAGAGCATTGAGCATTTTTTTCTTTCAATCTCTTTTTGAAGATACGTATTTTTTCGGTTTTTACAAAATCCTATGGAATGTGCTCCAAATGCATATGACCCTTGGCAAGACAGTTCTGAAAGTCAAAACAACAGTAACTAACACTACCCATAACCCTCAATGCTCCTGATGCAAACCTACCCCCAAATAAAGCTTAAAAAAAAGGCAAACTAAGCTTTTAGCATTTTTATAGGTTAGCTCAGCATAAGGCTAAACACATTTAACTCAAAGAAATAGAAACACAGACCTGTGAATGGTGGGATGAAGATTATTATAGAATCACACAACTGTCACAGTTGGAAAAGACCTTTAAGATCACTGCATCCAACTGTCAACCCCTCCCCCCCAAAAAAAGCCCACTAGAGCATGTCCTGAAGTGCCTCATCTACTTGTTTTTTGAGTACCTCCAGGGATGGTGACTCCACCACCTCCCTGGGCAGCCCATTCCAGCACCTGACCACTCCTTCAGTAAAGAAATTCTTCCTAGTATCCAATCTAAACCTCCCCTGGTGTAACTTCAGGCCATTTTCTCTAGTCTTACTACTTATTTGAGAGAAGAGGCCAACAGCCACCTCTCTACAACCTACTTTCAGGCAGTTGTAGAAAGTGATGACGTCTCCCCTCAGCCTCCTCTTCCCCAAACTAAACAATCCTAATTCCCCCAGCAGCTCCTCGTAAGACTTGTGCTTTGCTGCCCTTCTCTGCACTGGTTCCAGCACCTCAATGTCCTTCTTATAGTGAGGAGCCCAGAACTGAACACAGCACTTGAGGTGTGGCCTCACCAGTGCTGAGTACAGGGGCATGATCACCTCCCTACTCCTGCTGGCCACACTACTCCTGACACAAGCCAGGATGCTGTTGGCCTTCTTGGCCACACTGCTGGCTCACATTCAGCTGGGTGTCAACCAACACACCCAGGTCCTTTTCCACCAGGCAGCTTTCCAGCCACTCTGCCCCAAGTCTGTAGCGTTGCCTGGGGTTGTTGTGACCAAAATACAGGATCCCTTTCAAGAGCAGGACATGATATTGGCTGAGCTGTATCAATCTGTAATACAGACACCTGTTCACATTCAGATGTGTCATAAACCCACAGCCATACTTCTGTGAGCTACAAAAAAAAGAAGTCACCTTCAACAGAAAAAGACCATTACCAACTTTAAGGGAAAAGACTGTCATCAAACTAAGTCACTTAGTCCAAATATATTAAGCAAAAGGATGCAACTGCCCTTTCATGGGTGGTGGTTCTTCAGTGGCAATTAGGCAGAGAAAAACCTGCACAGGCTCGTTCTGAGAATTTGTAGTAGAAAAAAAATCAACTCCTTTAGAAATAAAAAAAATAATTAGCATCAAAATTTTAAATACTCCAAGCTAGAGGTGCTCCAGCCCTTGGATAATCTTTGTGGCCCTTCTCTGGACTTGCTCCAAGAGCTCCATGCCCTTCTTCTGTTGGGGGCTCCAGAACTGGACACAGTACTCCAGGTGGGGTCTCACCAGAGCAGAGTAGAGAAGGAAAATCACCTAAATCAATCAAGCCTGTCAAGGTACTTCAACAGCTGCACATATACAGATATACCACTTTTATTCAAGCTATATTTACTCTGTGGGTTAATGCAAGCTTTCAAATTTTTACAGCTGCAAATCTGTTACCTTTCATATGCCTCCCAAGTGAACATCACAGAAAAGGAACAAGGGGAAAAATAATGTTGTCCAGCTGTCCTTTTTGGAAAGGTAAAAACAAACTGATTTGTTTGTTCAAAAGTATTTTAAAGTGATCAACTTAGTCATCATCTATTGAACACATGATATAAAACAGTGTTCCAACCTCAATAGTGTATAGCAAAATTACAGCAAACTGAGAAAGTAATACTCCTAAAAGTACCTTACATTTAAGAGGGCAAACAGAGTGTGAATATTTCCTCTATCTGTGGTAAAATACAACTAATTCTTAAAACCTTCTCTATTTGTCTAAATGGTGGAATGCTTATCTGACATCTTCAACAGGATTTTACTGTGCTGGACACGAAAAGGGGTATCTCCATGCATCTTTAAAGCTAATGCAGAAAGTTGAAAGGTTTGATAGTCCTTAAAGCACTTTTAAACTTTAATTTCAACTTAACCAATCATGTAGTACACAGAAAGCAGGGGAGAGGGGAAAAATGTTTTACCTATTTATATCCTTCAGTGGCTGTCTATAGCAATAATTCACCACTTCTGCATGAGATAAATCTCAAAAAAAATGGAATAAAACACTATGGAAAATCTTTAGAAAAACTCCAGACATTAAAGTATTACTGAGGAAGGGGAACAGCCTAAGAATTGCTAGTGATACTAAAATATAGTTAGACGATTGAAATTAATGAAATAAATAGAAAGAAAAGCAATGAAAAATACATTTAGACGTAATTGTAGTAAATGTAATATTTTTCTTTTTAATCTACAAAGAGTTAACCACTTATATAATATCTTCTACAATTTCCAAATTCTGAAAAGTAGGATGATAAATCACAACTATCACAAAGCAATGACTTTTTTATTACATATATTCTACCTGGCAGGTTGAACATAGGAAGATTACAAATTGTCAACCACAAATGAGAGGAGCTTCAAAAGTAGCTGCAGGTCCACATTTGACTGTAAATCCCTTTGGTTCATTAAAGCTTTTTGAATGCAAGAGGCATTATGTCTGAAGAGCTCCAAAGCTGAAGTTCTTTTCACATTTTGAGTCACTCAAAAAGCATGTGTAAAGAAAATCCAAACTTTTTGTTGTCCAAAGAAAAAATTTACTAGGTAGTAATGAAGGCAACAATCTCCTCTGGATTCAGTTTCTCTCCCATATCACACGCTTACTAGATTTTCTTCACTATCTGTATTTACTTTCATTTTGTTTGCCTCTTTATGCTTATTTCCTAAGAAAACATGTCTTTGATTGCAGTGTCAACCATGTCTTTCCTTCTTCATTTGAAAATTGCTTTAGTCCTTGCCAGAAGCACAAAGATCTCAAAGACAAAAATTCTTACGAGGTCCATAAAATTTAGCACCTGGAGAGAGGAGACCCTGATTGCAACTCTTCCCAAAAGCCCTGAGGAAGGCAGGATGTGTGCATAGATCCATCAGCTAACATCTACACAAACCCATTCACTAACACCTACATGAGCCCCTTAACCAGCCATTGCATGTTCCCCTTCACCCTTCATACAAAGAGGACATGAGGGGAGCCCCACATGTGGGAGTGAGGGGAATGGGCACCAGGATGGGGGAGAAGCTACATGCAGGGGGAACGAGGCAAAAGAGGTGGGAGACACAATGAGAAAATGAGTGTTTAGCAACAGCTAGCAAAGAGCTCAGGGTTACATCAGGCAAGAGAAAGGGGCCTGCAGTTAGTGGGACAAAACAGTGCAGACCTCAAAACACCCTGAAGGCAGGTTTCCACACCTCCAGTGCCCACTGGTCCTCTTCTACCTTCACCCGTATTTACCATATTGCCAAGACCAAATTTTTAACAGGTCAGTGTAAGTCCCAAACCCTGTGTGATGTTTCTCAAACAATGAACTTGAAGGTGTGTTTTACTTCTCTTCAAAGCACTCAGGTCAGAATATCCATAGGTGACCTCATCCAGCCTCCTCTACCATTGCAATTAGAAATTCAGTTCAGCAAACAAAGTCCAAGCATATCACAGATCTCAACATCAAAGATACTAAAGAACAAGACAGGAAATCCAGCTTGCTTCCAAGCTTAAAGACCATCTAGTTCTATCCCCCTGCCCAAAACGGATTTACTTATCTAATTGGTGATTCTCATTACCTGGAATAGCTTCATGGGCTGTCAAAACCACACTTATAATAGGATTTTTAGCTCCTGAAACCTGTTCAGTCTCCTTGGTTGATGGAGTTTTCTCTGTTTTCTGAACTCTGGGCCTCTTTGGAATTTTTTCTCGCTCATCTTCCTTCCTGTCAAGGTCAACGTCAGAATCATTACCTAAAGAGCAAACATCAAAAAGAATGTAACTATGTACAAAAGAAATGCAAGCAACACAGTCACTAACACTGTAAGAAAGAATCAGGAGAAAATTAATGCTACTGTATAAAGAAACACATGTTATCAAAATCAGGTATGCAGCATGAGTCCCTAAAGGGGAACTTTTTTCCATATATTAATCCAACACATGTGATACTTATACAAAACAAATAAATATAAATTTAAAATATTTTTACAAGCAAAATACAATAAAATTCAGAAGAAAAAAAATTTAAAAAAACAAATTTCAGAGACATTTGTGTTTCTAAATTATCTTGGAATTACTGCAGATTTCTGTAGAAATTCTAAAAATGTTGTAGAATTTCCTATGATTTTGTTATTAATGAACCAAGTATTTTTCTCCTTTCCATATGTAGCTGTTCTGATGACGTTAGAATTGTTTCTCCTACTACTAGAATCATTATCCATCTTATTTAATGGAAAGTCCTCCAACAGTCACTCTGAATGAGACTTTTTCCCCCCACTGTGACTCTGAGTCAATAACCAGAAACATTCTTTTAATTTTCAATGAAGATTCAAAACAGTTATTTGGCTCAACCTAAATCCTGACATGCAACTCTTCCTTTTGAAGACCTGCACTTTTAAATCCTCTCTATCTATTGCTGCTCAGAATTTCTTCAGCATCTTAAATTGGATAACATTTGGACCAGTTAACTAGAGAGCAATGCAACAGTTGTTTTCAAAACACTCATCTGTCATAAGAATGAATAAATAATAATCAGCTAAGTTCTTCCTTGAAGCTATTTTTTCCTTAAAGCAAATGAGGAATTCCATACTGAAATTCTAAGGAAAACCCAACACATTCAAAAAATGGCTTATATATAATTATTATTAATTAACAACATAAAGAATAAAAACAGAGTGCTGCGAGGTTACACCAACAAAATTTCTTCATATTAGATGATGTGGTAGAAAATGCAGGCTAGAGAAAACATTCCTGGCAAATTAAGGCATTAGGCAAATGTTCCAGAGGTAATGAATAAGGAAAGCAAAAGCTGATTGAAGACAGAAAATGATAAATTAAGTCAGTGAATTTTGGATTTTTTTAATTTCTGCATATAAAGCAGCTGACACAATCTCCAGAATAAGGTATCCAATGTGTATTCATGATGTGCTGCAGCTGCTCTACTGAGATATGGAAACAATATATAAATAAAAAACAGGAACAGCAAAACAGGAACAGCAGAGGTGTAACTGGGTCTAGACTTGTTTATGGCATGTAAATAGCAAAGGCAGTGGAATGAGATGCTCCATTGAAATGGCTGTGTTTTAATTTCAGTCATATTTTGTTAATACTAAGCTGAAACTCAAACAAGTCTGTCTCCCAGGGCCTCACCTAATGGAACAAAGGGTTAAAGAGTGCTGCCTGTTCCTTAAGAAAATGAAGGACACAAGCACAAACTAAGTATCATAGTTAGGATTGATGGTGTAACTACCACCTGTCCAAACTGCAAACTCTTTGCTAGATACAAAACCAGAGGGACACAAGGTATGCAGGAATTAGATTTCTCAGGCATACTGAGGCAGATGTGTCTACTGCCATCTGTTAATGATCTAATGCCAGTCTGTAAATCTGAAAGTCGTATTTACAATACCTAGAATGAGCAACAACTACATGGCAAACAGAATTCAAACACAGTTAGAAAGCTACTTTTCATGTGGAGTCATGTTAGTAATGTTTTTGCCCCAGCTTCTAGCTTCTAGCCTATATAAAATAATGCTGTGCCTTGAGAGCCCTCTACTTTCCAGTGCCTGCTAATGACTTCTTCAATTTCATTAGATCAAGTCCTCGATATATGCCTCTTCTCAACTACTTTTTTCTTTGTAGGTTTCTACTATTTTTGGGAAAATATCACTGCTTTGTATATATAAAGGGTCTCATTACATCCCCATTTCTCATTAATTAAGTTGTATATTACTAATTGACATTGAAACCGAAAAAAAGACTGCCATTTCACAGCAATTCTTGAGAGGGGTATTTGAATATACAGAAATATCCCCTTTGACCAGAAACTGCCTGTGTAGTGTTTTGTTTTGGTGGGATGAACAAGCCTCGGAGGAAACGAATACGGTTTTCCACATTTTCTTTTAAGAAAAAGCCTCTGTTAATTAATTATCAATAAAAAAAAGAATTGTCACAACTTTCATAGTAGGACCAGGCAACCATCAGAAGAAAGTCTTCTCATAAAGAATCAGAACACACAAAAAATGTAAGCTGCTTATTAAATTGTGTTTCCCCGAGGCTACTTCACATACTGTTAAAAAACAAATACAAAAATGAAATTGGTTAATTACTCTGCTTTTGTTCAGAAGGCAGTAAGAGTTATTGATAGTTTCAGGGGGAAAAAAAAATATATACTTCCTGACAAAGCTCCTAATTTCTTGTATGTTTTAGGTAACAGAAATCCAGAGCACAGACTGAAGGGAAAGCTCTGATTAGGACAACAGAATTTTCCTCATTTTGTTTGGGATCAAATACTGAATTCCTAGAGGACATATGAATAGAATCCCAGCACCCTATTCCTAAGTCCTCTTTTCTAACTATTACAAAATCAGAGTTAGTCAGTTTAATGAGGAAATAAAGGGGTTGAAACCAAACAACAAAACCATTTTACTCCCTTTTCATACTGTTCATATTAACCTGCAACCCTGTTAACTTTTGAATATTGGAATTCTACTAAAAAATAGAATTGGAAGAAAAGGATGAACCACAGAGTTGAGTTTATTAGTGAATCAAACAATTTATAACTAACTACTAACAAATGTTTCATGTTGTGTATTTTTTCCTAATGTGCCTCTATCAGGCAGTGTAGTTTGCTGGTTCCTTCAGTTTGACCAAAGGTAAAAGCTGTGGAAAAGAGCAGATGTTTTGCAGTAACTACAGTAGACTATGGCTCCCAGCTTCCAAAACAGAACTTCAAAGATGCTATTTAAAAAGGTTTTTAAATTACATACAGAACGGCCATATAAAAATATTTCTTTATTGAAATGTTGCAATTTCATATGCATAGAAACCTCATACACGGATGCTAAGCACTAAATATGAAGATTATGGCCACGTGCAAATACATTCTTAAGAAATGTAAAACTGGTAAGTGCTTCAAACAAAGGACTGAATCTCAACTTCCATCTCTCAGCAAGAGCTGAGAACATCCAACAACTAACAGGATGAGTACATTCAGTATCTGCAAACATGCAAAGAAGGTACTGAGTGCCATGCAAATTCAACTAGTGCTGAATATTTGTATGAACATTCTCACATTCACCTGATACACAAAAGAGACAATACTGTCTTCTCTCTACAGAGTGATCAAGTTCTGATACTTAAATGTTAAAATTTATCCACTAATCTGATGCATGTTGATGGCAGTAGCTCCATGCTTTCCCTTTCTAAGAGGAACAAGCATCTTCCAGAAACAATTTCTTCATCAGGAGCTGGAGCTGCACACATGGCCAATACCTTTTGTTACAAAGACAACTATTTTCCTGTAACCTTAGACTTAAAAAAACCCCAAAAATCAACACTCCCCCTTAAATCACAAAACAAACAAACAAACAAAAAATCTTAACTCTCAGTGATAGCTGCTTTCTTCCTGAACTCTGCCTACACCAAAAAACCCTGAACTAGGAGGTGGGCTTCAATAAAGGATTAAGAGGGGAGACAAAACAATGTTTTAATGAAAGACAAGAGCTTCAACTTCACCACAGGGCTCAAACTGCCTTTCCATAATATGAGACCATGTCATCAGTAATTGAGTTGTCTTCCTTGAAAAAAATCACTTAAAGTGTTAGCACTGTGGATTAGTGTCACAGTAAGTGTTTTGTCTCTCACAACTAGGACAATTCACCTGTAAAATACAACAATTGTTTTATTTAAAACAATGTTTTGTTTACGTTTAAAGGAACACCTCTAAGTGATTTTAAGATGATTTATGAGAAAATGGAGTACATGCAGCTTAGAATAGCTAAGCAAGGCTTCTCCAAGCGGTAAGGGTCTTTGCTTGCTCCTAAACAGATTTATTTAGACAAACTGCCACACTTTGCAGCTCCATTGCTAAGCAGTCAGCTTAGCACTTTTGTCAGCTGGCACCTCCACTCACCAGACAAAATGACCTCCCCTATCTAGCGACAGGCATTTTAAATGCCTGTTTGTGCAAGAAATACAACTCCATGCTTCTAACATGTTTAAGAAATGGTGCTGTGTTGATGTGTAAAGTTACTATCAGCTCTGAATGAATCACTGCTTTGGAGTCCCATCCAACTCGATTGTTCATATGCCTCATGATTCTATTTGAGTCATTAATTGATGTTACTGCTCCCTGCATTCATAATTGGATGTACGACATTTTGCAGGCACAGCTACACATCCCTAATTGGCATGTTTTTAAACTACTCATCATTCAAATTACTGTTTTCTATCCCCTAAAAGATGCTGGTATTTCATAGCAGCAAGAGAGCAGCTTGCAAAAAAAAAAAAAAAAAAAAAGAAAAAGAAAAAGAAGTAAACTGGCCATTCAAAATGAACACATGCAATTGCTTCTCCTGTAGATTGATGTACTACTCGAAGAAAGAATTCATTTAAATTACAATCCAGCTGATGGGCATTTTAAACTAAGGCCAAAAGGGCCATCTTTAAGAATTATGCAGGGTCCTGATTCAGAAGGAATGAAAGGCTCACGGTCACTTCAGAGAAGACAATCTGGACTGTTCACTGCTGTAATTTGTCCTCCACCCAAATCCCACTTGCAGCCATCCAATGACCTCTCTTGCATCCACCAGAGATTCAGGTATGCTGCAGTGTGGGAGAGGGAGGTGCTTAAAATAATTAACTCTGTTCTGTCTCTCAAAATGTGAGTTTAGAAGCATCTGCTGGGGAACTAACGTCCGTCTCCCACATAACTGAACCAAGTAAAAGCCAAAACCCCCAAACCATCTCCTAAACAGGACAGAAGGAGCACTGTTTTCTGGCTGGAAGCAGAAACAGTGAAGGCATCAAGAAGCATTCAGGAAGATTCTCAACTCCTCTAGTTTTCTGTTAGGATAAAAAGAATGGATGGCAGTACCTGCAGCCAGATCCAAATTTTAAGTCAAAGCATTCAATTTGGTTTACCCAAATAAAACCAGAAATAGGTGTACATACAGCTCTGCTTAAATCACAGCAACTTTCTTAGGCAAATAAACCCTCTATCAAAAAAAAAATAAATTACTAAGCCTATACATGGGGGATATCTAAGCACAATGGACATTTTGTTTAATTCTGTAAAAAAAAAAAATTAACACACTTTCTTCTTGCTGTTTATGGCATGAGTTTCAATAAGGCCACATGTTGGGTCCTGCACTTTGGCCACCCCCAGCAGCACTACAGGCTTGGGGAGGAGCGGCTGGAGAGCTGTTCAGCAGAGAGGGACCTGGGGGTGCTGACTGACAGCCAGCTGAACATGAGCCAGCAGTGTGCCCAGGTGGCCAAGAAGGACAACAGCATCCTGGCCTGCATCAAGAATAGTGTGGCCAGCAGGACCAGGGAGGTGATCCTGCCCCTCTACTCAGCCCTGGTGAGGCTGCACCTCAAGCACTGTGTGCAGTTTTGGGCACTGCAGGATAGGAAGGACATTGAGGTGCTGGAGAGGGTGCAGAGAAGGGCAAGCAGGCTGATTAGGGGTCTGGAGAACAGGTCTTATGAGGAGAGGCTGAGGGAGCTGGGGCTGTTAAGCCTGGAGAAGAGGAGGTTGAGGGGAGACCTCATTGCTCTCTACCTGAAAGGAGGTTGTAGTGAGGTGGGTGTTGGTCTCTTCTCCCTAGTGACCAGCAATAGGACAAGAGGAAATGGGGTCAAGTTGCACCAGGGAAGGTTCAGATTGGATATTAGGAAAAATTTCTTTAGAGTGGCGAGGCATTGGAACAGGCTGCTGGTGGAGTCATCATCCCTGGAGATGTTCAAAAAAGGGATAGACATGGTGTTTCAGGAGATGGTTTAGTGGTTAGGGGTTGTAGGGTGGATAGTTGGACTTGATCTTGAAGGTCTTTTCCAACCTTGATCATTATGCATCAAAGGATTAAATTAGATGCAGAGAGGATGTCAGGAACCAGCAAGGCTTGGTGACTCCTGAAAGAGTCAGAGAACTACCAATGAAACACTGATCTCTAAGAGGTCGATGTGGATCACTAATCACAGAAGTCAAGAACACCAGAGGCCTGTTACATCCAATTATTCCTCTGACCAATACATGCTGCAGTGTCAATACGGTTTTATAGTGATGTATTTGTTGTAATTTTAAATGTCCAATATTGTAAGGATTCCAACACCTCCCTTGTGGATCTATAAAAGACAGCAAAACATTTTACTACTTGGAAACCTTTGCTAATACCTCAACTTCGGCTCAAAATGTACGTGATGTTTCCTTCAATAAAGAATATAACTCAAAATATCAATATATACCTTTTCAATATTTATATGTTTAGCATATTTTAGCAATAGCTAAAACATTAGTGTGTTATCAGCATTATTTGGATCACAAATCTGAAACACCCCATCATGTGAGCTGCTACAAAGAAAATTAACTCTGTACCAGCCAGACCCAGTACGAAGTGAAAACATATTTGATTATTAACCAGATGTCCCCACAGTGCTAAACTTTGAAAGAAATTGAAAACAGGAGCAAGTAATTAAAAAAAAAAAATACTACGAAGAGGTCTCAGAAGCATTAGAAAAACATATTAAAGTAATTTCAAGTTGGAAAAACATCAATAAGGGGGAAAAAACCAACCTTTATGTATTAGGCAAGAGATAAAAAACTAAGGGAAAAGAACTTGCAGTCAAAGCTCCTTAAGATTTTTAGCCATCTACTGTCCTGGTCTGAGCCAGGATGAAGCTAATTTTCCTTTTACTGATTCTTTTTTCCTTCAGGAAGCTTTCTTTAACTAGCAGCAAGTGTTCCAGCTAGTGGGCTGATAACACTGGAATGTTTATGTTTCTGCTGAGACTCCAAGGTCACTTCTTAGCTCTGCTGCTACAGAGGCTACCAGGCCAGAATTGTATCTGTGACCCACCTGTGAGGGGCTGGACTAGACAGACAGCAGAACTGACCAAAGGGATTCCATTCCATAGATCTACGTAAGCTCCCAGGAAGGTCAGAGATCACAGAAGACAACTTCCTTCCTGCTGCTTCTTCCCTTCTCTTCCATCCATGGCTGGTGTCTGGGGAGGACTCCATCCATCCATCACCATCGACCCCAGGCTCTGACCCCATAACCCTCATACCCCAGCCCCTGTCTGCTCTGCCTTATCTCCTGCCTGTGGGTGAGACATTTCGGGGCTGCTCACAGCTCAGGAGATGCCAGGGGAGCTGCTGGGGGTGGGGGGAGGCAAGAGGCTTTTGCACATTCCTGAACATACTTGTATATAATTGTACATATAATTAAAGCTGTCTAGTTTAGTTCTCAATCCAGCAAAGTCTCTCTCCTAATTCTCTCTCTCCTTCCCTACCTGGGTGGGAGGGGGAGGGGATCGAGAGCATTGTTGTCTCTCGTTTATTTTTCGATTCTGAGTCAAACTGTGACATCTACTCTGCACTATTGTGTCTGAAACAAGAAAGAACATGTTGTAACTCTGGAAGGTTCAAAGACCCTCAATAAAATTCTCTACCTGGCTCCAAGAACTTGACCAATGGAGATACCTCATGAAATTAGAAATTTCCATACTCCTTCTCTCATTCTCTCTGTAAGTGAAATGTTCAACAAATACTATACACACAAAATAAGCACCTGGTGTAATACTTGCTGCTCTATGTGCTGACACTGTCAACAACTTTGAAAACTAAGAATCTTGGTATATTAGGGTAAGTGGGTTTTTTTGTTTTGTTGTTTGTTTTTTAAAAGATCCTGAGAAAATTACATTAACAGATAAAAATGCCTTTACAATTTCATTATTTTCTTGACTTTTTCACTTTAGGTTTTTTGTTCACATTTAGAAGGTTCACCTATTGTCCTTAAAATTTGCTTCAAAATGAAAATTCAATCTGATAACAACTCAAATCCAAGAGCTCAAATTTTAAAGAATATATTTTCTGAGCTAGTAAAGCAACACAAGCATGACTAACAATTCCTGGTTTAGACCATATTGTTCTTGTCCACTCCTCAGAAAGTTTGAAGCTACTCAGTGTAGTCACTTTTTCTTAAAGGATAATAATAATACACATGCTATTTTAATGTACATATTAAGAAATTGAAAAGTTGTCCCAAAGCAGTTCATATTGTAAAGTCGGAAGTGAAAAGTTTTGTTGTGATGGGACAGTAATCAGTAGATGGCTGAAGACTGAATTGATTAAATGTATTCCAAGAAAGAGTTATCCTTTCAGGATAAAAACAGCCCCAAATACTTTCATAATTTGCAGTCAAAGCAGAAAGCTTTGGACTAGAGACATTCTAGGTGCACTAGCCACCAACAACTGGAGCCCTTATTTGCTGTTCAAGAATGAATTACTTGAGTGGCTTGCTTTTGCCAGAGAATAAATAAAAAATGTCTCATCTGCCCAAAATTGAGGCTATTTTCTTTTTCAAGAAGGAAAAGGATGAGCAATTTACTTTGAAAAATCTGCCAGTGTGTTTTGTACCAAATCAGATCAAGATAAGATTTAGGAGAACTAATGAGCCGACAGGTCAAGAACATTTGAGTTCATACTCTGATCTGAAATTTTACTTTGAAAGGACATTAGAAGAGGCAACAACAACAAAATAATGCAAATGTTAACAACATACCTATGAGATACAAACAGCAAAGGGCACAGACACTTGTGATGTCAGAGGTGAGACAGTTGGAGTAAAGGTTACCATGTATCACCGAAAAATCCTACCACTGATGATAGTGAAAAAAATAACCAGTATTTTATCAACAAAAGGAAGAATTTCTGTGCTCTGTCAATATATTCTAAGTCCGTTTTAATTAGTCTTTGCCACTAAAGTTAAACTCTGTATCTCACTGAAAGTAAAATAGTCATACTAGTTGTGTACCATAATGACAGACCGGACACAAAATGGGTAGTAGAAAACTGGAGAAAAATCAATAGCACATTTTGTCTGTAAGTAGAATCAACAGGATATCATGCCAACCAACTACAGCAAAACCAAAAACCTAATTTTAACACAAACACGAAACTCACATAAATTTTGGAGTAGTCCATTAGTAGTTAGCCCACAGTTAGTCCATTAACTTGGGCAGATGTATTACTTTTAAACAGGCAGTTGGACTAGGTGGTCGTTGTAGGTCCCTTCCAACTATTCTATCCCATTCCATCCCAAATGAATATTCACTGTTGTCTTTTTAAACAGGCTTCCTAGGGAGGTGGTGAATGCTCAAAGCCTCTCAGTGCTTAAGAAGCATTTGGACGGTACCCTTAACAACATGCTTTAACTTTGGGGCAGCCCTGAATTGGTCAGGCAGATGGACTAGAGGAGCATTGTAGGTCCCATCCAGCTGAAAATACTCTGTTCTGTTCTACAACTTTGAGAGGCTGTTTATATGAAAATCAATCTTGACACTAAAATTAAGCAGTGAACTGTTACACTCTAAAGACAGTCATTCAAATAAAGTTACTAACACAGAAGAGGCGAGTTTGGCATTACTTTAAATACAGTAAAAAAAGCCATCCAGAAAAGCAGTCTTTAAATCTACCAAAAAGAACAGGACAGACTTCAAGTTTCCCAAGTCACATGACAGAAACACTGCAACAGGATCATCCTTCCTCACCTATGTGGTCCATACAACTTCTCACTGGAAAACTGTCATCTTTGTGGGAAATAGAATAGTTCCTTATGCAAAAGAAGCATTTTGGGGAGTTTAAGACAAACATTAGTGCAATAAGCATTTTAACCTTTTCGCAAAAAAACTAATAATACCCTAACTTATTTTCAGTTTTGCTTCAACATGGTTTTTCATATTAAAAGAAACAGACAATTTGATTCCATTTACAATTAACACTAGGGATTACAAGTTGTTACCAGTCAGGTTGCAGGATGGAAATACCCTCGTTTACAACATGCTTCTTGTATTTTTGTTGGTTATTTTCTTACCTCCATCTCCTTCTTCCTCTCCTTCATTTAAAACAATAATGCAGATGTGTTTCCTCAGCTGACGTGTGTTGGAGAACTTCCGATTGCATTTCTTGCATTCCAAGCTGCCAGGTGAGACTTCAGACAGTTCCAGTCCTTCTTCTGTCCCAGGTGGAGTTTCTTCACTTGGAACAGGGTTATTCTCTGCCACATCTTCATCCACACAAAACTTCTTAGTAGATCCTTTTGGTCTGCCCCTTTTCCTCTTCACTACAAGAAGCTCTAGAAAAGAAAGTTAAAGTTAGAAAGAATTATTAAATAATGAAATTCCACAACTAATTAGCTAATACACATGTGATCTTTGAAAAACAGGAATATTAAATTAAGTTCAAGAGCCTCTGTCCCTAAAGCTTAAAAAGAAGTTAGCTTCACAAAAGCTTATTTTTGAGCAATGGTATTTGTTGACATCTCTGCTAGCTGCAAATCAGTAAGGTTTGTGTTACTGAGATGGGCAGATGTCAAAGTGCCACAGTTCTTCAATTGTCGTGTAACTATCTCAGCATTTATTCCACAAAGTTGCTCTGCTGTGTTCTGACACTCTACAAAAAGCCTTTTCAATTTAAATCACTCTCAGAGAAATTGCTTAATTATTCAGAGAATTACAGTTTCTTTTAAAACCAAAAGCACTTTGTCCTTTTACTGAATCGATTACTCTCTAATATTTCCTGTGGTTCTTTATTGCTAACACTTTCTAGCCAAAAGTTGGTACAAACAAATTGTTGACAACAAATACATTTCAGAAATCATGCAAAAACTGTTGCCTTAATGACTATTTCAAAGAATTAAAATCAGAAGTTATCCGTAATTTTACATTTCCAGATTTCTGTAGAAGAAACATTGACAAAATTAATGAAAGGTAGTGACCACAGAAATGCATGACAACATACAAACCTTCCCACATTTCCTGCTTAAGATTTCTCTCATCACTGCTTAGTTACTTCAAAAGCCAACTTTACATCATCCACTCACAGATGTAACTGTTGATCTCACTGACCAAAGCAATTAGATCTCAAGAAAACTTTTAGTCAACAAAAGCAGATATTCAGAGGGAAGGGAGGAACTTTCTGGATAGTGGTAAGTTATTTTAGTAGATTTCATCCTAGCTCTAAGTTATTTCTATCCAACAGGCTAATACAATGAAAAGCATTAGTCTCTGTCAATCTCTATCTTCGTTTTTAATCTCAGGGGTTGCTTGCTTGTTTTTTTACTTCTTTATACTGTGCTTCTTGAGGAATCATCCGATTGTTATTGTATAGATTTTAGTTATTTACTTTGAACTTGCTCTAAGAAAAACTGTCAGTTCACAAAGAGTAAAGCATGGTAGCATGTCAATGATATTTTAGTCTGAGGAGACATCTGGTGAAGTAGCAGATCTACTCTGCCTATCTGCATAAAGATACACAGTTCTGAGAAGGAAAAATTAGGATGCATCTAAAAGAGCTTGTCTGATGGTGTATGGAGAAACAGGAGACAGCCAGGCTTCTTCCAGGCTTCTAGGATTCATTTTATCTAATGTTAGACCCTTAAGCTCTCAGATTAGTTAATATTGCTCTTTGATATTGAAGGAACAGAGAAGCTGCACTCCAGAGTGCAGTTCAGATCACGTAAGGCATGAATTGTCTTCTTCATCCCAGGGTGATTAAGCTCCCAGTTTAAAAACCTTCAGTTATGTGCAGTGAATTGCAGCTTTGAGAATTAAAAGGCAAAAGAGCTTTATATGGTCTCATGATTGCAAAAAAAAAACAGAGTATAATGTGCATTAAAATGTGCTAAGTGAGATTATGAAGCACTCGTTAGCCACCATCTTTAGAACAGAGAAAGACAAAGGATGGGCACATAATAAAATTTTGCCAAGAACTCTGTTTTTTTGTGCTCAGAAAAAAACAAGCAAAATTAATTCTTGTGCATGTTTCAGCTTATGGTAGTCACAACAAAGGGTTCCTTTACATTTTTAATTTTTTTCTTATACTAAAGCATTTCCAAATCTTGGGACTTGTGCAGAAATAAAAATAAAATTATTCTCCTCAGAATGTCATCCTTTTACTGTTGGTTTGGGGATTTTTTTGCACAGCACAGATGGGAGGAGTATGAAATAGGTCTTCTGGGTTAAAAGAGAGAAATGCCCAGTAATTAAGCAACTGTTGCAGTTCCAACGGCTTAAAACTACCTTGAGATTATTCAAGCTAAAAGAGACTGCCACTACTACACACAAATTATGACTTACATTTCTTCTACTCCTATTCCAGAAACTGTCACCAAAACCAGTGTGTACCAAGAATAAAGGTTAAGAGCTGTCTACAGCTGTTTATCAAGTACTCATCATGCCATTAGCCTACCTTCTGCCTGATCAATTGAGACAGACAATGTGAAAGTCTGAAAAATCATGAAAGGAGAGAATATTTTGGGGAAAAAAAAATAAAAATTCTTTAAGGTCCCTTTCAACCTTAACCATTCTATGACTCTAAAACTACTTTCACCAGAGCGCAGTAGCACTCAAATTCAGAACACTGCTGGTGGGGGCTTGCAAGAACTTCTGTGAAAGGGTTGCCTTTTTCCTACTCATAATGAGGCTTTTAGTGTTCTTAATACATTATATTTAAGCAGATAGGTACTCAGTCACTCCTACAGCAAGAATACTTTCTTTTTCACTTGGTATTATTTAATTAACTCAAAACTAAGGTAGGTGGATTCCTGTTTGTCTGGTATACTTCACGGAAATGTTGAACAGATTTCAAGTAAGATGGTGCCATGACCTCCTGTTCTCCTGCATCATCTTCCCTTAAGATTACTTGAGGTTATTTTTTTTTCCATATGCTATAAGTCAACCAATTTAGTAAGGTCTTTTGGTACATTTCCTTGAAAATTATTCAGGTTCCAACCTCCCTGCTATGAGCAGGGACACCTCACACTAGACCAGGCTGCACAAAGCCTCATCCAACCTGGCCCTGAACACCTCCAGGGAGGGGGCTGCCACAACCTCCCTGGGCAACCTATTCCAGCACCTTACTACCCTCTTCCTAAATCTCCCCTCTTCCAGTTTAAAACCATTACCACTTGTCCTGTCACTGCCCTCTCTGGTGAAAAGCCCCTCCCCAGCTTTCCTGTAGCCCCTTCAGGTACTGGAAGGCCACTGTAAGGTCTCCCTGGAGCCTTCTCTTCTCCAGGCTGAGAATGTTTTGTCAACTATCAGCCAGAATGAGAGGGGTGATTTCAGTGCTTTCAAAACTTCTGTTACCATTAATATTATTTTGATATCTATCAATTATTTGCAGCAATCTGTATTTGGTGCCTTGAGTTAAAGAAATTAACACGCAATTAAAACAAGCAAACAAACATTTTTCACCTTCATGTCAACCTGTAAAAAGGTCACAGTTTGTCAATGTATCAAACATGACATGAGGACTACAGACATGGATACTGCTCAGGTTACTATAAAATAGTTAAAGCCCAGGATCCAAAAAGTGGATATTACATCACTCCTCTTTTAGCTCATAACCAAGTTAATCTGAAACATCATTGCTTGCTAAAAGAAATGAATCCATTTTACTGTTAAAAATCAAATAGTATTTATTCAATAAATGTAAAAAACCCCAAACACATTCAAAGATGCTTAGTCAGAAGTAATTTTAAATTGGTCATTAAAACATTTTAAAAGTAAGGTCCTGTTCCCCTAAAACCAACTTAGTTGTTTATGGGGGTTTTATGCTCATCACAGACTCACTGAAACCAGTCTTCACATCAACTGGTACTGGCTGAGCAATGGCAATATATGGGGAAGACATTCTGTGCCATGTTATAAAATTATGCACTCAAAGATATAAAAAGGCTCTTCAAAAAGAGAATAACGAAATAAACTATATGTCTATTTTTATACTGTTCCTTCATAGGAAGTATTCACATAAACTTCTCCAAGTTACTCCATTCAGTACATGAGTAATACTCAAATACAGAATACTTCCATTTATGAGGCCTTCATGTTACCATTGCAGCAGAATTGTATTAATTAAACCCTTGAAGTTTAGCTAAGCAATATATATATACATTATATATATACACACACACATCAATCAGATTCCACTGAGGTCTGTGATCATTCCCATTAATTACTTGTCTGAGATCATGCTACCTTAAAATAGATGTCCACAACCTGACCTCCAGAGTACTAGGGCCTAGATAACATTTTTTAAAGGTTATTTTTAAAATAAAGGTGAATAAAAGAAACCATAGTAACAGTAACTTCACTGTTGAGTATTTTTAGCTCTTCGTAGATCAGACTGTAGACCATGCAGATCCTGACCTATCAGCACTGTGGATTCCACCCAGCTTAACAATTCTCACTAAAGTTTCTGCCTCAAAACCAAGCTTTATCAAATCTGATTCACTAAAGGACAACACCCTTAAAGGGTAGAATTTTCCAAAGTTACTTCATTATGTACATGAAAACACAGTTAAGATTATTCACTGTAAGTATGTAATAGAATTTTCCCCTCTGGTTTTCTATCTCTCAGCCTTAAATCAATCACATGGATAATTAAAGTTACACATGTATGAAACATCTTCAAAAAATCATTTTAATGTTGTAATGGGGAAAGTATCTCTGACTCTGGAAGAGTAGGAGTTTAGACATTTCCATTAAATGGTCCTTTTTCTCAAACCTGTATAAGTGAGTAGCTCAACACAGTCACCACACAGCCAGCTGTAGCATGATTCAAACAAAAACTCTGTCAGAAATCACAAAACACTTGTGCAAGTGTTCACCTTATGCCACATGAATCCTTCCTCAAAGGATTTGAGGTTTGTATTTTATTTAGTAAATTGCAACAGTAGATGTCTGTATTCAGAATCTTCTGCACAAGGTGTCATACAAATATATGCAAATAAATCGCATCCACAGACTTATATTGTTACTGTTACGTGTATATATCATGGCACCTAAGAACACTTCTTATCCCCCCAAGCCTGAATTCATGCTCTAGTTGCATCCTGTGGTTGAGTGCAGATAAGGCTGATGTATATGCCACAGTTTTAGGTGACCTGAATGAGTTACTGATCCATAAGGGAATGTATTATGAACAGATGAAGCTGTCCCTCAAATCATCACCAATCTGACTAAGTAGAAGCAGAAGAAAGCAGAGAGTTTTTAAAAGCACTTCGAGGAGATGGAGATCATTGTGAAAAGTAATGAAAGGAAACCCTATGCAGAAGTGGAGTATGAGTGACTACAGTTAACCAGCAAATACTTGTTCTTTCCCAAACAAAGATGCCCCACTCCAGCGCTGGGCAAAATGTGTCCTATGTAAAATGTGTATAACAGCAACATCTTCCCAGAACCCTTGGTTTTACTTAATAAATAAATAAATAAAATAAATCTAACATCCTAGTGAAATGGTTAGGACAAATCAACTCTAAATATATAATGACCTAACTATGGGTAAGTGGCATGACTAAATAAAATTCAAAGAGTATTGCCAGTAAAGTACCATTAGTATAATATTACCCATACTACCCGCCTAGCATCTTACTTGTTCACAGTACTTATAAAATCACTAATTTATTACTCAGGCAGAACTGAGCTCCATTAATAACTCGACATTCACTCATCTGTACCAATTCTGGAGTTGCTACCAATAGCTAGTAGTAGCTACCAGTTCTAGAGTGGTGTTTACCAGTACTTGGAAGAAAAACTATGCTTTCAAAGGACAAAAAAATGTTAATCTATCAGGCAACGAGTAGTAAAAGCAACTTGTAATTTCTAAGACTGTCACTCGTCAATCACTTATTTTAGTGACAATACTGAATTACTACAAAAAAGGGTCCACTGAATCATAAAATCATTAAGGTTGGAAAGGACCTTATAGATCATCAAGTTCCAACCCCCCTGCCATGGGCAGGGAACCCTACCACTAGACCAGGTTGCAAAAAACCTCCAGGGAGGAGGTTGCCCTCCCTGGGCAACCCATTCCAGTTCCTCACCACCCTTACAGTGAAGAATTTATTCCTAATATCTAACCTAAATCTCCCCTCTCTCATTTTAAAACCATTACCCCTTGACCTATCACTATCTTGTCTGATGAAAAGCCCCTCCCCAGCTTTCCTGTAGCCCCTTTCAAGTACTGGAAGGCCGCTATAAGGTCTCCCTGAGCCTTCTCTTCTCTAGGCTGAACAGCCCCAATTCTTTTAGCCTGTCTTCATCGCAGAGGTGATCCAGGCCTTTGATCATCTTGGTGGCCCTTCTCTGGACCCTCTACAACAGGTCCATACCTTTCTTGTGCTGAGGGCACCAGAACTGTATGCAGTACTCCAGGTGGGGTCTCACCAGAGTAGAGTAGAGGGGCAGAATCCCCTCCCTGGCCCTGCTGGCCACTTTTTTGATGCAGCCCAGGACACAATTGGCCCTCTGGGCTCCAGCACACACTGGCGGCTCATGTTGAGCTTCTCATCTACTACCACCCCCAAGTCCTTCTCCTCAGGACTGCTCTCTAGCCATTCTGCCCCCAGCCTGTGTTTGTGCTGACCCAGGGGCAGGACCTTGCACTTGGCCTTGCTGAACTTCATGAGGTTGGCATTGGCCCTCCTCTCCAGCCTGTCAAGGTCCCTCTGGATGGCATCCCTTCCTTCTAGGGTGTCACTGAGGAAAAAAAAAATATTATAAAGTTTTATCTGCTGCAGATTCCATAACAGGAAGGAAAAAATTGATGCCTTGAAAGAACTCTGCAAAGTCCTGTATTCAACTGTGAAATACTATTTTTTAAAACAGAACACAGGAAATAATTGAATAGTACTTCAGAACAGACTACCCTCCTCTCCGATTAATCTGTGTGATGGGAAAGAAGAAATATTAAAGTATGTCTGGAATACAAGTTGAAATCTATGTGCAAGTAATTTACCTTGACATTCTTACTGACAGCAGATGGCAGAGTTGGGGTACATGATCTGGAAAAGGTGGCACCATTTGATCACACCAGATGAGAAGTATTCACCAAGAATAATTAAAAAAGTCACTTGTGAGTATGTAAATTAACATATGAATGTTATATTTTGCATAATTAGATTTGCAAAGTTATTTTCTTAAAAGCTGACTGTCTAATTTCTGCTGCCTCTGAACATAATAGTAATTAAATACTATTCCCATAAATGTACAATACATGTACAAATCATTCTATACACAATGCAGAACAATCACACCACGGGTTTTATTAAAAAAAAACAAACTTTGAAAATTACATTCCTCTAAATTTATGAAGGTACCTTCTCCTTCTTTGTTTATGTTTGTGGGTACTGTTAGAGGTTGGAGTGGAATAATGATGTCATCCACATTGGTCCCTTCTTCTGTATGCTTCTCAGAGACGTGAGACAATAGTTCAGATTGATTTGGTGAAAATAAGTTACAGAGTTTACACATGAAGATGGAATTGATCCCTGAAAAACAAGTTTAAAAACAAGAGTTAAAATTTCAAAATTTAAGTTGTTTTCTCATATTACCAATAGTTGTTCAGGTAACACATTAACTGTGAGTTATCTTAATATACTTAACAGACAGCAATGAGCTAAAATGAAGACTGTTACAGTTAAATTAAGACATCCCCAAATACATTAATTCAATAATTAACTTCCAACAGGACACAGGATAGATTAAGACCATTTTGGTTTTTACTTCCAACCTAAGATAACATTAAAATTTCAGATTTTTCAAACATCTGATAAAATTATGTAAGATGTTAAGTCACTGTCCAGGTTTTACATATATCACATTGGCATAGATGCAAAACTTTTTATCCTTTATAAAGTAACTCTGAAATACAGGGAAGCTGGACCCAAATCCTAATTTATGTTCACAGACCTCACTGTTCTTTCCTACATGTACTTAATCTTTCTACTTATCTCACCTAAGTCAGTCTAATTCTCTAATAATCCATGCAAGTGCTGGAACCAAAAGAAGGAAGGAAGAATTAAATACCATAAAAGGAAACTTTTCCTTCACTATAGTAACATTTGTTAGAAAATAAATCTGTTTTACAAAAAACATATGCTTTGATGTGTCATTTTTGCCTTAGGACACGACCGTGAGCATATACTGTGAGCTAAAAATGTAAGGGCTTAGTTTCTGGGGTCATTATCCTCAGATGTGGCTCTGCCACTAATGAAAGGATGGGAAGGAAGGTTGAAACATCTATAGTGCTGTAGACTGCAAAATGTTGCATCATGTGACAGTCACAGCCATGCAAGCACATAATTTTCCTTTCTCCTTCTTCTGGGTGTTCACTTCAGAGCTCTAGAAACACAAAGTATTTTCTTCTTCTATCCCAGTGTTCGAAAAAAAACCTAAAACACACAAAAGAAAAACCCCAACAAAAAACCAAAACACACCAAGCCCCCAAAAAACAGGCCTCATCTTGACCCATCTACATGGAGAAAAATAGGCAGGAATAGGAGGAAAATTGAAAGAGGGGAAAAAAAAAAATTGCTCTCAAAATGAACACATCATATTAGCCTCAGAGGCAACATCAACATTTGACACTAACAAAAACATCCAGTATTTCCCATGCTTTGACATACAAATTCTATGAAAAATTCAGGACACAACCCAGGACGCTGTTGATTCAAAAACATAAAGCAACCGAGAAACTAAAGAACTTTGAAGCAGCAAATGAACTTCATTAAAACCTTTCTTGGTCAATGCTATAAACAGAAATTGTACAGAACCTTTTAGAAAAAACTTAGTGGTGTTTTTTTTCACTTTACAGGTACCAGAGGTGTGATGTGAAAGCAAAGCCACAAGAGAGTAAATAACAATAAAGAAGGGTTAACAGAAAGTTCGTAATTCAGAAAACTCCAGCTAAAATGAAGCTCACAAACTTTTGACAGAGTGAATTCAGAGGACTTTGCTTGCTTTCTAAAACTGCTATCACTTGTTTTCATGGTTTGATTTTTCAATGGTCCCTACTTTCTTCAGTGTGCCATCAAAACTAACAACCACCAGGACCCAATTTTAACAGCAGACTTGTTCTTCAGCTATTTGAGATGCAAACCAAACCACAGGTTAGCCAGGTAAGTACAGAAATAAAGTAATATCTTGTGAATTTTGAGATTAATTTTGGGGGAAAAGAACAGGGAAGCTGTACTTTCGGACCTGTTTTCAAAACAAACCCAAGCAAATATCACTCCCCCTGTTCAACATTATTCTCCTCCCTTCATGACACACTAATACAATGGTTCACCTCACTCAAGCAAAATCCATCTTTAAGGTATTCTGACAGTAAAGAACAGCAGAGCTGGCTCTCTTAAACTTATTTGCACCTCAAACTGTAACAAAAGCATCCTCACCTTCATAAATAATACAGCTATCTTAAAACTAAAAGGCAGAGTATGCATTAATATATTTTAAAACAGCTCTGAAAAGCAACGCAAATACAGGTTTTGTTGTTTGAAGGATACATTTTACATAGCTACTGTGTGTAATAGCTCATAATACACTCAAAGTGTTCTTAGCAGCTCAGCAGAGTTGCTTCTCAGGCATTCTACTGTCTTCAGCAGAAGCACATTTCTATTTTGACTGCAGTATGTTTACAATGGAAATGTTCATTTGTATATGTTCCTTCGATTTAGTTCTGCTCTCCTTAATACTATTCTTTAAAACAACAAACGAAAACACCCAAAAGCTTTATCAAGTAGCTGAACAGTGTTCTCTCTAAATGTAAATCATAGAAAGAGAATAGTTTGAGTTGGAAGGGACCTTAAACATAATGGGCAGGGACACCTCCCACTAGATGAGGTTGCTCAGAGCCCCATCCAACCTGGTCTTGAACACTTCCAGGGAGGAGGCAGCCACAACCTCCCTGGGCAACCTGTGCCAGTGTCTCACCACCCTTCACAGTGAAGAATTTCTTCCTAATGTCTAACCTAAATCTACTCTCAGTTTTAATCCATTACCCCTTGTCCTATCACTACATACCCTCGTAAGAAGTCTCTCTCCAGCTTCCCTGTAGACCCCCTTCGGGTACTGGAAGGCCACTATCAGGTCTCCCCAGAGCCTTCTCTTCTCCAGGAGAGGTGCTCCAGCCCTCTGATCATCTTCATAGCCCTCCTCTGGACTCACTCCAACAGCTCCATGTCCTTTTTGTGCTGGGGGCCTCATAACTGGACACAGTGCTCCAACTGGGGTCTCATGAGTGTGGAGTAGAGGGGGAGCATCACCTCCCTTGACCTGCTGGACACGCTTCTTTTGATGCAGACCAGGACACAGTTGGCTTTCTGGGATGCCAGAGCACATTACTACCTCATGTTGAGCTTCTCTTCAACCAACACCCCCAAGTTCTTTTCCTCAAGGCTGTTGTCAATCCATTCTCCACTCAACCTGTAATTGTGCTTGGAATTGCCCTGTCCCAGGTATGGGAACTTGCACCTGGCCGTGTTGAACTTCATGAGTTTGGCATCAGCCCACCTCTCCAGCCTGTCAAGGTCCCTCTGGATGGCCTCATTTCCTTCCACTGTGTTGACCACACCACACAGCTTGGTGTCATCAGCAAACCTACTGAGAACACATACTCAATCCCACTGTCCATGACGCCAACAAAGATGTTAAACAGCACCCAGTCCCAATACCAACCCCTGAGGAACAGCACTCATCACTGATCTCCACTTGGACACTGAGCTGTTCACCACTACTCTCTGAGCGTGACCAGCCAGTCAATTCCTTATCCCCCAATTGGCCCATCCATCAAGTCCGTATCTTCCCAATTTGGACACCAGGATGTAGTGCAGGACAGCATTGAATGCTTTGCACAAGTCCACGTAGATGACACCAATTGCTCTTCCTTTGTCCACCAACACTGGGACCCCAGAAGATGCACATGCACTTTGCTCAGAGGTGAGATGGAAACAAAACTGAGTAAATACATTATTTGAGGAAGAATGACTGGAAAAAGAGGTCCTAAAGCAGAGGATAAATCGCGCTCCTCACAGGCCTAAATGACTAAATTAGGAGTAAGCAAATAATAATTGATTAACCTGTTACTAATTAGGTAGTTTAGCAATAGAGCAATGCATTATAGTCAATTAAGTGTAAAAATCAAGGAAGCAATAAGTTAAATAAGTATGCAGGGAATCAATGATTAATTAGGAATAATTAATTATGTAGGAAATCAACAGAGCAATTAATTAGACAGCAATTAAATATGCAGAGAAAGAACAGAGCAGTAATCAAATATGCAGGTAAAGAAGCAACAGGAATTTCAGCCAAAACAAATTTGGAACATTCCATTCATTAACCATGGTTTGTTAATTATCTTCAGTTTGCCCATATACACTGTGCTAAGTGTACAATGAAATAAATAATACCAGTTATTTTCTTCTTAAATGGAAAAGTGGCAAATTAAGCTATAACACAAGTGAAGCTACTTCAATGTATTTTTTTTTTTCATTCTTCCAAAGATCTCATGGTATTTCTTAATTAGTGGGTTGTTGTTGTTTTTGTTTTTTATGCCAAGCATGTTGTGTTGGTTTTGGCTGGGATAGAGTTAATTTTCTTCACAGTAGCTTGTATGGGGCTGTATGGGTCGGGGTAAAAAAAAAACCCTCCATATAGACCATTAATGATTATCAGGATAATTCAACAGAACGGCCGCCATGCAGGACACTCGAGGACATTCAAGGGCGCTGCCAGCGGCAGGACGGCAGTGCCAGACCCAGTTGCAAATTGTTTAAGCCCAAAAAAGTGGGAAATCTGGCAGAGACAATAAACAATGTTGCAAAGCAGAAGGAATAAGGACACCTGATTGGACCATTTTGGCCAATCAGGAAAAGAATCAGGAAAAGGACCTACTTCCCTATAAAGCAAGCGCCTGCACCCCACCACGCTGATGCTTCAAGCTGGACCAGCTCTGTGTGTTAAGAAGTTCACTGCAGAGAAGAGCTGCTACTTCTGCCCTTGCCAAGTCAGCCAGCGTGTCACAGACCATGGTCAGAAGGAATAGGACTGGAGCTGGGGAATAGCCTTCCAGCTGGAGAGCTGGAAAAGTACCTGTGAGGTGGTCCTGGCAAGAGCCTGCCAGAGACACTGACTATCAAGAGCTGGGGCTGGTCCCTGGCTCCAACCATCAGGAGCCGTAAGCCCAAACCCTTTCCTCTTTCCAGTCAGTGCTCACCCTTTCCCTAACCACCCAATAGCATCTGCCCCTACCCCGGTTGGACTGTAGTGGGTTCCCTTTTTCTGTTCTTTATACTCTTCTATCCACATGACTCTCTCCCTCCTGGGTAATATTGCTTGTATTTGTATCTTGATATCTATGTTCTTGATTCTTTAAAGTAGACAATCACATCATTAAATTGTCCCTTGTGTCTGGTGCTCACTTTCCTGGTGGTGTTATTCCCTTTGAACCCGTGGAGGAGGGCTGCACGAGAGTATAACATGGGTTCAGACCACCTGGAGCCACCCCACGGTCTGGGGGTTTCCCTGTTACATACATCAGAGCGAGTGTGTGTGTGCTTGAGGCACGGTACACACCGTGAAGCAAGCGTGGAGTCCCAAGCTGTGGTTCCATTCTCCCACGAGGGAAACTGCCAGTGGAGGAAGAAGTGAAAGCACAGCCTGGCAGAGTGCGTGCTTGTAAACCCGTGTGGGAGAGGCCTGCGTGTTTGTGGGTGCCCATAAAACATCACTCACAGCCCACGTCATGAAACACCAGCACACAGATGCATCCACACACACAAGCGTCACTTGCCAGGGAGCCCTGGATTGTGACAGGGGCTGTGTTTTGGATTTGTGCTGCAAGCAGTGCTGGTAACACAGGGATGTTTTTGTTGTTGCTAAGCAGTCAAGACCTTTTCTGCTCTTCAACCCAACCCACCAGCAAGTAGGCTGGCGGTGCACAAGAAGCTGGGAGGGGACACATCCGGGATAGCTGACCCCAACTGACCAAAGGGATATGCCATACCATATGAATTCCTGCTCAGCATATAGAGCTGGGAGAAGAAGGAAAGGGGGAATGTTCAGAGTGATGGTATTTGTCTTCCCAAGTAATTGTTGTGACAGAGCCCTGCTCTCCTGAAGATGGCTGAACACCTGCCTGATGATGGGAAGTAGTGAATCACAGAATTGTCATGGTTGGAAAGGACCTCTAAGATCACTGCATCCAACCGCCAACACAAAAAAAAAGCCACAAGCTTGGCCACTAGAGCATGTCCTGAAGTGCCACATCTACTTTTGAATACCTCCAAGGACAATGATTCAACCACCTCCCTGGGCAGGCTGTTCCAGTGCCTGACCACTCTTTCAGTATAGAAATTCTTCCTAATATCCAATCTAAACCGCCCCTGCCACAACTTCAGGACAATTCCTCTGGTCTGGTCATTAGTTACTTGGGAGAAGAGGCCAACACCCACCTCACTACAGCCTCCTTTCAGGTAGTTAATTAGTCCTTTGCTTTGCTCTGCTTGCACATGCACCTTTTGCTTTATCTGTTAAACTATCTCAACACACAAGTTCTCTCACTTTTACCCTTTTGATTCTCCTCCCCATCCCACCTGGGGAGAATGAACCAGCAGCTGTGTAGGGCTTTGGTTGCTGCCTGGTGCTGAACAGGACACATGTACACAGCAAAGGGAGTTAACCAATGGATTACTAAAGACTAAAAGCCAACTGCAACCTAGGAAGTGGGCTCCCTTATTCCCAGTCCACTTCACAAAGCATGAAATATTTCCTGTGCTGCTTCACTTTAAATATGGAGAAGGGAAGGGAAAAGAGGGAGAAAGAAGCACTTACATTAGAAAAATCACTTAAATTAACAGTGTTTAAAGGAATCTGGTAATATATTATTGTCATATATACTTTTGATCACTGTATGACACAACTTAGTCCAGCGTTAAATTTTAACTAATCAAAAACTTTTCATTTTGCATAAAAGGCAGGCTGTGGGTTGGGGCTTGTTTTGTTTAATTGTTAAATAACTATTTTCACAAGAAACAGAGCAAGGAAACAAAAGTGGATTTATATGGCACAAATCATTCTAATATATCCCAAACTCTTCACTATTTTTTTCTGCACACACAATAGTTAAAAATTTCTGTAACAGCCTTTGAAGTTTTGCAATTGTTAAAAGGAACTAGAAACTCTGCAGTTAAATGCAAAAACAGAAATTCACCCAATATCTACTGGCCTGTGGAATAACAGAGTTGATAGGATGCAGAATTACACACCTGGTCAGCCTTCCTAAAAATCACAGCAATTAAGTTCAGAATACAAATAACTACTTATTTCTGTCTAAACTTAAAAGGCTGAAACAAACCTTTAACACCATCAAATCCTTAACAACAAGAACTCTCTGCGTTTCAAAATTTTACATTTCATTCTTAGACTAGGACTTTGTTTTCCTGGGGGTTTTTTGTTAGTTTTGAGGGGGTTTTATTTACAGTTAGGCATTTGTGACTGCATTACACACAATTAGTAATACTAATGGTAGAAGTGAGAAAAATACATTACCTCCCATCTTCAACATGTGCAATATAATCTTTATTCTCAGTTTAGTAACTCAAGTTATTAGTAACTCAATCTCTCAAGTTATTCTAGTATATGTTTCCAATTATTTTTCCCCCCACTTCCTATCATTCATTGTTAACCTCCTTTTGTCTCCTGCATCTCTCACACCATGCTCATTTCTCCACCAGACACTATTCTCTCCTCATACCCTTGGATCCTAAACTCCCTTTGCTTCTGTCTTCCTATCTACATGCACATCAGGTTTGCAAAGAAAGGCCTTGTGGTGGGGTTAGTTTCCTTACAGAACCTGCTAGAATGCTGAGAAACACAAACACAAACACATGCCTTCAGCTTAGAACCACATCCATGGGTCTATTCTCCTTCTCAAATGTCTGGCTACATTTCCAATTTGCTGCAAGTCACTCAACTCCCTGCTCCAGTTCACCAGCAGCTTGGCAGGAGCTAACAGGGAGAGGTGCAGCACGGAGTACACGGCAGCCTGGATGTTCTGTCACTTCACCTGATGTGCAGGTCCACAGGACCACTTATTCTTCACCACTCAGGTTCTCCAACTCTGATGTAAGTCATGCCACAGCACACAGCATGATCGTATATTCAATTATTAGGTGATTATTTTTTTTGTCTAACATTCTCTGTATGAAAGCTCTTAAAAAACCCACAGCTATATCAAAGTCTTTCTTCTGTTGTGTATCCAAGAGTACAGCCAGGAAACAGAAGTGGTGAGCCAAGAATGAGATGAGAAACATCAACTTCTTACATAAGATTTTAATCTTCTCATTTATAAGGGTATGTGGAAAGTGAGAGTCTGCTTCATTAAGGCTATCTGATCAAGGACATTTTCAATGCAAAGGAGGTCAATAAGTTAATGGGATAAATGATGAACAAGAATACAGAGACACAAACCTGGCAGACAACAGATAATTGACTATGCCAAGGACCAAAAGTCTCCAGTTATTAATTGATGGGACCCCAGGAAACTGCAGGCACCTTTGGTGAAGGCCACCTGGACTTTGTAACTGGTAAGAAAAGAAAAACAAAAGTGTCACGGTTTGACTCAGGATCAGCCATTAAACCAGAGACAACAACGCTCAGGAAGATTTGGGACATTTCAGGAGTGTCTGTGGGACTCTATGTATTTGGTTTAAGTGACATGGTTTTGGTAGCAGAGGGCAGGCTGCGGGGGTGGCTTCTGTGAGAAGACATCAGGAGCTGCCCCCATGTCAGGCAGAGGCAGTTTTAGCTGCCTCCAAGATGTATTTTCATCTACCAGCAAAGCACAGCACTGCACTGCTGTCCAACAAGCTTATAGAGATATTTACATGATTCAGTACCTGACTTCTTCACTGTCCTGCTTCTGCCCCTGCACTGTTATCTTGAAATCTGCAATTACCAGATCACAGCTCTATTAACTACAAGCTGTCTTTACTCAATGGAGTCAAATTTTCCATTGCACTACCAAACAATGTAATAATACACTAACATTACTGAGAAAATACAGGGGCTTCTGTTCATATCTCAAGTGTAATAAAAAGTGGGAACAATTCTCCCAAGAAACTATTGTTTTTATTACAGAGTTCTTCATGCATTAATGCTGAGCTTGTAAAATATTAAAAGTGCCTAAGAACAATAAACAAGACTTTTCCTTGATAGCTTCTTTAGGTGTAATTTGTGATTAACACAAGCAACATTATTTCTGAGCAAAAAAAAAATGGTTTCACTGAACAAAAGAACTGATACATACAGTATTATGATATTCTATACTAATGTCAAATACATTAAAAATATTTTTCTTAGACATGAGATCATATCCCTCTGTGCCTGCTAGAGATTTTTTTTTCAATCCTATTTCAAATTTATGACATTTTCAAAAACATATTATAATGTATCTTTTTTTTTTGCTTCACTGAGGGACACTTTTTTTGCTGTTGTGTTTCTTACTTAAAATCTACTTCAATGTTTAAATCAAAAACTTTTTTTTAATACTGTGAAATATATGATTATGGTTTCTAATACCTTCAGGTAATCAGTGCTTTTTCATAATTTCAGTAAAATGTAAAGAACTGTCTGCTGCATTTCTCTGTCTTAGAAACAAGGATATTTAAATTAATGTAAATGTTGATTAGATACACTTGAACCTCAGAAGATTAGATTTAGGCATATATTTACTGCCTTGTCCTTGACCTTGTAACATCTTAGTTATCATTTTTATAAAGATGCTAATAAAAACCAATTTTTATTTCTCTTCATTTTATAGAGTAAATAAATGAATAGTTTTTTCCTGCTATTTTTTCTATTCTGATTCATCAATAAATTAACATGCAGGATAGTGGCATATCTCCAAATCAAATGCATTATCCTTCCTAAATGTTAAAAAAAGTAAATAAAACCTGCACTATTTGCTACCATTACAACCAGCAGCATCACATGAATCCCATGTTAAAAACTAACAAATTAACTGTACTAAAAGCAGCAGACTAGAGAAAATAGAAAACTATTTTAGGGTTGCCTTCATCTGAACCTGAACTTGTCTGAATAGTAAGCAACTGTTTTTTGCTTAATTCACCAGCACAGGATGACTACTGAGGCAAAACCCACAATAGAGAACATATTCTATAGGAAAAGGAGCACCTGACCATGTCTGTTCTCACTTTTAGCTGCCAACTAAAATCAGGACAATTTAATTATCATTAGTTAAATGCCACAAATTTTAAATTTTAAAATTAAGAAAGTGATGGTAATGTTGATGGAGGATGCACTCCTGCAAAAACTAATAGATGATACTAAAATCAATACTGTTTAATATGGTTTTATGGAAAACTAATCACATACATTCACCATTTCTTTAACAAGGCCACCAGTTCAGTTTACAGGGTAAAGTACATCTATAGAGGCTCTCAGACATGAGAGAGGTACACAGAAGATAAGACCAAATTGCACAGAAGTTTGTGAGTGCTTCTGCCTAACAAACTGCATTTAAAAATACAATACAAATATATTAGGACAGAGAAGACAAAAGCAGAAATATAAAAAGCACTAGTTAAGGTTCTTGGGACACGAATGCATGACGGTGCTGTTGAGAGTAGGACAAGTTGATAGCTGTGTACATACCTAGGGGAACATTAAAGTTGAGAAAAAATACAGAGGAGCAATGGGTTTCATCCAACCCCAAATTGAAGAGATTATAAAAATGTTTTTAAATTAAAGACTGAAGGGTAGGTGACAAGTGCAAAAGACCACAAGGATGGAAGTGACTCATCTTGCAGTGGTAAAAAACATGAAGACTATTTTCAAACAAAAGATGAAACAGAAGATAACACAATTCTGACAGGAATCAACAAAGAACCATTGAAACAAATTGTTTGGTTTGTTTTCTATTTATTTGTAGTTGTTTTTAAAAGATAAATACTACTATAATAATGCAAGAAACCTAATAAGGTGTCAAAACCAGAATGCCTAACTGTAGATAAGGGTAACTGACAGACTTGCATTCAAACAAGTTTCTGAAAACTATTGCTGTGGACTGAAAGTAGGATGTATTGTTTGTGAAGCAGTGCCATCTGTTAGAAGCAGCTTACGGTTAAATCTGATTAACAGGCTTTTTAAACAAGTAACAGAATTGCTGAGGACTGAAATCCTTGCATTGTACAGAAAAGCACAGTGGTAGGACTACTTAGTAACAGTCTGACCACAATGGTAAGAATGATCATGACACACTTGAAGGGGAAGAAAAGAAGTTACAAACCCAGAAACAACAATATATTGCAGGCTTCAATTACCCTTATGCAGATTGGTTAAATGTCAGGACAGGATGCCAAGACTAAATGTTTAGACACTATTCATGACAGCTTCTCCCAGCAAACCACATGAGGAGAAACAGATCCTGACTTTATCAGAAGTAAAACATAGGACCCCATTCAAAGGGTAACGGTGATTAAAGCAGCACTCAGAAATCTTTTAAAAGAGTGATAAATAGCCAAATGTTTGTGTTTAACTTCAATATAGTGAACTATACAAAGATAAAAAGCATCTTTAACAAAACAAAAAGGACTAAAAACGTTTGAAGCCTTGAAAGCAGCATGAAGATTATTTAAAAGCATCATATTTTATGCCAATTCATCAACGAACAATTTGGAAAGGGGAAAAAAAAAATTAGCACAGCTAAATGCCAGTAAAAGGAAGCTTTAGTAGAAGAAAGTATCTTTATAAAAGTTTATTTTTTTGTCAAAATAGGAAAACATAAAAATATTAGAAATTGTGACAAATTAAACGTAAAAACATAGTGAGGCAGGTCAATAAGGATAATTTTACCAACCTGAAAAATAAAAAGCAGAACACAGCATTTTTTTTAAACACCCTAACAGTAACAGGCCTGCCTGGGAGTCCGTGCAACAAGTTGTGGAAGTATGAGAAGACCCTTCAAAGAAAGTGAGCCCAGAGCAAAACAAGCTTTTCAATTTGCTGTCACTCTCTAAGGGTTTGGAGAGGTTTTCTCTGAAAGATCTCTCAATTCCAGCAAACACTTTAAAGACAGCAGCCTCAAAAACAAGCAAAGATCTGCACTACTCAAATACAAACCCTTACAGTTCTAATAAATAGACAGTCCTACAAAACAGATGGTCTGGTAACACATAGGCCCATAAAAACCAGTAAAGAAGATTACTGCTGCAAAAGTCCATACTGGGCTTACACCTTTACACATTCTTCCTCTAAGTTGAAAAACTAAAAAAAAAAAATAAGAGGAATAAAAACCTTTAAAGGTACAAAGATAAAGACAATTGACAACACAGCAGTTCCATACAAGGAGCAGTTAAATAAATTAGAATTTTTCTGCCTGGGAAGGATGGACCTGAGGGGTGGTAAAAAAGCAAAGAGTAAAATGAAGAAAGAATGTGTGTCATGGAGAAGATGAGCAGCAAATCATTGCTCTGAAACTACTGCTCTTTTCAGCTGATGTCTCCCTGTACTGGGAGAAGCAGAGAAGGTGAAAGGAAATGTGAAAGTTCTTCATATAACTGTAAGATGGGAACACATCCACTTGGAATTAAAAATTCTTGGAAGGGAAGTCCATCAAGAACTAGTAGGTGGGAAGACACTACTTGGGTCTCAGCAAGCCCGTAAGAATGCCTTGGAGAGTATTCTGGACAAATACCACTGTATGGCTGCCCTGTTCTTACACTTCTCTTCTTAGACATCCATCATGAGCCTCTGTTAGAGACATGATGTGTCAGGCATGGTGCAAAAATAAGATCCAGATTATTTATGCTTTCTTAGATTTCTTCAAAGTTACAACAGCACCACACAATGCAGACTTTAAGCCAGCACAGTTACTACAGCATTCAAATATTACAGTATTTTACCAACATAACACAACACCTCTGAACATCTCCAGATGTTTGACACAAAGACGTCATTATCTCCGATACAAAGGCAGAGAAACATACTAGTAATGGGGCTAGAGTTCTGCTTTTCAGTAGATCACTTTTAGATGGTTAATTTGCGTTACTAGGAGATGAAGTAACCAGGTTACATTGACTTCCTTCAGAGCTGTCTGTGATAATACCAGAAATCAGAGCCTGCCTCATGCCACTAGGGATCTGCTGGCCCGACTGGAAAAGGGCACAAGGCTCTTACCTCCTTTATTTGTCTGAAGCATGTCCTCACACTCTCACCATAACCAAGCATACTGTATTTAACTGGTCTGTTACTAAATTTGTCAAAACAAACTTGAGTTTAAAACTACTGAAATGTAGACATTGTAAGCAAATAAAAGCATTTGTATTCGTCTTTTACACACATCAGCCTCACAAACGTTCCACGAAAAAGTTAAAGTTCTTCAAAAGTAGACACTGCCTACACACACTTACCTGGGCTAGAATAGGCAAAAATTCAGAACTGGAGGAAAAAGGATCTTCTAATAGCTACGAAATTAATTTACCTGCGGAAGTTTCGAATAATTAGTTTATCAAACATACAAAGTATCTTCCCATTATTAAAAAAAAAGCGTGCCTTAATATATCCACTTAAAGGAAGACTTTGGTTTTTTATGTTCTAAGATCGCCCTCATGTGGCTAAAGGCAGTACTGTTGAAGTCACCACTAAAAATCACCTTGGAGATTCTGTGAATCTGTGAAAACACCCCACCCGACAACACCGCAACCCAACCCGCACTACCAGGTACCCGAAACATGTGGCACCTCTCAAAAGAATAAGCAGTAACTATGTGATCAGCCATCGGCATCAGGATGCCCCGGCTGAAATGCTCTGGACCTGATTTTTGGCAGCACACTTAGCAAAAATGCATCTGTAGGCAGATACAGTTCTGCAGCTGCAACACCAAACATACTGGACACCCGTGACAGTTCTAGGTTCAACTACCCTCAGAACACCTTTTCTTAAGACAAACGTGCTTGAATAAATATGGATTTATTAGTAGTAGTACTAGCAGTAAGAGAATTAATTTCTCATCTAAAGTTGGATTAGAGAATATAAAGCAGCCCTGGAATGCTTTCACAGTAGTACTTAAATCAGCACCTGTCAGATACTCTGCTATTTAGATCTAAGTTTTCTCCTGATAGCATTGTTCTTCTTTGGCATGAAATCCTGCTTTGAATTGTGAACTCATTATCTCTAAATACTCCATAGGACAGATAGAAATAACTTAGCATTCTAAACATTAAAACATCTCAGGGAATGACATCCAAACACCAACTTTGAGTACACAGGGTAATTTAATTAGCCAGCGCTGAAAGTATTGCAACATCACTTCACAAACTTGTACTGCAAGGAACACACAGGGATTGTGCAATGCAGAAAGCACTTACACAGAATTACTGTGGCTACCATGTCTGCATAATTTTACTTATACATGTAAACCCCATGCCAGGCCAAGGTAAGGCACAGAAAGGACTGAGATGACTCTGCAGTCATCCAACTTTGTCATGTCCATTCTGCAGCAAAACACTCAGGCTTCTGAGCTAGAACTATTCATACAAGCTGTCAAACAAAAGCGTAAGTGCCTTACGCCCAGACCTGCATTCAATACAGACAGTAGGCAGCCCGGCAGCTGCTGTTTCTCAGGTGTTCACGAACATGCTCCTGATCTGGAGCGAGGGGCCAGGCAGCCAGGGCTCCTCGGGGCTCCCGCTGCCCCAGCCCTCCTGTGCCGCCCCTGGCACCACCCGAAGACCCTGACCGCGGATCGCTCTTGGCGGCCCGGAGGGCCATGGCCGCCTCCACCGCCTGCCGCCCGCGCTGGGGCAGCCCCGCCGCCTCCCCACGGGCGCACGGCGGCCGGCGGCCCTGCTCAAGCCAGCCCTGGGGCGCCCGCGGCCTAGGCCTAGGCTCCCCGGGTGAGGCAGCTCCACAACCCCCCAGGATGTCTCACAGCCGCTGCCCCCACCCCCTGACACCCCCCCTCTATCGCCAGCGAAACCGCGATGAGGGTCGGGGCACAGTAGCAGCAGCCGGGTCGCCTGTGATGGAACTACTTCTCCTGCGGATGAAACTGGTGATTGACGCCCACCGGAACTACTTTCTCGCCCCCCCCCCCTACCCCGGCAGCGCCGGCGCGCTGTAAGAGGATCCCTGCGCGCTCGCTCGCCCGCTTTCCCCCGGCCCGCGCCGCTTGCAGCCGGCCCCGCGCCGTCCCGCTCACCTGCAGCCGCAGCCTCCATAACCGCGGCGGGGAAGGGGCGGGGGGGCAGCGGGGGAGCTGACCGAGAGCCAAGCGGCGCGGCCTGGTTTAAAAACAAAAAGGGGGGGGGGTGGGGAACGGGGAAGGGGGAGAAAAATCACTTTCGCCTCAGCGGGCAGGGCTCACGCGTGCGGCGCCGAGGTCCCCTTTGGTTGAGAAAAAAATAAAATATTTTAAGGGGGGGTGCGGGGGGGGGTGGTGAGACAGGCCGGGCGGCGCGTTATAGCGAATCTGCCGCGTCCGACACGGCGGCTTCTTCCGCAGCGACGTCGCACAGAGAGCGCGAGGGCACGGGGGGGGAGCGGGCGGGGAGGGAGCGCGCGCGCCTGCGCAGTTGCGGCCTCGGGTGCGCGCTCGCGGTCCCCGGTGTCCGCGGTCTCCGGTGTCTGCGGTCGGCCCCGTCTGATGCCGCTGCCCAGGGCGGGCGTCCCGGCGGGACGGCGCTGAGGTACGTGGAGAGGAGGCGGATGCTCCTCCGGTCACTGCCCAAGCCCCGGCTGACCCCTGGCTCTACCTGCTGGGAGGAAGTCTCCGTGCCCCGCTCCACCCGCCGGGGCCCGGAGCAGCCTCATCCCTGCCTCATCCCTGCCCCGGGACTCTGAGGCGGATGGGACATGCACAGTTCGTATGGACACAGCCCTTCGAGACAGAAGCCGCTTTAATGTACCACCAGTGATTACAAACGTGTGTCTTAATGAACTTGGTACGGCTGCTTATTTACTGCAAGGTACTTGGACAAGTTTGGAAGAAAATGCATTTTCCGCCATATTAGTATGTCCATA
Organism: Hemiprocne comata; assembly: GCA_020745705.1. Classification (NCBI taxonomy): domain Eukaryota; kingdom Metazoa; phylum Chordata; class Aves; order Apodiformes; family Apodidae; genus Hemiprocne; species Hemiprocne comata. The sequence goes on from CM036587.1 coordinate 157,858,839, forward strand.
AACATTTGTGACACGTAGTTCAGATGGATATTCACATTAGGCATGACTAAAACCAGTACTGTTTTAGGAGTTTATTTTTAATCTGAGTGCACTTCAGAAGTTTTACCTTTGCCTCAGTGAGCCATATATCCGCATGTGTCAACACTGGTGAATCACTCTTAATTTTTTTTTTTAATTCAGCTCCTAAGTTATGAATTTGGGTATTACATTATTTGTTTAGGGATTTTTTTGCTTAATAGGTGCCTGAAGACAGGTTCTTCCATGATGCAGCACAACTAGTGCCCCTGAACTACACGGAAACAGACATTTCTGCCTCATGTTTTTTCTGTTTTCTTGCTCTTGTTTCTACACAACCTACTGAATACCGATTTTATCACTTTCACTCTTAAATCTTGTAAATGCTGTATGTATTTATTAATGAATTTAATATTGAATTCCATCATGTCTGTCTGTAGCGAATTTCAGTACAAATGACTGGGTAGGAATCTCATCATCCTTCCTAAACATGAACTTTATTATACTAGCTTTTGTCATACTGCAGATGTACTCCTAAGTATAAAGAGTAAAAACTGTGAAAACAATAATTCATTTCAGTATTAATTACACTAATAAACTTAAATAATTTCCTGTTGCAATAATGCATAGCTATTAACTGAGGAATAAGCTTGTAAAAGTATTTTTAAAACATCACTGCTTATATCTTCATTATGATCAGTAATCTTCAGCCACAGGCAGAAGGCCACAAAAACTAGGTATTTCATAGTCCAACAAGTTTTTTAACCTAGAAAATAACTATATGAAGACCTACATCAAAAATATTAAGTCCAGTGCCTAAATTCACCACAGCTCTGGGACTGAGCCATCTCTGCCATTGCTTGGGCATTTTCTGACCATTTCTGCTGTGTTCCACTGTCACATTATTGGTGCAATCTCGGTGACCTTCCTGCCATGGCAGAACCAACCTCTCTACCACCACCTCATCTAGAAAAAAAAAAACGGTGGGGAGTAATGTTGACAATTTTCCTCTCTCTCATTTTTATTTTCTAGCTTTCTTTGCCAGGTGCTGAAATAATTAGGATTTTTATCCTAGCAGCCAGCCTGGCAGTTTGACCCTTTCCTTTATTTTTTTAAGAGTCTTTTGGCCTGGACAGAAGAATCGATCACATATAAGGGCTCATTGAAGCAAATGCCCTTAGAACAGATATAAAAAAAGACAACAAACAAACTTCAGCACTGTAGCCAAAAGGAAGGTGGGTCCCCATGGGATGAAGATTACTGTCAGCTCCTAAACAGCACAAAAGACCCATCCAAACACCAAGCCTGTAAATCGAGGAACAAGGGGGAGTGTGAGGAAGTGGAATCATTCTTGTGTAAAACAAAGTCTCAGCTGGTGTCACTTCCTGCTCTGTTACACTGCTCCAAGCATCAAACAGTCTTCTGCTGAGTTTTGTTACATTCATTTCTACAGATGCAGGAGGAGAACTTGACCAGAGCCAGACTGAGCCTTGGGCTCCAGCAGAAAGACTTTGCCTGACCAGCTGTACTATGCAGTGTTCACCCCACCAATACTCCTCTTGCTCAGAATGATTTGAATGAGAGACCTCATACAGAAACATGTTCTTTAGAATTTACATCAGGGACCCAAATACAAGGCAGAAAGGAAGGAAGAGCAGACCTTTCCAGAGGCTGTGATCACACTCCTCTGCTAATTTACTTAGTCTCATTTGATCTGAGTGACACAACAACATTATAGCAGAGATATGAATGGATATTCTGACCTGCTGAGAAGCAATATTTAGGGATCTGCCTTTGACTTTAGCTTGCTGCCTTGACTGATCCTCTTCACCTTCTGGACTTGTGCTTCTACAGCCCCTTTTAGCCTCTCTTCCCATCCCTGCTTGCTACTGCACCTACCATCTTCTGGAGAATGTTTTCTACCAGGAGCAATAAAGATGAAAGCATCTGCATGCTCAGCACACACCCCCCATGAAAGGAAGGGATTGTGCTCATTTCAGGATGTGAGCAATATTCATCCTTACCTTGGCATTGAAAGAACATTCTCTTGAGTCAGCAGGCCTCACTACAGCAAGTAGGGTGGATTCTCCTACCAAGAAAAGTGCTTGCTCCAAATTTTTCACATAGTTAGATCCTCACTGGTGGGGCATAAATAATGACACGTGGTTTGTTGCTTTTCACAGAGAGTTATTGCATACAGTTTAGCTTTGCACAACCATAGCCCTGTGTAAAAGGCCACGTTAATAAAGGCTTGTTCTTTACCAAAGACAAAAATTCAGAGCTGGAATCTCTGAGGTTTGGTGTCTGACCTCATCTAAATGTTCTAGGAGCTCTGGCTGTTGGAGGACAGAAGAAAATGAGAAAGGCAGTCACTGCTGGGATGCCTGGCCAGGTCACAGAGCCAGGTTAAAGCCAAGTCTTTGCAACTTTGAATGATAATTTCCACAGCTTAAACAAAAATACCCTCAAGTTCTTCCAGAAATTCCACCACATGCTGTCATATTAAAACTCATATAACTCATCACCAGCATGAGTTCGGATGAACCCTGTTGAGTGTGGTGCATCACTGGTATGTGGCCTCTCAAAGCAGACAACAGAAGATAGAATCATAGAATGTTTTGAGTTGGAAGGGACCTTGAAGATCATCTAGTTCCAACCCCCCTGCATGGGCAGGGACACCTGCCATGGGCAGGGACACAATCTCCCTTAGATCCAAACTCCCCTGCCATGGGTAAGGACACTGATGACAAGATATAAAGGAGTTTCATTGGTGTCTTCTGAAACCACAGGATTAACAGTGTTTATGAATTTATGAAGGGGCCTATAAGAAGGCTGGGGAAGACCTGTTCACTAGAGCACATAACAATAGGACCAGGGGTAATGGTTTTAAGATAGAAAAGGGTAGATTTAGGTTGGACATTAAGAAAAGGTTCTTTAATATGAGGGTGGTGGATCACTGGAACAGGTTGCTTAGAGAGGTGGTGGGGGCCCCATCTCTGGAGACATTCAAGGTCAGACTTGATGGGGCTCTGAGCAATCTGTTCTAGTGTGAGATGTCCCTGCTTATTGTAGGGGGGCTGGACTAGATGACCTTTAAAGGTCTCTTCCAACCCAAGACATGCTATGATTCGATGAACCTTGGATCAGGCTCCTCAAGGTGCTATGATGACCAGCCTCTATGTCTAGCCAGTATCAGTTGACTTTTCCTTAATTAATTATCTTATAATAATAACGAAAAACCCTATGGAGTGCTAGAGAATGCAGAGTTCAGTTAAAGAGCAAGTGAAGTATTGCACAGGGCTTCAGTCTGCTTCTGGAGCTGGGATCCATGAAGAGTGTAGGTGCCCTTACTGAGAGCACAGCAGATACTGACTTCTTCTTTTCCCAGGTATGTGGTTTGGCTTTGTCCACAAAGAATGGGGAAAGCACTTTACTGAAAATGTATTTTCACAGGTGTGAAACCAGAGTGCACCTTGCTTAGCTGCTCACTATGAGTGGTCCCACAGAATTAAAGTAGTAAAATCAATAAAAAAGTTAGCAATTAGTAATGCCTTGTAGAGCTTTCATTTCCATTTGGCTTTGCATGGGCTATTTGTGGGAATCTTCACCATCACAGCCATGTACTGCATTTGTGCAGGATCTCTGACTCTCAGCGTTGTTGATGGACCTGACCTGGATATGAACAAGGGCTACATGGCAAAGGGAATTCTCTGTAAAACAAGATTCTGCCTCATTTGTTACAGAAGCTGGAAAATACTGAGAAGGAACCATGAAGTTTTACGAAGGGAAATGAAGAATAGGTTTTTCAGGAGGATAAAACTTTCCTCAAAGAGTTCCTTTATGATACAGAAACAGTGTGCCTTCATTCTGTCTTCCTCCTTTTCTGGTTGCTCACCCTGGCATCTTGCAATGTGCTTTTAAAAGTATTACATATTTCTATAGCTGAAATTTTTAGCATCTGGGCTTACATGTGATAACTGCTTTAAAAAACTCCCTCCTAGATATCTGAAATTGAACACATAAATTTAGGGAGACTTTTTACCCTAAACTTCAATGCATTACTTTTCCTTTTTTCCCCACAAGCATTTTGTGAAACACTGTTTCTACTGAAGAAGCAAAGCAATAAAAATGCCCCATAAGCACCCTCAAGAAAATTAATTAGGCTACAGTGAGGATGCAAAGCTCTAGATAGGACACAAACCTACTTAATTGCTTAAATGAAGCAGTAGTCCTGTGAGAGAAAACAGTAAATTGTGTGATCACAGGCCTAAGATTTTGCAATGAAAAATATCAGCAAGAGGATAAAAACAGAACTATGCTGGCAGTCTTGACTGTGACACTTAGTGACCTTCCAGTTCTTGAATTTCCAACCTTATTTTTATTATTATAATACTAGTATTTTAAAAATAAAGAAAACCTTTAGCATTTTATAAATAGAATCATAGAATCATAGAATAGTTTGGGTTGGAAAGGACCTTAAAGATCATCTAGTTCCAACCCCCCTGCCATGGGCAGGGACACCTCCTAAACCAGGTTGCTCCAAGCCCCATCCAACCTGGCCTGGAACACTTCTAGGGATGGGGCAGCCACAGCATCTCTGGGAAACCTCTGCCACTGTCTCACCACCTTCACAGACAAGAATTTCTTCCTAATGTCTAGCCTCAGTCTCCCCTTTTCCAGGTTAAACCATTCCCCTTTGTCCTATCACTCCATGCCCTTGTAAAAAGTCCCTCTCCAGCTTTTCTGGAGCCCCTTCAGGTACTGGGAGGTGCTCCAAGGTTTCCCAGGAGTCTTCTCCCCTTGAGGCTGAACAATCCCAGCTGTCCCAGCCTGTCTCCACAGCAGAGGTGCTCCAGCCCTCTGATTTCTGCAGGGAGAGGAGCTGCCCCCACTGGTTCCAGGGCTGAGGTCCAGCAATGGCCTCTCACATGAAGTGTTCAAACAGAAGCACAGAACTCAGAGATATGACCAACTTGTTGCTCTAAGGGAGGTTTAGGTTGGATATTAGGAAGCACTTCCTCACAGAGAGGGTGATTAGACATTGGAATGGACTGCCCAGGGAAGTGGTGGAGTCACCATCCCTGGATGTGTTCAAGGCAAGGCTGGATGTGGCACTTAGTGCCATGGTCTAGATGGTGTGGTGGTGTTGGTCATAGGCTGGACTTGATGATCTTAAAGGTCTTTTCCAGCCTTGGTGATTCTGTGATTCTGTAAATATTGTAAGAAATTTTCAACTTTGTGTGCCTTTGCTGTAGAATTGAAGAAACCAACCTAGAACATCCATTGGGCTTTTTGCTAATAGGAGGAATGCTGCAGTACACACACACTTTACTGCACCTGAGTTTACTGCACTTGCTGGCAAACAATTTTTTGAGCAAGAGCACAATTCTCCCTGGAATCATAGTGTTCTCTGATGTCATATTTTTTAGAAGAGCAGTTTGACCAAAAAGCAGTTTTAGATAAACATGGCAGGTATGTTCTTAATGCAGGTGAGATCACATGACAAAATCACGTGAAGATTTTCCCACTTCTTTCATGACAAAGGGTGTTGCAGCGTGGGACAGTTGTGACCCAAATCAAATCATTCAGAAAGAAAGTCTGATCAACAGCACTACTTATATACTTTTTTTTTTCTTCTCATTTTTGGTTAGTACATCAGGAACTAGGAATTTTTGTCTCTAGGGGTAAGTATTTTATTACATGCTATTTAAAGAAGAAAACATTTATAAAGCAGGTTATTATCCTTTCATGTAGTTAAATTATTTTAATTTAACATATCTAATCTTTGATAGAATTATTCTTCCAAGCTGATGTGTTAATACTAATGGAAGTATTTACTACCTGAAGCCAGCTTTGTATGTTCACACTTTGAGATGCATTTTTATTACTGTTGAATTTTAAAAAAGCCCTCAAACCTTCCAGAATTTAATACTTTTTAGTTGCTAGAGCAAAATTTTCCTCCTCCCCAACACTGAGTGCTTGAAACAAAAACAAACAAAAAGTTACAAAAATATTTCCCAGTTCGCCAGTAGTACCATTCCGTAAATATTTTGCATTCCCCACATGTCACTTCAATTTATCTTTCTAGACTTCCCTTAGGTTGTTCTGAAGACATAATGTTCATTGGAGTAGAAAGATTTCACCAGAGCTTGGCCCATGTGGTCACACCATGACACCTAGGGTCATAGAATCACAGGATGATTTGGGTTGGAAGGGACCTCAAAGATCATCTAGTTCCAATGATCTTCAATGAGCAGGGATACCTCCCACTAGATCAGGTTGCTCCAAGCCCCATCCAACCTGGCCTTAAACACTTCCAGGGAGGGGACATTCACAGCTTCCCTGGGCAACCTGCACCAGTGTCTCACCACACAGTGAAGAATCTCTTCCTGATGTCTAACCTAAATCTCCCCTCTTTCAGTTTAAAACCATTACCCCTTGTCCTGTCACTGCCCTCTCTGGTGAAAAGCCCCTCCCCAGCTTTCCTGTAGCCCCTTCAGGTACTGGAAGGCTGCTATAAGGTCCCCCCGGAGCCTTCTCTTCTCCATGCTGAACAACCTCAAATCTCTCAGTCTGTCTTCAGAGGAGAGGTGCTCCAGCCCTTTGATCCAAACGTTTCCAAACGACACCCTCGAAACTTGCCCTAGAGTAACGCCCACTTAACAGTCCTGAAATGAGACATACCAGTTTCTCAGTCAGAAGTCCAGCCATTTAAGATATGGACACTTAATTCAAAGCTTAGCTTCTTCACTGCAGGGTATTAGTTTCCTGGTGACAAAACAGTTTAATTCTCTTCCCATTCTTTTTCTCCTTGAGCTGTTCAGTCCTCCATGCCAGGAAGTTTATTGACATCTAACTATACTTCTGCAGCCAAGTGCTCTATATTCGATTTGCAAAACAACAGAGTCACAAAACTTGTGCAAAAAGAGTTACTTGTAACCTGGATTAGTTCTCTCAGTCAGCCCAGAGAGAACTGCACTGAAACAACTGAGCAGACAGGAGAGAGTGGGAACAGGAGTTGTACCACCACGCTTTGATCCCCAACATCTCTTCTTTAGTTTTAGTCAATTAAACAGGTTTTAAACCAATCAGTGCAATGATCAGCTTCCATTTTACCCTGCAGAGCCAGTCTGAGTCCATCACCTTCACCTTCAACTCAGAAACGTGGGTGAATGTATATGACCATGGAAGGAACATGTGCCATTGTTTTTAAAATAAAAGCACCGTTGTTTAATGAGCGCAAAGACTAAAGTTATTAAGTAATTAGGTGTTCTTCCTGTTTTTCCACTAAGGGAAAACTCTAGCCATATTTACAGCTGTGAAGGTATTCAACAGTGTCCATTTAAGATAGATTCTGAGAAAGGACGCAACAGAGAGCATTCTAAAAGTATTTTATCATTTAGGGTGTATAAGGTATATAAGTTTTTTAAAAAATCTGAATAAACACATGAATTCCCACAAAGAGAAGCTCAAAGCACTATATTAAATAAAAATACTGGGTGTTTAAAGTGAATTTACCTTCACCTTCTTGTGAATAACACTGCCCCTTATCCCTATTCAATCAGTTTGATTGTCTGTGTGACAAAAGTCAGTCTGTCACTACACAGGTTAAGGAGCATTTCCAAAGCTATCCAGCACGTGTATGTTACCTCACTTTTATTTTCCCATTGATCCCAAAGGGAAAACAACTCAAGCTGTTGCTGTGCACTTTTGGAAGTCTACTTGAAAATGCAAAGGACATGAATGCTGAGAAATTTTAGGAGGTTGTTTTGCAACTAGTTTTAGGCTTAAGAAAGAGGAGTTGTCATTGCTTTACTGTAAATGCTTCATTTATTTTTTTTTCAACTTTATCTGTCCGGAGTAACTGTATCTGCTTGTTATTTTTATCTGCTATGTTTATTGTGGATGTCTGTGTTTAGGACTGCGTAATTGCTGTTTTCTTGTTACAGAACATTAACTTTATGCTTCCAGTAACAACTTTATAATGAAAATGCTAATAAAAATGAGGCAGTGCAAACTGCACATTTACAAATCTCTCCAATGCTTAGTATGAGGCTTATCATAATTCTTGTCATCTCAGGACTGTATAGTCTACTGATACTGATTACACTGCAGTTAATTTAAAAATGATCTCCTGCAGGCCCGAGAGAAAGTCAACAATTATAAATTTAACCTCAGAGAAAAATACATACATATTGAAAATGCTTCTAATAAACAGATTCTAGTTTTCTCAGTATAGCAATATAATCACTGCAGGACTTAGAAATACCCTGTATTAATCACATTTCTGCTTGCAGGCTTATGCTGTTTAATCCTATTACAGCTGTACAGTGTGTTTTTCCTTCTCTAGGTGATGTCAGACTATCTGGAGACAGCAGCACAGCTGGAAATTTAAACAGTGTTTTCCTTGTTCTTTTAAGGACCTTTTGATTGGGCGTTGCTTTCTTACCCAGGCTCCTATGAGATATGAAATTATATTAAAAAAATGAAAGTTAAGAGGAAACGTTATTATGTGCTGTTTTTTGTCTAGTACAAAATGAACACCATGCAGCTGGACTCAGAGAAGTGCCTGTGGAAAAGCAAATTTTTACCAGAAGCTTTTCAAGATGTAGCGCTGTCAAAATCAAAGGTTATTTGTATTTGTGATGATGTATACAAAAAAAAATGGAGTGCAACATCCAAACTGTACCCTGGTTTCATTGTTCTTCCCCTTTGCTGTAATTCAGGGAAAGAGCAAATCTGTATGTACCAACTAGAAGAAGTAAATTCATGGTACAAGAAAGCACATTCTCAACACTGCTAGGAGACAGTACTGTTGGAAAAGGCACGAAGACAGGTGTAGAAGACAGACATCTTTGTTATTGTATTCCTACTGGGAAAGTTGCCACAGCTCTCTCTCAACACTGAGCTATTTTTAGGATAGTAGAGCAGAGAGGAAAAACCACCATTGGTCATGCTGGTTTTGATTTATCAACTCTACAGTAAGAATCTGACAAACACGACATAGTCAGACCGCAAATGATACAAATCTGACAGTTCCTACATGATTTGTATGATTTTGATTTGATTAGACATTGCATCATATGTTTGGTTTCAGCAGTCTGCTGTTGTATTCTTAATCTTCATCAATTTTCTGCAAGATTAGGATGTCATTAAATACTTCATACCTTAAGTTCCCTCCTAGGAAACTGAGAACCTCCACCACTTCCTGCCTAAATTAATTTTAGTTCTTCCAATAAAATAATACCTTTTTTTTTTTTACATGCACACCCAATTAACCACATTCTCTTTTCCACATATGCTTTATTTGTGCTACTAAAATGCATGTCGCAGACTTTATTTACCTCTGGTGGTTTTAGGTTTGGATTTTTTTGCCAATAATCTTAAATAGAACAGGATACCCCTTCATATATCCGTCAAGCTCAGTGGGTAAGGCAATTGTGAGTTTGTTCAGTAGTCTTTGCTTCATGACCAAAAATGTTTAAAAATTACAAGAAACAGTATACATACTTTAGTGTATCCCTAGGACTTCAACAAGTTCAACCAGGCCAAGTGCAAGGTCCTGCACCTGGGTAGGCACAACCCCAGGCACAAATACAGGCTGGGGGGAGAATGGCTAGAGAGCAGTCCTGAGGAGAAGGACTTGGGGATGGTAGTAGATGAGAAGCTCGACATGAGCCACCAGTGTGTGCTGGAGCCCAGAGGGCCCATTGTGTCCTGGGCTGCATCAAAAGAAGTGTGGCCAGCAGGGCCAGGGAGGGGATTCTGCCCCTCTACTCTGCTCTGGTGAGACCCCACCTGGAGTACTGTGTACAGCTCTGGAGCCCTCAGCACAGGAAAGACATCGAGATGGTCCAGAGAAGGGCCACAAAGATGATCAGAGGGCTGGAGCATCTTTGCTATGGAGACAGGCTGAGAGATTTGGGGCTGTTCAGCCTGGAGAAGAGAAGGCTCAGGGAGACCTTATAGCACCTTCCAGTACCTGAAGGGGCTACAGGAAAGCTGGGGAGGGGGTTTTCACCAGAGAGGGCAGTGACAGGACAAGGGGTAATGGTTTTAAACTGGAAGAGGGGAGATTTAGGTTAGAAATCAGGAAGAAATTCTTCACCATGAGGGCAGTAAGGCACTGGAATAGGTTGCCCAGGGAGGTTGTGGAAGCCCCCTCCCCAGAGGTGTTCAAGGCCAGGTTGGATGAGGCTTTGTGCAGCCTGGTCTAGTGTGAGGTGTCCCTGCTCATAGCAGGGAGGTTGGAACCTGATGATCTTTAAGGTCCCTTCCAATCTTAACCATTCTGTGATTCTGTGATTCTAAGACTTTCACCCAGAGAAGGAGAAAGGAAAAGCACTGGGTATTTCGTTATAAGCAAATAAAAGGTAGCTTATTTTTTTAAGCTTTCATTTTCTGGTAAGAAAAATACCTGTTAGTTAATTGTATTTTTTACATAAGAGGGTAACTCAATGAAGAATTTCCCATTCCTGGGGATGGTAGATGGCAACTTTCAGAGTGCTCAGCTTCCAGGCAACTCCTAACCTCCTTCCACCAGCATCTGAAGTGAAGATACTGGGCTTTGAGCAGTAGTGACTGAGGCACGGACATACTTTCCTCCCCTGTCTCTGTATGGATACCCTTGCTAATATATAGAAAAAAACATTCTGCAGCAAAATTCTTCAGAGCCTGTTTGACTACAGCTTCTAGAGGTCTTCAGAAGCATCCAGACTTTCCCACTGGCTGCAGAAGCAGACTGCTGGGACTTCTGTGACCATCTAAGAAATGCTTTAAAGGAGCACATGCCTACTCAGGAAACAAGGTTAAAAAAGTTCAGGTATCCACGTAACGTGTCGATATCATTGATTTGCTCATTACTCCTTGCATACTCACATTGCAACTTGACAATTACCACAGCCTGATAACATGCTCTTTGACATCATAAATATTGATGACAGAAAAAAAAATCCTTAAAAAGGGAAGAGATGTGAATAAGTCCTTTTTCAGAGTAATATTGCTTGACTGGCCATAAATCCGATCACCACCTATTTGTTCTTTGCTCCTTACCAGGAGGAAAGCACATCCACTGCACTGTGTTTGTGGGAATTTTAACCAAACACCCTCCATCTCTCTTAAAGATGAATTTTAAAGGTAGTATAGAGGTTACACCACAAAATTACACCTCAAAATGAAGCAACTGTATGCTTTATCTGGGACTGTTCTCTTGGCCATGCTAGCAGGGTTTTCCTGGGCCAGGAGTGATTCCCCACCCCCCTGATAAAAACTTGTTGAGTGTGTTTAATTTGTAAGTCCAGTGCTCTAATGAGATAATCACTCCAATTGGAAGGCAAAACAAAGTAAATTTTGTAGCTTCCACACCTGAATATTTCCCCTATTTTTGGCAGGTTCTTCAGGTCATTTTCTGTTTTAACAATGAATGAAAATTTAAGCTTTACAGGTCTAGCTATATTTCTTTCTGCCTCACTTCTCTTTCTCTGGAGGAACAGCAGAACAGCACAGTTGCATAATATGTGAAGTGCAGTCCCTAAAAACCATCTGCTCAGTCTGCTTTTATTAATACACCACATCAAGGGGGTTGGTTTTTGGTCGGTTTTTTTTGGAAGACTGACACCATTACTTAAACATCTAATAAAAATGAATGAGCTCTGTTTTCATGGTCATACAGGGAAGCTATGCTAATAAATTAGTCACCCCTGTCATAGCTCAGCTGTCAATTTTGCAGAACTTGTTTATGATTAAACCCCCTTATGTATTGTGTGCACTTCACGTGTACTGTTTAGTTTTGCTCATATTTAGTATCTCCTACTATATTCTGAACCACAACTGAAGCGTGTTTATAATCTCACTCACAGTAACCAAAACCAGACAAAAATGTTAGAAATCAGTGAAGTCACCCAGATGTAATAGAATTTAATGGAGCTGGAATCTGGTCTTCAGTCACAACTACTACAGATTGATTAAATGCTCTCAAGCCAGTACTACTACTTTGCTATAAAAACAGCCTTCAAATCTAATTAATGGGTGTGAACTATCATTGAGAACGAGGCATTGGAAGCCATTAGTGTGAACTCATATATTGGGGCAATCCCAAGCACAAATACAGGTTGGGCAGAGAATGGATTGAGAACAGCCCTGACGAGGACTTGGGGGTGTTGGTTGGTGAGAAGCTCAACATGAACTGGCAACGTGCCCTTGCCCCACCTGGAGTAGTGTGTCCAGTTGTCACGGTCCGGGGCTTCTGGGTGAGTGTCTGACGCAGTGTGTTGGATGAATGTGCATGCTGAGATGTTTCGTGAGGTGTGGTAGGAGTGTGATGTCTCTGATTCGTGTAAGGGAAGCCCCTGACCCGTGTGCGGAAGCCCGAGAGGTCAAAGCTCCCGCCTTTATACTCCCAGACAACCCCCTTCCCCTCGGGTATTCTCTGGATACCAGCCATGGAAAAGAGCACCAACTTGGGACAATTTGGAATTACGTGCTTTTACTTTATAATTTACGAAACACAATAAACATTATAAACAAAGAGAACTAGCAACCACCAATTAATATTAAATATAGGGGAAGGGTAAACCTGCGCCAATTGGGAAGGATTAAGGGAAGGAAAGGTGTTAGGGTAGGGTCCTGCACCCCCTTCCCCCCTCCCAGGGAAATTTAAGATTGAGAAGAACGCTTTGGGGGAAGGCAGGCTTTGGGGAAGCAGTCTTACGCCCTCCTGAGGGGTGGAGTTGAGGACCCGCCCCAGCTCTTGATGGCCAGCATTCTTCAAAGACTTCACAGAGACGAGCACTCGGGAATCTCAGCTCCTAAGAGCCTTTAAAAAGGCTTTTATTCCCGGCTCAGGTCTCTGACTGATGACGAGTTGAACGCGGTGGCTGGCAATGCACACAGTCCCCAAGATGGCGGCAGGCGATGAGATGGCGGCAGCGGCTCCATGTGGCAAACTCGATCCTCTTTGTGTCCATCTTCTTCCTCACAGCAGCAGCAGCAGCAGCTGACGGGTGCTCCTTCATAGGAAACAGCTAGGTGCACCGCACCGCCTGATTGGTGCACCTTTGAATCCGCTTGCTGATTGGTCCAAATGCACCAATCAGTTCCTTTTAGTCCTTCGAGTGCTTTCTGGAGTTGTAACAAATTTATCCTTTTCCCGCCTTGGGCCATCACAGTTCTCGCTCAGGTCCGCCTGAGTTTCCTTCTTCCCTATAATGTCCTTGTCCCAAGTCTTTAAGTCCTTTTAACTATGAGAATCAGAAGTCTCTTCTTTGTGAGGGGCATGACCCTTACACCAGTTCTGGAGCCCCCAGCGTAAGAATTACAAGGAGCTGTTGGAGCAAGTCCAGAGGAGGGCCATAAAGATGATCAGAGGGCTGGAGCACCTCTGCTATGGAGACAGGTTGAGGGAGTTGGGGTTGTTCAGTCTGGAGAAGAGAAGACTCTAAGGAGACATCATAGCAGCCTCCCAGTACCTGAAGGAGGCCTACAGGAAAGCTGGGGAGGGACTTTTTAATAAGAGCTTGTAGCGAGAGGACAAGGGGGAACAGTTTCAAACTGAGAGTAGGTTAGATTAGATATTAGTAAGAAATGCTTTCCTGGGATGATGGCGAGACAGTGGCAGAGGTTGCCCAGAGAAGCTATGGATGCCCCATCCCTGAAAGTGTTTAAGGCCAGGTCGGATGGGGCTTGGAGCAACCCGATCTAGTAGTGGGAGGTGTCCCTGCCTATGGAGGGGTGTTGGAACTGGATGATCTTTATGGTCCCTTCCAACCCAACCCATTCTGTGATTCTATGACTCACCAGCTGAAGTAGTGGGAAGTTAATGCAGATCACTATAGCTCTAAAAAAAACTTTACTAGATCTTGATTTTTCTTATAACTTCTCTATATACAGACCTTATGGTACAATACCTTAAATTTACACTTGAAGCAGACAAAATAAATAGAAAAAAAGTTTTAAGATTCAGATCTGTATGGAAATGTTTTATGGTTGTTCAACATGCAATAGATTTTTCAAACTTCATAGAATCACAGAATGGTTTAGGTTGGAAGGGATCTTAAAGATCACCTAGTTCCAATGCCCTTGAATGGGTCGGGACACCTCCCACTAAACCAGGTTGCTCAAAAAAATGCAGATGAAAACTATAAACAAAACTTTACTCTTACCATGAAATATCATCCAAAATTATTTTAAAATTTATTATCTGCTACTAAACACATGAAATGGCCAAAGTTTCGATTTCCTGAATTCACGGATTAAAACCAAGAACTTTAAAGTACAGGAGAAAAAAAATCAGAAGCATTCAGAAAGGAGCAAAAAATATAGAAATCTGGGAAATCTGTGCTGCACTGAAAGCCTACAGAAGACTGATCAATTTAGTTGATCAAGAAGCATAGAATCGTAACATAGAAAACATACATGGAAAACTTCCCTCACAGCTTCTTAACTTATTTTTCACTAAGTTTTTCTAATGGGAGGAAGCCAGAGATAAACACAGATGTATATTTAATAGTGGGAGAAGTCAGGTAGCTGTTAGAAGTCCCCCAGAAAAGAAAGAATATAAATAAATGTAAAAGGGTCTTTAGCCCACCCTGTTTACAATAAGGCATTCTAGAGACAACATCCATAGAAAGATGAGGCAGCTGTCTCAGAACAGCACCTAACCCTGATGAAAAACCCAACCTTCTCGGATCTGACAGAAAGAGAAAGTTTTCAGGAAGGTTTCCAAGGGTAGTGAGTTTGTTTTTAACAGATGTTCAGAAGGAGCAACTCCAAACAGCAGCTGTGCTCAGGACAGTGGCAGTAAATAGATGACATTATACAGATGGGCTGCTTGTGTATGCTGTCACATCATGATTTACCTGAACATAAGTATGGAATTTCAGTTGAGGGGGTACATATTTTTGCCATTTTTTTACTATCTTAAACTAAATAGGGAAACAAGTCTACAACTGATTTTTTTTTTCTACTTACATTAAATGTATTTCAGTAAAATGAGATTCCGTTTTTGCATCAGAAAAATCAGATTACAGTAAGGTCAAATACTGATTCACAGATATCTTGAAGAAATGAAGTTTTAGTCCATTTTACAGTAAGGAGACATGTTACTTGTTCCGTCCCTGCCAATTCTCTTTTTAAGTACTGCCTTAAATTTCAAGTAAACATGAATGTTAGTAGCATTTGAAAGCATATGTTCTACCAGTTAAAAACCCTAGCTGTTCCTGATTAACTGTATATGAGCAAATGAGCACCTTGTTTCCATTTAGAATCACAGAATGGTTAAGGTTGGAAGGGACCTTAAAGATCATCAGGTTCCAACCTCCCTGCTATGAGCAGGGACACCTCACACTAGAGCAGGCTGTACAAAGCATCATCCAACCTGGCCTTGAACACCTCCAGGGAGGGGGCTTCCACAACCTCCCTAAGCATAAAACAACCTCCACAACCTCCCTTATTTAGCTTCAAACACTTTCACTTGTTCTGGCACAATTCCATATGAAATCAATCTGGAGCCATTTATTAAACCCAAACTTCAAGATAACGCACGATGTACAAGTAAGACAATGAAAAATTGTCTTACCATACTGCCACCCACTTACCCTTTGGCAGCACATGCTGCTCATACTGTGGTATGTAGGCACAAAGAATGGAAAATAAAGCTTATATGGCAAAACTCAGCAAAACTAAAGACACTCTCTGCATTTTAATGTCATCCCAAGAAGACAAAAACAGAAGCCAAATCCTGCTCTCCTTAGAGCTTAAACTGGCTTCAACAGCTTTGTTTATAAAGATAACATACTAACATTTTAAGTGTAAATTTCACTCATGCTTATAGAAAACAAGAATTTCTCACATTATTGAAAATACAGGTATATTAACCAAAATGAAGCATCTTCTGAATGCTCCTTGATTGGAATTATCAACAACTTCTTTTATTCTTTAAAAAGTTGAAGTTTATTAACACACATCAAAAGGAGCATAGAAAGATTGCCATCTCCAATGCACATCTAGCATGTTAAGCATTGACCATTAGAACTTGTAAATTAGAAGGTCTAACCACAGAGGTGCAGTGGCAAACAGTCCTGCATGAAACTGTCAATGCAAAGCATTGTTATTAGCATAGAGCTGTCATTTAAAAACTACTCAGTTTAACAGTGGACTGAAAAATCTCAAACTCTGCCAAGAGTCCCCTGTGGAAAAGGACTTGGGGGTCTTGGTGGATAACAAGCTCAACATGAGTGAACAGTGTGCTGCAGCAGCAAAGAAAGCCACCAGGATGCTGGGCTGCATCAACAAGGGTATTACCAGCAGAGATCAAGAAGTCATCATCCTGCTCTACTCAGTGCTTGTCAGACCACACCTGGAGTATTGCATTCAGTTTTGGTCCCTGCTCTACAAAAAGGATGTGGACAGGCTGGAGAGGGTCCAGAGAAGGGCCACAAGGTTGATCAGAGGACTGGAGGACCTGCCATATGAGGAGAAGCTGAGAAAACCGGGTTTGTTCATCCTGCAGAAAAAAAGGCTTTGGGGAGACCTTATCACCATGTTCCAGTACTTAAAGGGTGGCTACCAAGACAATGGAGACTCCCTATTTACAAGGAGTCACATGGAAAAATAAGGGGTCATGGGCACAAGTTGCTCCTGGGGAGGTTCCAATTGGACACAAGAGGTAAATTTTTCCCTATGAGGACAGTCAAACATTGGAACAGTCTCCCAAGGGAAGTGGTGGATTCCCCCACATTGGACAGTTTTAAGTCTCAGCTTGACAGGGTGCTGAGCCACCTCAGATAAACTATAGGAGTACCTAGAAAGGTTGGACCAGATGATCCTTGAAGTCCCTTCCAACCTGGCATTCTGATATTGTGCATATAATCTCAAAAAAATGTAGTTCTGAATTTTAGCTGTTCTTCCCTTCTCTAGTTTCTTGTTTGGAAGGAGCTTTTCTAGAAAACAAGTCTCTACACATTTCGAAATGATAGGGTTTGCTGGTGATGTGTTTTGCTTTTTTTTCGTTTGTTTGGGGTTTTTTGTTCTTTTGGGTTTTGTGTGTGTGTGTGTGTGTGGTGTTCTTTGATTTTAAATCAGCTTTAGCAGGTAAAATGGGAAGCAGCAGTAAATTTAAGATACAAAGCAGAATACCTCAATTTTCTGAAAGAGGTTTCTTGCGTTAAGATAGCCATTTGGGGATTTTTTTTTTTCTCTTTTTCAGCTTTTGAAAGCGAAGTTATGAAGCGATTTTTCAGTCTGTGTCTCAGCCATACTTGCAGCTTTCACTTCACTTAATTTGGTGTCTTGAAGCAGAAGCCAACAGATGTTCTTTTGGCCTTTAGCACCAGCAACACACATACACGAGTGCCTCTGACCTAAAAACTCTGTATTAAATTACCTTTTTTCCCCCCTCCTCATAAAGGTTTCTCCTTTTGATAAGATCCATTTTGCCTCTTGTTTTCCTGCCTCTATCCCACAACATCAGGTTTTTTATAAGACTGTAATAATGCAAGAAGGGGTAGGGGGTGTTTGTTTAATAGCAGAATAAAGATTTCATTCACTCTTCTCTGAAGGTCACTGTATGAAATTTGTGTCTCCAGCTGACAGAGCTAGACCAGCAAAACCCTTGGCACGTGATGGAATTGAGAAGTGCCCGTGCCCAGAGAACCAGAGTAGCTGTGAGTGGAAATACTGGGTGAATGTTCTATCTCCACTGCAGGTAGGAGGAAGGGAACAACCTACAATAGCTGCTGCATGCAGTTTGATAGTATAGACAAGACTTCGTGTGTAGTGAGCACAAAAGAGCTTGTATTTCATGAAATCACACTCAGCTGTAACGTTTCTGTTGATCACTAATACCAAACTGGAATGCAGGTTAAGGAGAGATTTTCTAGCTTAGAAATTCCTTGAAGTGTGAAACATCTCCAAAAAAGATTATGCATCGATCATGTTTCCTACTAGCTGGTAGTTAGTTAACTGAACTAATGTATTACTATTTGGGGAAATGTGTTTATAAAAAAAAATGCATTAAGCCATGCATTTAATGTATACATTTTCAGCATGATTTTTATAACCTTAAGTAAACAGAGTCCAGTTCACAAAGTGTCTTTCATCCCTGCAACCTCCCTTTTTTTTTTTTTTTCTGTCAGAGATAAGGCTTGTGTAAAGTTTGGAAAAATAATCTTTCACTTTATTAAAATGACAGATTTTTAAGACAGATAAAGCCATACTGTTTACAGGAAATTATTTCTCTGTTATCAGACAAGAAATGATCCAGATTGACATAAACTACATTTCCTTCCTTCTGCTTACAGGGCCCTGCCATTCCTTAACAGAGGAAAAAACCCACAAACAACTTAAGAGCTTTCCTGGACTGTCTGAACAGACTTCAGCATCAGAGTTCAGAGTCTTACTACTCAACCACTACAAAACCATGTGGACTCAGCAGTGATTCAGGAGTGTATTATGCAGGAGCTGTAAGTAGTTTAAACTGTGCCCTTATTCACTACACACACAGAACGCCTATAAAATGTGAGCTAAGCTGGTTAGAACTGGCATAGCTGGTTAAGAGGGAGTGCACTGAATTACTGGAAGAACAATCTTAGTGAACACAACAGAGGAGAAAAGTGGGTATCCATGTACTTTTATTTAAATAAGTATTTGGATTTTTAGCATAAGGAAAAAACCAGGAGAAATGCATCTTTTCAAAATTGCCATGAAAAAACACATGAACTACGCCAATGTGTTTTTCAAGATAAATTTATTTTTTTACTAATGTTAAGGGACTTACCATTGCCACCATTTCTATGTGAAATTTCCAGACAATCTTACAAACCATGCACTGTATTCCCTTTCCCAGCTATTTATCCAAGTTTTGTTTATGCTGTCACTGGCGCCATGGGATTATGACTTATCTGTTTAAAAAGCACCAACACAATGGAAGAAAAAGTGAACTACATGATTTAAAACAGAGCTTCCAATTCTGCAGTGTTATTTTATGCTTGGAATCTTTGAACACATATTCTAGGTTAGAAGTTAACTCTTTGTTTTACTTTAGCAGAAACTAGAATGCCAAACATTACCCAATCAATATGACCTTTAGAAATTTCATGTCATGATACTTGTCCTGAGACTTTTCAGTGAGCACACTGTCTCCCTTAGGAGGAGCCAAGCTACTTCAAAATTGTTTGAGAACAAACTCTACTGTCCATTTAAAAATCATAGAATGTCTTGGGTTGGAAGGGACTTCTATAAAGGTCATCTATTCCAACCCCCCTACAATAAGCAGGGACATCTCCAACTAGACCAGATTGCTCAGAGACCCATCAAGCCTGACCTTCAAAGTCTCCAGGGATGGGGATTTATCCAAGGAGTGAACAAAACCTGACCCCCCAAACCTGAAACCACTATAGAACTCAAAGTCCTGCAAACCCCAACTATTCAAAATATGCTAATTAAATTTCAAGCTTCAAGAGGTTCTCTGGTGTTACTAATTTTAAAATTCTACTCCTTCCTAAAATGTCCCATCAAAAGCAGTCACAACTGTATTTTCTCTAATAATAACAGTAAGACTCTGGTTTTGGTCATACTTAAGTTCCTGCAAGATGAATTCTAGATCTCAAGCACATTAAAAACACACCTGGTGAAACACCAAACATCCATCCACATCTGATCTGCTCAGATTGTTTACTTGCTATCCATGCTACCAATTAAATTAGCTCCAGACAGAGACACTTGTTGAAAAGATAAATCTTTACACCTTTGGTTGGTGGTAATGTTGATCTGAGGATTCCTTCTTGCCATCAAACCCTTTTTTTGTTGTCACTACACAATCCCATGGCTACACCAGCATGTGGCACTGCACAACACACCAAGCAAGGGAACTGATTCAGTTTAAGAACAGAACTGCACTTCACTGCATTCTGAGAACATAATGCAGAGCCGTGCACACGCTGTGTGTTCCTTTGTACCAGCAAGGGTAGAAATCATGAGTGAAATAGGGTCAAGAGCACGTGTCATGTATCAACATAAAACCATAGAATTGTTTGAGTTGGAAAGGACCTTAAAAATCATCAGTTTCCAACCATCCTGCATGGGCAGGGACACCTCACACCAGACCAGGCTGCTCAAAGCCCCATCCAACCTAGTCCTGAACACTTCCAGAGAGGGGCATCCACAACTTCCCTGGGAAACCTGCTCCAGTGTCTCACCACCCTCACTGTAAAGAATTTCTTCCAAATGTCTAATCTAAATCTCCTCTCTTCCAGTTTTAATCCATTACCCCTTGTCGTCTCACTATAAGCCCCTGTCAAAAGCCCCTCCCCAGCTTTCCTGTAGCTCCTTCAGGTACTGGAAGGCCGCTATAATGTCTCCCTGAAGCCTTCTCTTCTCCAGGTTGAACAGCTCCAACTCTCTCAGCCTGTATCCATCGGAGAGGTGTTCTGGCCCTCAGATCATCTTTGTAGCCCTTCTCTGGACTTTCTTCATGAGCTCCATGTCCTTGACCTGCTGGACACAGTTGGCTTTTTGAGCTGCAAGCACACATTGCTGGCTCACGTTGAGCTTCTCATCCACCATCATCCCCAAGTCCTTCTCCTCCGGACTGTTTTTGATCCATTCTCCACCCAGCCTGTATTTGTGCTTGGGATTGCCCCGATGCAGGTGCACAACCTTGCACTTGGCCTTGTTGAACTTCATGCAGTTTGCATGAGCCCTCCTCTCCAGCCTGTCAAGGTCCCTCTGGATGGCATCCCTTCCCTCTAGGGTGTCAACCTCACCACACACTTCGGTGTCATCAGCAAACTTGCTGAGGGTGCACTCAAGGCCACTGTGCATGTCGCCAACAAAGATGTTAAATAGCACCAGTCCAAGTATCAACCCTTGGGGAACACCACTTGTCACTGGTCTCCATTTGGACATCGAGCTGTTGATCACCACTCTTTGAGTGCGACCGTCCAGCCAGTTCCTTACCCAACGAGTGATCCACCAATCAAATCCATACTGTTCCAGTTTTGATGCCAGGATGTTATGCAGGACAGTGTCAAAGGCTTTGCACAGGTCCAGGTAGATGATGTTGGTTGCTCTTCCTTTGTCCACCAATGCCATGATCCCATTGTAGAAGGCCATCAAATTAGTCAGGCAGGATTTGCCCTTGCTGAAGTTGTGTTGGCTGTCACCAATCACCCCTTTGTTTTCCACGTGCCTTAGCAGAGCCTTCAGGAGGATTTGCTCCATGGTCTTGCCAGGACCAGAGGTGAGACTGACTGGATTATAGTTTCCTGGGTCTTCCTTTTTTCCCTTCTTGAAAATGGGGGTTATGTTTCCCCTTTGCCAGTCAGTGGGGATTTCTCCAGACTGCCAAGACTTTTCAAATATGATGGACAGAGGCTTTGCAACTTGGTCAGCCAGTTCCTTCAGGAGCCAGGGATGAATCCTGTAGGGTCCCATAGACTTGTGGACCTTCAGATCCTTTAGATTGCCATGAACCAGCTCTTCTCCTACAGTGGGGAAGATCCTTCTTTTCACAGGCTATGCCTTCACCTTCTGTAACTTGGATAGTTTGACCAGAGCCTCTGCCAGTGAGGACTGAGGCAAAGTAGTCACTGAGTACCTCAGCCTTCTCTGTATTCTGCATGGCCAGGTCTCCAGTTCCCTTCTGAAGCAGGCCCACCATTTCCCTCTTATTGCTGACATATCTGTAGAAACCTTTCTTGTTACTCTTAACAACCTTGACCCATAAGGTTCCAGTCAACTCCTCGATCCCCAGGTGGACCTCCACAGACTCCAGCTGGTCATTGATGTAGGTGACAACACCCCCTCCTCTTCTGCCCTGCCTGTCCTTCCTAAGGAGCTTATACCCAACCATCCCCACCACTTCATGCAGAACAGCTGTCACAGGTATATCCTTCTCACCTCTCATCACCTTCTCTGTGCTTCTGGCCTGCTCTCAAAATGTCTCATTCCCAGAGCATGGCAACCCATGGCGAGATGATCTTTTAGAATGGAGAGAAGGGATACACTAGTGACTTGAATTTCTCCCAGAGATAGTTAGGGATGCCACAAGGCAGCTAACTGAGGAATAGACTAGGAAGATGTGCAGATTCTTTGCTGGAGATTTTTTTAATTACATGCATTTTCTTGCATGCAATTGTTTGCAGTGCCATATATTGCTAGAACCTGCCCACAAGGACTGTTACAAATTGAAAAGACATCCTCCATTTGGAAGGAAAAATAAAAGCATGGCAAAAAGCTTTACTATACAAAAAGGTATGTGAAGTTAAATGAGGAAAAATCCTCTTGATAATTTTCATTAAGCTTTTGGCCTTTTAAGTAAGAAATATGTTGCATGTCAGAGTCTGAGCCATTCAAACACTCACGGGGATACAAAATTGTAAAAACGACCAAGAAACCAGGTTATGCTTCACAATGATGATGAATCCCATGTCCTTTGTTCTTCCATTAGAATACAAATATTTGATGTTTTGGAATTTAAATGTAGTACTTAATGTTCTCCAAATGCTGGAGCCATACTTCATTTAACAATGCATCCATCACTAGTAGGAATGTAATGGCAAGAGATAAGACACCATGTAAGAGCAGCTACAAGGAAAGCAAAAGGTGCTCATCTCCTTCCTTGTTCTCCTCTCCAGACTGTCCCTGTCAAAATGAGATGTTTCTCATTTATTAAAGAGCAACAGAAATGGTTAATTCTTAGTAGCTTTACTACTGTAATGTTTTGGGTTTTTTTTAGCATTACCCAATATATCCAATGAGCAAATAGGTAACAAGTAATAAATCATTGCTGCAATTTAGAATTGAACATTCAGTACAAGGTTTTAGACTATTTCTCTACCATCAGGGTATCCTAAGTGAACTAAGGACATCAGAAGTTACTTTTCAAGACAAAGATATATTATCCCAGTTTATTTGCAACCAGAAAGATACAGATTTCATCAAAGACTGCTTCACAATAAACATGTATGCCTCTATACAGAGAGTGTAAATAATAATTTGAGTATTAAGAGTTTTACAGAAATACAGGGTTCTTCCACAGAAATTGGAGGATTTACAATACAATAAACTTATTTGAATACTACTGAAAAATAGTATTCTGTTCTTGCCAATATGTCACTTGATCATTGAGGAAAGCTGCCTTTCCAAGTCAGTTGAAGTAAACATCCACCCCCCAGCCCTACCACTTGTTATAGCTGAGTGTAGGATGTTTACAGGAACTAAAAATTAGCTTAACAATATAAGTACACCACTGGCTTTCAAGATATCAAAAAAACGAATCTGCAGAGGCATACTTCAAGTGACATTGTGTGAGCAACAATTTGCACATAAGGCACACACAGCACACATTAAGCCTTACTGACATTATGAAGTTGGAACACCTATTTTTAACGTTTGATCTTCTAAATATCAGAACACAGTAACACAGACACACAGTCCCTGATGCTGTAGGGATATAAGAAGGAAAACAGGAGACATTTCTCAACGGCCCATGGAGATGAGCATTCTGTTGCACTTACCTGCCAGGACAACGTAGACCTCTTCTAGAAATCTCAAATTCAAATGATTTTCAAAACAAACTCAACACCAAGATACACATGGGAGATTTCTGGGGTGGGACAAACTGAGTTACAGTCCTCAAAGATGTCCATCTCAAATCATTTATTCAAAAATAAACCTTTATGGTGTTGAAGATTTCAACGGTTTTGTTACTGTGCTAAATTTTACAGCTTTTGCTGCTAACATTTGTATGTCTTCCTATTTGTGTTGTATTTTCTTTAATTGACATTCCTCCTCCAGAACTTTTAAAGGTACCCCTAATAATTCAATTTTTTCATTCTTATTTTTTACTCCACATGGATTCAGTTACTCAGAAATTTAAGTCATTGTAACAGCAGGAGAGCAGAACAGTGACTTCAGTTTCAACATCTTATCTTAGATTTTAAAGGTATCTTTAACTTAATGTTTACAGTCTCAAACAAAGATGATTTCATCAGTCCAGGGAAAAAAAAATACTTCAATAAACTCAAATCAGCCAAGAGGTCACACCTCAGCCTTCTCAAAGCTCTTGTCTGACCAGGTGTTTTGCAGATTTACTGGGGAGAAGGAATCACAGATGCTGATTATTTCATACATAGAGGAGGAAGGGAAGCCCGCCAAGGGTTTAACAATTGTTCTTTATATGAAGCAGAACATGAGCTCAAGCATTTCTGGTAAATGCAGCTGTGAGTTCACAGCAAGGGAAGACAGTGCTTCATGGAGGCCATGGTGTCACCAAGGACTTTGATGTATTGGTTTTAAGCAGTCATAAAAACCAGCCAGAGGAAATCCAGACCCCAGAAACTAGTCTTCACAGGCACTCTACTTGCTTAGCAAGTGAGGAGCTTTGTATGCCTCCCTAGCTTCCCTCTGCAAAGGTAACTGTATGTTACACCTGCATGTGACAGCCACCCAAAATTACTAATTCACTGCTGGCCTCTGGGCCACCAACCTGCTTTCCATATTTTCCTCCCCTTTGAAATGAGTATGCTGCAAAACATCAGAATCTGACCCATGACTCCTTAGAATACAAGCAGTAGTCACAGGCTTCATGTTAGCCAGGTGGGGCAACTTACTTGTTGGTCACCATGCTGATGTGTCACATCTGCCTCTTCCATTCCCAGAATCCACTGTTATAGTTATGGCACTGTGATGCTCGATTCTGCAACAGCTGCTTCAACTCCTCCTCCCCACCAGCAGAGCTCCACAGCTAGAATGCCTAAATCCCATCATGCCTTCCCAGCAATCCCAGTGCTGCAAGTTCAGCTGGAATCACTGCATAAATACACATACATTTTAAGAGACCCCACCTTCTCCTGTTGCAAACAACAGGGGTATCTTTGAGACATATTAAGATGTTTAAACTCTGTGTTTCCTGTATAGAAAAAGGAGATCCTTGTACTATAAACACTAAGGAAAAAGCCTCAAACAAGCAAAAATGCAGTGTGATTTTTTAAAATTTATTTATTTCCTGCAGTTACAAGCCACTTCAATTTGCTTTCATGTGAAGACATATGACAGCTCTGTTTGAATACATGTATTAGGTACTAGTACAATACAAATGTTCATATAAGTAAAATTCCACAGGGCTGGAATGACAAACTGCACATGAAATAAGCTTAAAGTCACTCCTGTTACCTGCTATATGGAAAGGCTAAGACAGCACTGGCCAAAATGCCTACTAGATTAATTACAAGGGAACATGTTTACTTTGATCATTCACAGAAGTTTGATAGCAAAGAACACTTCCTTTCTTTTACATCCAAATACTTTCTAGAACAAGGAAATGCTAAATATTTACAGCAAACAAAGTTGGAAAACTACCAGCACCTTCCTTCCCTTTTTAGACATCAAAAACTGCAGACTCTACTTCAATTTCTTTTTTATAAATAAACCTACATGAATTATCAAGCCAAGGAGATAATATTTAAATGATGTGATTTTCACTGAGATTGTATAAAGTGTGCAAGTTGCTTTAAAAACACATCTTTGTAGAGATGGTAGCAATGGATTGGGTCAATACATAAGTTCAGCACCTTCCATCTCCACAGGTGTTCCTATGGCACCAGACACAACACCCAGGCAACAGAAACAAAATAGTTATAGTCATGGGACCACCTGAGAAGAAGAATGGCTGTCCTTGGTTCACTGCCTGCCTGAAAATCATTACCTTTCTACTGCTTGTTAGTCTAGCTTTTACAGGACCAAGAAATCCTAGTAGGTTTAATTTCTATAAATTAGAGAACATCTTTCACTTTTTAAGAATTTGTGTCTCTGGATACAATTTTTTTTTTTACAGAATCACTTCAGCAAAGTTGAATGAATAATATCTAGGTTTACTGTACTATCAAATCAATGAAACAGTTTTAAGTGTTAGGGAATAAAAATAACATTTTGGAAGGGGGAGGAATGGAGAAGTAAAACAGCATAAGAATAGCAGCAGCAGAAATTACTCTTCAGAGGCCATTCCTTTTAAAATAGAAGGCTAGAGAAACAAAGGAGAAAACTCCCAGACAAGAACCAGGAAACAGCATGGGCAGATCCCACTCTGAGAGAGATGGAAAGTGATGAAGCTTTAGTTGTTTTCAGACTGAGTTGGTGAAAAGTTAATTCTGAAGAAGCACTTTAAAAAGCTGTTATTTACATGAAAAACAAACCTTTGTAGTGCCATGATGGGGACCAGCACAAATGAAGATGACCATACCAAAAACAAGTGTATGTGCTATGCATTCTTAGTGCAAAAATACAACCTGTTGCATCTTTTTAACATTTTGGACTTGGGTTACATCCAGTTTATGAACAATAAGAGCACCACCCACTTATATGAGACTGAGAACACAGAATTTCAGAAAAAAAACAACAAAAAGCAAGGCACATCAGATAAAATGCCTGGTAAATATTTGACAGCTTTTATGATAATTTTTCCTGAGAGTCGCAAGTAACACAAGCTGCTAAAACAGACAACTCATAAAATCAGTTTGGTTTAAGTTTGGTTTATGGGTAATTGCACAAGAAATTAACTCCCACTTGCTGTTATGTTCCAGTGAAGCATAATTCCATAGCTCATACCACAAAGCAGCGAAGGATTCTGTTCCTGTTGATAAATCTGGAACAGCTTTCTATCTCCATTTCAGACTACATTTCAAGAAATCATACCTACATTATTAATAACAATCAGATTAAGTCATTTGAAGGCAATTCAGCTGTGTCTATAGAGACAGCATTAGAAAGAGATGCTCAGATGTATTTATGCCAGCTTTTCCTTCGGATGTTGTCCAGGAATAGCCAGGTGCAGCAAACATCTGACTGAAAGCTAGAACTGGTACAGCTTCCAGTCGGGGATGTTTACAGCAACAGACTACTATGCATCACTGCAACAGTCCCACAGTGTAAAGCAGCCAGTCGCCTTTGGAGGAGGGGAAATAAAAAAGACAAGCTTTAAGACACACTTCTGTAACACTGCAACCAATTACTGTTCAGCTTATTCTGAAGAAAACCTCATTTTCACATGCAGTAACGAAAATACAGTTCTAGATTCTCAACTTCCATTGAACTAACAATGCAACATACTAGCACACAAATTCTCAACCTATAATATGCATTTAAAGACCTCAAATGGTCTCATTTAAGGTCCTCATGGACCTTAAAGGCCTCAAATTTAGGCTCAAATGCATTTGTTTATTCTAGATTTATTCCTAAATACGTATTTTATTTATACATTAAAAAAATACATAAATAGAGTTTTTAAGATCCCTTGACTTTCCTTCCCTATACCCTCATTCCTGGAGCTCTCAAAAATAAATGGACTTCTACTTTGATTATCCAATGAGTTTTTCAGACAGCTATCCTTTCATAATTTTATTTTAAAATAAAGCTATATGTAAAAATTAAAGACAGTAGCATAACAAGCCATGTTCGTAACAAAGAAAGTATCAGAAAGAGAAACTTGACAGAATTCTGAAAATATTTGCTTTCAGTGTCAGAATCTTACCCATTCAGTTTAAAGCTTTAGTACAACCAACTAAGAAAAAAAAACAAAACCAACAATGAAACCCAAAACTACTTATCTTTGGGTAAGCATTAAAAAGAGAGGGACAGAGTAGGAAGGAAAACAGTAATGACATAAGGATAAAGTAATTTTACTTCCCATCTTCAACAAGTTACTATCAAAATTCCCACAAGACTCCATTCTGTTGTCTAACAATCAATTTCCTCTAAGTTAAAAGAACCTTTATAATATTAAAAATATTTACAGTGCATAACATTTAAAGAGGAAATAATTTAAGCTTAAGTAATTTAAGTGAATTGCACTGAGATAGTTGCTGCATATTCTCCTAGCACTCCAATTCCACTCTGTTGTATAGAGAAATAATGCAAAAGTCAGAATTAAAAGTGCCTGCTGTTGCAAAAGTTTCCCCCCATCTTTGCAATGGATGTGGAGGGGCTGAAACTGCTCTCAGCAGGAATTGTTTTAACCATACAATTCTGGCTTGATCATATTCACATAATACATGCTTTAATTTTGTAGTTTATAGTGGAATGTCTTCTTCTCAGTAACAAAGCTGAAAACATCAATATTTAGTAGCCCTTATGCCTTTGGCATAAAAAAGAACTTTGCAAGTAAAAAGTTTTCTACTGCCAGATTATAAGAGGACTTCATCCATTTAAGGTTGCTTGTTGTGGTGGGTTCTGCTTGGGCCTCCACAGCAACTCAGAAAAAAAAGAAACCATGACAAATTTAAAAGTGAAGAAAAACTACAAGAATCGAGATTCCTATAACAGGAACTCTATCACATCATGTTTTCAAATAAAGGTTTCCTCCTGAAACATGAAAACTTGTTACTAGTAAGTGAAGTTCGTTACTACAGCAGCATGCCAAGATTAACGAGGAAGCTGCATGCAGTCACTATGGATACCATGCTGACCTTCATTATTTTTGAGAATAAATAGTTTTAAAAGCCAGTGGTCATTTGCAACAAAGGCCTCTTCAGGCTGTTCCAAACCTGAAAATTCCTATTTTACATTGGAAAAAAACAGGCTATTTCATGCAGAGGTAGGCACATGGTATTTGACTAATTAGGCTGCTGAGCATTAAGTTGCAATGAACCATTTCTTATACTGCTTTCCTTTAACACTTACTTCTTAAGGCATAATGAAGGTTACTGCAATGTCACCTGTCCAAAGAGAACAACCTCCCCACAACCTCCTTTTGTTTCACCATGTGAATCATGACAAAATAGTCCATATACATGGCAGTGGAGTCTCTCGCTGCCTTATCAAACTCACCATCGACTACAAATACACATTTTACAGAGCTATTATATTTGTATAAAAGGAGTTGAAATTTTCATTTCCAAATGTGGTGTTAAAAAAGGCAGAGGCCTTACAGATCACTTTGTATGACTAAATGCTTGAAAGATACAATTTCTATAGAAGTTCAACCAAAATTGAAGCCACATTTATTAAGAATCTTCAGCTAGTCTCTCACTTTTTTTTTTAACAAAACTAAGTAGACAGCATACCCCAGCTTTCACTAAAGGCACCTCCCTCTCATTTTCATAAAGCTCAAAAGCACTGAAAACAAATAGGATTTATCCTAATGTCATCATAAACTGAAGAATATTGAGTGCTGGCTTCTGTCAATGCCCTTAACTGTTTTTATTAAGAATGGCAATAAAGTTATCATTCTTTGAAGGGTGAACTCCCCTCCTAGCTCCACATACAGAGAGCACACAGAACAATGCAAACCTTTAAGACTAACTTAGTCCTTCTGACACAGGAAATTTACCTATTTGTCATTTTCCAACAGCCATGTATGATCACCTGCCTAGGAACTATTCTTCAGCTGTCAACACAAACCATTTAATACTAAAAAAGGGAGGTCTTTATGATACCTACAGTTTGTGTTCATTCACAATTCCCAAATCAAAACCAAACAGGCCACAGAGATTTACTGCAATTTTCCCAAGCCTCAAGCACAATTTTAGAGGTCACACTGAACTTCTACTGTGCCTTACATGAGCACCTTGGGCAAGAAGTTCAACAAGATAGGAGGAACATGGTGAAAAGGCAAGCAGCCAAAAAGTTTCTTCTTTCTCTTCTCCCCATGTTTTAATATATACTCACTCTACAACTAGCATGAACACGAACTCATTTAATTTGAAGCCTCAGTTGTCACAGAGAAACAGTTAAATGCAAATGGAGTGAAAGGAGTCTATTTGTGTGTTATAGTTTGGGAGACCCCGGCACAGTGTTGGACACCTATCAGAGAGAGAGGCTCCTCAGCACCCTGACAGACTGGCAGGGGTCAGTATTCCCACCCACTTCCTGTCACAATCTATAAAACCAGCAGAACCGGAAGCCGCTCTCTCCTTCCTCCTCCTCCTTTCCCCCTGCCGGGTGTGCTGCTGGTTTCCTTCAGCTTCCCACGTGCTCGCTCCAGAATCCAACTGCATCGGGTGCTGTGAGGAGCCATGGACCTCTCCTGGAGTGGCCCTGTGTGTCCATATCCCTGCCATCATCGAGATGGGTTTTGTATATTTGTATATAAATATTTACCCATTGCCCCCCACACCCCACATTTTACCCTTTTTCCTTGTGTTATGGTAAACTTGTTTCTAGTTTCA
The DNA here is from genome assembly GCA_020745705.1 of Hemiprocne comata. Classification (NCBI taxonomy): domain Eukaryota; kingdom Metazoa; phylum Chordata; class Aves; order Apodiformes; family Apodidae; genus Hemiprocne; species Hemiprocne comata. Next base: position 157,889,012 of record CM036587.1, read on the forward strand.
ATTTCCGAAGTTGAAGTCTCTCTTTCTATTCCCCTCTCTATCTTCCCTTGGGAGGGTGGAGGTGGGGGAAGAGAGACCAATTCTGTCCTCTGGTTGGTTTGGGGTTCACCTTTAATATTGAAACCAAAACATTATGCATGCTTGAGTGTGTGTTTTGGAGTCAAGGTCTTGTTCATGAACCAGTCAAAGCAGTTTAGCCACAGAGGCCTGATGCAAGCAGAAGGCTACTGGAACTGAGGAAGGCAAATGCTCACTATTGCTCTGATCTTTTTAAGTTGCACATATTAAGCAGAAAATACTCAAGAAGTAAACATTTAATACTAAATATAAAAGAGATTCTTGAAGTGCACACAAATTTAGAAAGTAGTAGAAAGAACTTCACAACAGAAGCCAATAGCCAGCATTCTCCAATTTTCTAGTAGTTAAGTCTGGATTTTAGAACTCTATAGTACTCTGTAGTACAGTCTGTTCAAAGACTAATGCTACATGAATTGAGATGTTCTCAATATGCTTTTTTCTCCCTCCCCCCCCAACTCATCCTACATATAAATCTAGGAAAAAAGTAAATACAAACATTTTGTTTTAATAGATTCTTTCCCTTTTTACCTTATAGTAGATGTATTTATACCAATGTATTTAATCTATTAAATAATCTATTTATCAAACCCATTCTTCTGATGCTCCAGTTAAGTAGCTAGAACAGCTTTTACCCTGGAAGTCCCTATTTTTTTTTTTTCTTTCTTTAGTGGAGGGAGGGGGGTGAGGGAAGGGAGAACAACTTCTTTTCACTCAGTAGTTTACAAATAAGCTAAATGCTCAAAGAAATTTATCTGACTGAAATATTCAATTATTAAATTTTCGCTATTTTTATACATTTTTAACTGTCCTTATAATCCACAGGCATTTTTATTCCACTTTTTCAGGCATCACAACAAATAATTTAAGCTGCTTGCCCTGGGTCAAACTGTGTCTAAATCAGAATTACATTTTAGGAAGTGTAGCTCATACGTAACCCAAATCACATCATCTCCACCAGCACTTAATGTCATCCAGTGCTTCAGATGTGTGTTACTGCCTTGAATATTGATGGGATGTTGTAGTGAGCTTCTAACACCCACAGAGAGTTCCCTGTAGCACTAGAAGTCAACAATGCATGATGAATTATGATGGAAGTAGGAAGAGCACATGAGTAGTTTTAGCACTGCATTTCCTGTGTCCTGTCAGGAAAGCACACACTGCTCCTTTTGATCACTAATACACATTTATACTGGGACTATTAATTTTTGTAGAAGAGGTAGAATGATTTTTTTTTTTAAATGGGGCCGTGCATTCTAAAACAATGAATCAATTTTGAAGAAAAAAAACACCAAAAGTTTTATATTTTAAAAACGTATGGGAAAGCATGAAAGTAGAATATTACTAACATAGCTGAGACCAAACTTAAGTAAGGGCTGGATGCAAATACCATATACAATCATTTTGTAACCACAAAGACCTGAAAGTCTTAATTGTAAAATAGTGTTCTTAGCTGACTAAAGGAGATCTAAGGACAACCAACTACAGAAAAAAAAAGATGATGGTGTGAGCCAAAATAAAGTTCAGATACAGATTCAAAAGGGCCTCTGTCCAATTGCCCCACATCTGAGCCTGAATAAAGAACAAAATCATAAATTTATTCTGCTATGCCTAAGAATAATGGCAGCAAATCAGACACCCCCCACTCCACTACCTCAGGCTGAGCAACACAGCTGAGGCTGGGGAAACAGTGTTTATTTACAGAGTACCACCTTGGCTCTCCATTAGGTGGAGTAACACACACAGTAAGTTATTCAGTCTTTATTTCAGGTGGCCTGGGAAGTTCTGCAGCAATCAGTTCCTCTCCGCAGTCACCACAGAGGGCAGGAAGTGGCTAACCAAAATCATTTTGCTTTAAAAACGAGCTAAAAAAAACCCCAAAACCCCATCTACCACACTGAGAATTTAGCATAATGAATTACCCTCAAAAATCCCAACCAACAGGTTAACCTGCAATCAAGAACAGAAAAAGGAAAAAAGAGTATTAGCACCCTGACTTGTATTTCTTCTCCTCACAGGACAGACATTCAGCAGCTCATATCACTGTAAGATATATATATTGCAACATGCACTGCTGTTTTCACCATTTTTTTAAGATTTTAAACTTTTCCATCACAGTGCATTGACCTAACAGAAAATTGAGCAACTACAATTACAAACTTAGAAACATGAATACTCTGAGTGTATTAAGCCAAACTTCACATAAAGATTTGATCCTTTTCTTTGTGGTCCCATGAAATTATTGCTTCTTCAGATTTACCAAGAAACTTGGATTATACAAATTCAATGGCTTTAACTTACAACTCAATTTTGCTATCCATAGTACAGTTCTAATTTCACAGCTTCAGCTATTTACCTCTCTATTTTGGTCCCTCTTACAGGAAAGGAATTTTTGCCTCATTCCTGGTAAAGAGTTACACCATAAGTAGATTGTTTAATCTGGGATAGATTCTCAGAGATGCTTAATTAGAAACTATTAAACCAAATAATTTAAAATACTTTACAGCTACCTCCACATTACATGTTTCCATGTTATTCTGCAAAGTCTTCCAGTTCCTAATTTGGGCCCATAGTCTGCCTTTTCTTCTTTCAAGGTAACCAACATCTCTGGTCAAGATGACAAAGCTGTTTGTAGAAAATGAGATTTTTCTTTTTGAAGACATCTTTAAGATGCAGATGATCCTCCAATCTGAAAAATACAAAGAAAGTTCACAATACTGAATGTACAGTAACTCATCTGATTACCTCCTATAAGAAGAGTTTAAGACAGAAGGAGGAAGGCAAAAAAATATCCCTAAAATTTGACAAGAAATAAAAACAAATATTCCATTTAATATGTTCTTTGAAGTAGTTTCTGGAAGAGCTCTAACCCTAAGAAATTAACCTAAATACAAATTATTCAGTCTTTATTTCCAGTAGCCCTCCATTCCTGCTGACTCAAATATGGCCAAGAATGAACACAAAAACCTCCCTGAAGAGATCAAGACCAAAAAAACTACATAAATACATCATTCCTTAGGCTAGGAAGTTTTTCTGTTTGGTTGAGGTTTGTTGTTAGGGGTTTTTTTGAGTGGATATCAATTGACTTCAAATCAATAACACATTTAGCACACTCCTTAATGACTTTTCACTCACATTTGCAATTATAATTCTGTAGTGATATCAGCTGCCAACAATAGGTCCCTGTAACACTGACAGAAACAAGATGAGAACTGCAAAGAGACATTCATACTGCCAAGTCCCTCTGCTTACCTTTGCTGAACCAGGACACATTTGGATGGCCCATTACCATCAGCAATCAATCAAGTCTACACCCTATGATTATATTGCTGGAGAAGCTGGTAGGGGCCAGGGCACCAAGAGATCTACAGCCAGCACACAACAAATGTTCCCATTTTAAGGGTACTCCTGTGCAAACGTATTTCAAACCTTGCAATGAGTATAGTTGCAAATAGAGCAAATCCTGGCCTTTCACACTCTTGACAAGCAGAGCCTGGAGATTGTTAGTGCAGCCTGTAGACTTTTGGTGAAACTACAGTGCCACAACATCTTTTCCCTGCTGTGCAGTCAGCTCAGCTCCTCCATTGCAATTAAATACTGAAGGATATCAGACTGAGAAGTGATCTTACACCAGCATAAATCCTAACCTTGCCCCCAGAGAATATACAGGGGTTTTTTAGTTACTGCAAAGAAAATAAGCTCAAGACAGCAAGAATGCAAGTCATGAAGATCAGATAAGTGCATAGCACTTCGTTTTACAAAGAATCTTTGTCCTTATGCACAAGTACAAAAAAAAGTTAATTATATATTTTGCAATAATACCCAAGAGACCTGTTAAGTACATGTATACAGCCTGCTTCCACAAAGGAAATATACAGCCTGCTTCCACAAAGGAAAAAGTTCACCCAACAACAGCATGCAGTCATGGAATCACTTCAGGACCAACACTCCCAAAAACAATACAAAAACCATACAACAAAAACAAAACAAAAAGACCCCCCAAAACCCCCAAACTCCTTTCAACTACTCTACTTAAACTTTAGATTTCACGGATAAAATAATTTTCAGGATTTACTGACAGGAATTGGGAACAGACACAATGCACTGGGAAAACAGTTCATTTGGAGAACATTAGTCCATATTCTCATATCAATCTTGCATAGGATCTGACACCATCCTTAGAAAATTACTACTACTAAAGCATCTCTCTCAAAGCATTTCCTCTGGAATCAACATCTTTCAGTAATTTGTAACACAACAAGAAGTAAAATAGACTTTCCTAGTCTGTAAATATGCCAGGAGTATAACTGACAAATTTGAGCCATGTTTGCCTACTTAGAGCAATGTAACATTTCACATTTAGCCACTAGACTACAATAAGAACAACAATTCTATTTTTTTGAGAAAACTGACTTTTAGCAGGTATTTTTTTTCTAAATAATGAAAATAATCTTTAATTTTCATACTGTTAAAAAAATTCTGCTTGCCAACTGCCAAATGTAGCAGTCTTATGTTGTATTCTAGACAGAATTAGCAATATCATCTAGAAAAGGAGATCACAGTATTCACAGAAGGCTCCTGACACACAAAAAACATGTATGAGACAGTCAGATGAGGATGTACAGAGTACTGCCAACTTCTGGAAGGCACAGAGAACACCTGTAATTAATTTTTATAAATGTGGACCAAAAAGATAACCATGAACAGCTAAAGAATTATCAAAGGCAGAATGTACCAAACCAACCCCACATGAAGAGCTGGGGGGCTACTCTAATTGAAGTTGAATGGCACATGTAACATACTGTGACTGCAGTATGGCTCTCTCCAGTGTCCCACCACAGTCTCACCTGGGAGCCAACAGGAGGGAAGCTGAGCTGGAAAACTGGCTGGATCTCTGGATCACCTGGCTGCAACCAACAGCTGAATGTCCAGCTATAAACTGGCAAGGGAGGACCCCAGGGCCAACACAGGACTCCAAACACACCCATCAGCAACCTGGAGGTGACACAGACTGCACCCTCAGCAAACTGGCAGGTGACAGCAAAGTGGAGGGGGCAGGAAAGAAGAGGGGGCTGACACAACGAATGGCAGCACGTCTACCAACAGAGACAGACCACGATAAACCTGAGGAGGGGGCCAAAAGAATCCTCATTCAAGAGGTTCAAAAAGGACAAAGTGCAAAGCTCTGCCCCTGGGACAGAAGAACCCCAGGCATCAGCACAGGCTGGGGAGAGCTGGCTGAGGAGCAGCCCTGCTGGAAAGAGCCCAGGGGCTGGGGCAGATGCCAGCTGAGACCAGAGCCAACATCTCACTGCAGAGAAGGCAAACAGCAGAGAGGACTGCAGCAAAGGGATGTTATCCCTTCTCTGCCTGCCACTGGCAAGCCCACTGCAGAGACCTAGTGCTCAGGTGAGGACCCTCACTTCAAGTAGGATGCTGAGGAACCAAGGAGGGTCCAGCCCTGGGCTACCACAGGCCTCAAGGGCATCATCCAAAGGCAAAGGTTGAGGGAGACAGGCCTGTTTTCTCTGGAAAAAAAGGCTAGGGACCATCTAAGAGCTGTCTACAGCTACCAATGGGGGAACTGTAGTGACAGTCAACCCAAACCCTCTTAGCACTACCAGACAGGATTAGAAAGAGCAATGGCCACAAAAGGCAGCATGGAAAATCCAGGTTGGACACAATGAGAAACTTTTTTACTAGGGAGGTGGTGAAGCCCAGGAACAGGCTTCCCAGAGAGGCTGTGGATTCTCTGTCCTTGGGGATTTTCATGGCTTTATAGGACAAAGCCATGGCTGACCCCACCAAGTGCTAGTTACAGCCCTGCTTTGAACAAGTTGATAGGCCAAAGACTTCCAGAAGTCTCTTCTAACCACTATACTGGCAACAACATGATCTTAATTCCTGTGATATCCTTCCAGCAATTATGGCCTTGCTTATATAATTATCCTCAGACATGAGGAAGTCACTAAGTCTTTGGAAAAAGAATTAGCCATAGATGACATCAGAACAGACTTTCCTGTAAAGAGCTAGAAGTTCCAACAGTTCTGATATCACAAATATTTAATGCTATAACTATTTCAATCAGCTGATGCCAAATATTTTGAAAAATAAATTAGAGCAAATAGAAATTGCATACCTAAGCCTACTGAACTTAAGTATCTGCCAAACACTATCATCTGGTCACCTTTGTAGATCCCTCAATGTTCTCAGGCAGTAGAATGTTTCTCACAAAACATAACTTCAAACATGAAATTTTTTAATTGCCACTCTTAAGCAATACACAAGCAAGTCTCACCTTTTGGGGCAGACTACAGATTTTAAGTCTCTACTTTTCCCTAGCACGTCTCAATTTTGTTTTCTCCCAGTATTAAATAACTTTTCAAATCACAATTAATTAAATAAGAAGGACGGACAGTATGAACCATCAAATGGTTTGTCACACTACAAATGCAGAGTTTTAGTCATAATCAGAATTAAACCAATTACAGTAAGCAAACAGATTTGGAGTAATTTAGGATTAGAAGGACTGGTTCCTAAAACTAGCTGCTGGGACCACACAGATTAAATAACAACTCGACGCACTAGACAAAACAGCTTGGTGAAGGGGAAACCTAGGTCATTACCTGCTATCTTTATCTTGCCTTTTGGGTACTTTTTGGTCCAACAAACCTTGAATTATCTCATGCTATCACCAAATTTCAAAATAAGAATGCACTCACTAAGATTAGTAGATAAAATGAACTCTCTTCCTTGCACTGACTGATCAATTCATCTAAAAAAGCCACCCTGTACCCACATTACTGAGTAGTTACTGCAAAAGGAGATCTGCCAAACAAAACAGTTTGTGCTAAAGACAATATTCAATCTACTTGTATTCCAGGGCTTTTACTTCAGTAAAAGTCTGCTTTCTCTGTCTGAGGGATTCCTGTTTCCTCCACTGATACAGCAATTTTATAATTTCATGATGCAAGTTACTTGGACAACCACTATATTTAGCTGAAAACTAATCCTGGGGAAAAAAAGAAAAAAGATCAGTTTTCTGCTACAGCAGGCAGCTGATCTCAGTCACTGGATGGTAGTCAACATGAAGAAGGTGCTGTATAGTGCAGGACTCTGTTTTGGTGGCAATGTAGCCTTAAATCAATAGAGGTGAATTGTTTAACCACAACAGAAACCTTTCCCCACCACGTCCCCAAGAAAAAGACAGCAGTACTTAGGACATCTGGAATCAGTGTATCAAGCAGGTAACAGTAAGGTGAGTGAGCTCTAGATCTCAAAGACACAGTAAACAACGACAAAAAAAAATGAATTTGGCAAAATTATGCTCCCTTAAATGCAGTATCAACTTTATAACCATTTAGATGTAGCTTCAATACTTCCACGTCTTGAAACAGGAAACTGACATTGGAAGAAAAAACAGCAGAGGAACACCAAGTTGCCTTTCACTCTCTGCATCAAAGTTGACCCAACTGCAAGTCTGAACTACATGTTAACATGGAGCTGCCCCACAGAGCTCTATGCCAGTCAGGCTCCACCTCCACAGAAATCAGCTGAGCACGACTTACATTGAAACCACTTTTTCCTAAATGCTGGAGGGAGTTAGTCTGTCTTATGTTGCCAACACTGCACCTGCTGGCATGTGGACAGTACAGGGTAGTCCAGAAAGCATCCTGACCTTGAAGAGGCACAGGCAAGCCAAAAGAATGTGAGAATAAATGAAAATGTTTCCAAGTAGCCAGAAGCATCTAAAGCACCTAAGGCAAAACCAAGTTTTCCCCTGAAGAACTTGGCAGTATAACGGATTTCTGAACACTAATACTCCTGAAAAATACTTGTGAAAACCTCTAACCAAGGATGTGGTTCAATCCTCCTTTGGTGGCTGGTTGGCTACTAACACATGAGCATTAGTTACTTCATCAGCTCAAGCTTACAGCTCTGGAAAAGTTTGCATGAAATATGAAAGCCAAGCCCAGAAGTGGAGCTCCTACACAAAACCAAAACTAAGTCTGAACTTTCTATATTAAAACTTAAAACTGGAAGAGGGGAGATTTAGATTAGACATTAGGAAGAAATTCTTTGGTGTGAGGGTGAGACACTGGCACAGGTTGCCCAGGGAAGTTGTGGAAGCCTCATCCCTGGAAGTATTTAAGGCCAGGTTGGATGGGGCTCTGAGTAACCTGGTCTAGTGGGAGGTGTCCCTACCCATGCAGGGGGGTTGGATCTAGATGGTCTTTAAGGTCCCTTCCACCCCTAGCCATTCTATGATCCTAATGAAATTAAAATTATAAAGTGAACTTGACTAGAGCCCAAAATAAAATCTTGAAGCCAGGCATTTCCCCAGAACAAATGAGAAAAAAAAATACTTAAAGCTGCCCACGTCATTTCATAATATTTACATATGAAAAATAAAAAACAAGCACACATGTGGCTCTTCATAGCAATCCTGTCCCACTCAGTTCATAAACCAGATGATGTTCCCTGAAGAACATTTGAAGAGTAAGGATGCTACAGCCTTTAAGATTTCACCTGTTGAAAGAGCTGAAAGGTACCTTCACACAGCTTTCCACAACAGATGTCATCTCCTGCAATAGCTTTTTTATAAGCCAAAGAAACCAGGATAGGTAACTGAAGAAAACTCTTGAGGTATTTGGAGATTTTCCTCAACCTCTTCTAAGTTGTTTACCAGCAAGCGTGGGGCAGGTTACTGGACGCACTTTTTGCAGACACCAACTACTTCTATTCTTAATCTGAGCGACCAGCTGCAAATTCTCAGTCAGTTTTGGAGAACTGGTTTATCTCTAGCAGAGGTCAGTGGAGATCATATTAGCTCAACAGAAATGGTGTAAAAACTCCAGATTTCTCTAAGGAATCAATTCCTTTCTTTTTAATACCAAGATCAATTTAATGTACAGTACATAACCTTCTTTCAAGATTAAATATACTGGTACTAGAGTAATTAGAACTGGTACTAGAGTAATAAGCATCAGCCATAACATTTCTAGAACAAATATGTTCTGTGAAAATAAGTTAAATAAACGTCAACCTGTGCAATAGCACCAGTGAAGGTACATTTAAGGAAACGGTGCAAATGCAGGCTCTCCGTCTGTATAAAATAAACTCAGGCACCAATAACAGACCAAAAACTGACTGCCCTGCCATAAAGCCACCAAGTCAGCTGCCTTAGGCTCCACCTAAATGGAAGAGAGAGTATCATAGTCAGCAATATTTGTCAAGCTCCATATATAAATGAAAAGCTCACATTTAAACCAAGCTCCAACTTAACTATAATACTATTTAAAGTAGAGCTCCTCAGACTAATCACATTCTCCAACTTCAAGCAGTAGCTTAAAAGACAGGAAACAGAGTTATCAATAACCTGTACCCAACAGCACTTCGATCTCCAGTGATCTGAAAGTCCTATCTGAGCAAAGACTACCCAGACAGCTAAAATAACTTCTCAATTCTACAGTAACTGAAGCAGACAGCCACACAGTTCAAGTTAACAGTGCATCATAAACTGTCTAAACTATTAAGGAGAATCCTGTAATAGCAAATTTGTAGTGTACCAGTAAACTGACAGAAAACCAGTATTCCCCTTTTCATCTCAAGCAGGTGACCTAAGGAAAAATTCCCCTTTTCACTGAAATAAAACTCATTAATAACAGTCTTTGAGAATGGCAGCAGAGGTTTGGTTTTATTGGGATTCCTGGTATTCTCAGGAGAAATTTAGAAGTAATACTACACATAACAGCAATTCAAACAGTGTAAATGAAGGTCTTGTTATTTAATTTACATCTAAGCAAGAAGTCAGGTATCATTAACTACAACAGTGAGGAACTTCACACTGAAATTTGTGCTGTGTAAGAGCAACAAATAAACCAGAACTTCTCCCTGATACTGAAGTATGCAACTGTATTAACATCCAGAATCACAGCTTCAATCAGTTTGTAAGAACCAAGGAATGTTTAAGTACATAGATGTAGTTTGCTTTCCTGAGATTTTACTGCTTCTGGTTAATATTTGGCATAACCTGACTTTTAACTGAACCACCAGCTTAGCAGCTCCTGCTCCAACTGGTGTGTTTATCAAGAGAAGTCATTTAGTCACCATGCTCAGAGTGAAAAAACTCATTGTAAAATTTTTATTAGGCTTTTAAACTCAAAGCAGTTACACAGGCTGAAATCAAATTAAAAAAAACATGACTAATCACATAATATCTGAGGATATCAACTGCTACATTTATTTTGTAACAGTATTTAAAGCATTGGATCAGATGCAGTAACTCACTTTTCACATTAGAGTAATTGAACTAAAATCAGAGGGAAGAATAAAAAAAGCCAAATGTGTATTTTAAGCAAAGAAAGTATCACAAGTTTCTTTATTAAAGAATCTGTCATATCACAGCTGATTCAAGCTTTGAACATGGCATGGTCTGTTAATTGCTATAGTTTTCTTCTATCAAGGCAAGAGATACAGCATGCCCATCTTCATTAAGCTCTAAAAGTCACCTTAACTTTCCTTGCTATTTCCTTGAAATACTCCCTTGATATATTCAGAACAGATGAGGGTCAGGTTGCTGAAGACCTAGCTTCCCTGATATCAGAACATTCCCAGTGTGTTCCAGTGACCTGAAAGTGCCTGATCCTGTCAGGAGACAGCTTATATACCCCACAGCAAAGGGCTATGTGAAAATTAAAGACATCCTTGACCTACAGGGAGGTCACATAATGACCATCAAGAGAAATGCTCTTTAAAACATTGCCTTTGTCTTACTGGGATAAAGTATACAGCTGTCAAACTGACATTAAGCATTAGTTAGCTATAGTATTTCTTGTCTTAACCTGATTTGATGGAAGAAATTTGTTTACTTATCCTTCCAGAAGTGAGTGCAATATTGATTAGTCTTAAGTTTTACCACTTAAGTTTACTGAACAATAATTTATGATAAGCAAAACTCCCAGAGTAGTAGATTGAGGGGCAATGATGAGACATAATATTTATTTACAAAAGCACAACCCATTTATAATCAGACAATTTAGTTACAAGTGCTAATACTGTATCACATGTGGACTCCATAAAAAGCCAAAGACACAAGATTAAAACATCAGGTTAGCAATACACCTTATACTAAGTGTATGAGAATGTTGTAAGAATGCATGTTAAAATAATAATGCATATCAAATATGGACCAGTCTTTAAGCACAAAGGTGCTTATCTCTAGGAATAGCCACGAACAACTCACAGCCTTTGCACCCCCAGCCTGAGTGGTAGTAAGGATGAGGCAAAAGAAAGGAATATGTGGTAGAAAACTCACAGCAAGTTAATTTTAAATACTTAACCAAAGCCAACACTGACGTGACACTACAGCCACGAGTACTGACTCTCCAGGTCCAATGGCTGTGACGTGCCTTAGAAATTCCAGGTACCAGCAGCTGAACAGCTAGACAGGTCACCACTTGCTTAAACCAGAATGGAGCTTTCAGCCTGTTCTACTTACACCCTTTTGTTTCTAATTGCTAACTGAAGAATGCCACCCTCTGTTTTACTATTTTGTTTGCCTGGTACTGAGGATATGAGGAAAGAAGGAAGTTCGGTGAAGGTTAAAAAGAAAAAATACTTTGTGCCAGCAGCCCTGGGCAGTTTGTACCCTGGGATATATGCTTAGGAAGCTCACGCACTAAGGAGCACGTTCTGCCAAGCTGCAGAGGGTCAGCAGGGCATCTTGTGTTGCCAAGCATCAGCTTTGGGAAACAGCACTTCCCAGAAGGCACAAATTTGAGTCTTTTCTATAAGTTATCAACAGGACACGACATCCCTCACCACTCACCCCAAACTGCAAACTCACACTGTGATTTCTGCATATAAAAGTGAGACGCAGTTGGTGCACTAAACACTCCAAACAATAAAGCTGAGCAGTTTAAGATAATGCATAGAAAAGAGCTCAGTCTTCAGGAACACTCCAACACATAGAAACCCTTTGAACTTCAGAAGAATGACAGCCCTGCATTTGGCTGAACCACGCTGTATCTGCAGAGAAAACAATGAACTGAATGAATAAAGTCCTCTGAGGCTCATCTGGCATTTTGATTTATTATACTCATGTTAAGCCTCCAACGTTCATTCTCCACACGGCTCTGACACTGCAAAAGATTTGTTTTGGACTAACTTATTTCGTTTCTATGTTCTTTACCCATGTTCTTCCAAATTCCATTAATACCACTTTGATATCTAACTTTGTGTTGATTCAGTGCTAAACATAAGAATGAAACAGCCTTTTAGTGGTTTAGCTTCCTCATTCCCACAGGATTCAACATGCCCTCAGACATGAAACAATCTTATATAGGGCACTTCTTGTGAATATTTTAATCTTTTTTCCTTTGTCTTTCTAACCTTCATTTCTGCACAAATATAGCCCTAACTCCCTCAAACTTTGTGGGCTCCTAAAACCCTTTACTGGTGTTGCTCAGACTGAGGCATCCTAAGAAGACAGTATACAAGGAGCAAACTGCTGTTACTGAAGGGTAACTTCAGGCATAGAAAACTTACCTGCACTAAATAAACTTTAAACTACAAGGTGTGTTGTGCTTCCTCTCATTATGTGCCAGCTCAGACAAATCAAGGCCTCTTTATTGGGTAGTAGGGCATTCTCCAGTTAAGACCAGTTCACTGCTGTTTTAATTTATGAAACTCCCTAAATTGAAAAAAGCAGGAACAGTTTGAAACAAATATAAAAATTAAAAATTTTTACTGGATTGACAAAGTTACCAATATGCTGATCAAAAGAATCTCAATACACTCTTTTCCATGTGTATGCTTTATTATTATAAATTGATATTATAACTTTTTTAGAGCAAAAATCAGTGGGGGAGGAGTTCTTCCATTTCCAGATTATTTTACTTAATTTGTTTTTGTTATTGGGGTGGGGTTTTTGTTTGGTTTTTTTGGCAGTGTGTGTTGTAATTTATTTTTAAATAATCCTTAGCATTGTACTAGGTGTTACAGGATCAATGATTCATCAGTACAACCATCCCTTTGTTTTTCTTCACCTTCATCACTCCCATAGTGCCTCCAGACAACAATCTGGAAAAGCTCACCAAGCCAGACAATGACCAGCTAAGACCAGACAGCTCCCCAAAAAGTTTTCAAGCAAACTAGAGAAAATAAATTACATAAATTATCACAGACACACCCTGCTACCTGCTAGACCATTTCAGTAAAAAAAACAATACATCTATTGTCACGCAGGGTATCTGTTTTGTCCAGGCACTAAAATTTTAGATCATTTCAATGTTATTCCACATGATGCATGCCAAAGTTAGAGCTGAATAAAGTTTCAGGAAGCACTCACCTTCCTACTCATCCCAGAAGCTCCCTCTGACCAAGGCAGGCTTGCCTTCACCATTATATGTGCTTCCAGCCAAAAGATTTTTACCTTTCTGTTCCACAGGTCACAAAAAGAAAAATCCCCACCAAGTTAAAAAACGCAAGCAGCATGCAAAGAGCTTACTCACTTGCAATCTATTCAACTTGCTCTCAATCTGATTATTCACCTGTTCTGTACTGCCATCTGCCCACTCCACCTCCTGTGTGTCTCTGGCAGACTTTGTGCCATCTCATAAGCCTTTTTTTTTTTTAGCACCTTCCTGCACACTTCTTCCAGGTCATTTATACATAGAGTGAATAAACTTAATCGCAAGATTGTTTCCTGGGGTTCCCCAGTCATTAAATTTCAAATTTACTCTAATGGAGAGTTTTGCCATGCAACACCTATATACATACAGGAAATAATTATATAGGGGTTTTAATATATACATAAATACATATAAATTATACATAGCAAATATTTATATAAATATGTTTACCTACTTAAGACAGAAAATAGATTGAAGACCAAGTCAGTCACTACGCATGCTTTTTTCCCCATTTAAAATGCATCATGAGCACAAAGCACCAGTAGGTAAGTACAACTCTAAGCCTACAGGTATTTTTATTTTAGGCAAACAATCCACTGCTTCACAGAACTTTACAGTTGTCTCCATTAACTCTATGGCTGTTACAGTCAAATTTTATCAAATGTTGAAAAGGACGCTGGAATGAATTCTGTAGTTCCAATCTGGTCCTTTTAGTAGTATCAGGAATGTTCATTTCCTAAGTTGTACATGACAGTCACTCAAAACTCCATCTGGCTTTTTGATTTACACCAGGAACTTCCATGCTAAGAGCTCATGAATATATTAACCGCATCGATTTTTTTCTTTCCTCTCCTCAAGAAAAAAAAAGTTTTCCTCAGAACACTCAAGTAGAAATGAGCCTGTGAATGCCTGTTAGCCTTTAGAAAATTAGGAAGTAACAAAGAAAGATCCCATGTTTCTTTGCATAAGGAGGGTTTGTTTAAAAAAAAAAAAAATAAATCCAAATGAGCCTTCATTTTACTCTGTCTGCCACTGACCTTTAGACCTGACACCCACTGCATCCTGTGAGAAATTTTTTCCAAGAGCCAACCTTCTTATAAATATTTTAGCAGATTCAGGCATCCAGACTACATTTTACTTGCTTACATCTACAGAATGAAAAGACTACTGAATAATGGCAATATATACGTGGACTTTCATATTCACATATGTACCTGTAAAGCAATAGACTTTAATGTAATTGTATCATGAATGTACTACAAGCAGGTGCTTCTGAAGTATATTGTTTTCTTTTTTATGGGCTTTACTTAAAACTACTCCAAGTCTCTAAAACACATTCAACTGCATTGCTGTCCATTTTCCTGCATATGTTTTTCAGACAGATTTGCATATACTCTAAAAATAACAGAAGTGTGAGAAAAAGCCCATGCATTCCTAGATTCATGTGATAAAAGCAATAGTGACAATTCAATTCCCTACTCACAATGAAAATTTAAGTCCCTCTTAGATGTTTTGCCAATAAATTTCCTTAAACTCTACAAGAATGGCTTCCTTACAGGAATTTGTTTAGCTTTTAAGTGTCAAGGCACTGCACCTGTTCCTCTTCAGATAACCAGTCTCCCTGTCAAGTCTCATATTCCTCATTTCTCCATTTCAATGAGCTTGTTTCATCCAGAATGGAACACATCACTTGTGGAAAGTCACAGGGAAGATTTCTTTGTGACTTCCACAGGCCACATCAGCACTCCTCTTCACATGTGCTGCTCCACATCAACCCCTTTTCCCTCCTGCACATGGTTCCACTGCAGAGCTGTACATCTTGGACAGTCATACACATGACTGCACTACATCACTGCTCATAAGGAAACCTTCCAGCTGTACAAAACAAGACATGGAACCAGACAAGGCCAACACATTCACCAAGACAGGTAAGCAGGAATCTGGCTCCCTTACACTGCTAAAGCACTAAAAAAATAGACTAGAGCATATTTAAGGAACACTTTTTATTATTTTTAAATGAGACATTAGATACTGTTCAAAGAAGGTGCCCAATTTACTTAGAATTAAACTATAAACATTGCATTACTGCAGGATTTTATGCCAGCGAGCTTCAGCTAGATTTAGCAAGCAAGAAAAACAGAAGGAATGTTTGGTTTTTAGAGCTTACAATGGAAGGTCTGCCTCAATTTCATCCATCAAGTGACAGTATCTTATGCATTATGCATCACTAAATGCTAACTACAAGTTTAAAGCATCAGGCACAATTCCTCTTGAAGGCCTTGTAACAAGAAATGCACAGTAATAATATATAAAAGCCTTTATTTCCCAGTCTTTAATATTATCAAAGCTTCTGTTGAAACTTTAGTCCTCTGGTTTTTATGGCTGTTTTATCACCAGCCATCAAAACTGCATTAGTGGTCCAACTGTGTGTGGTACAGATCAAGGCTTCTGTCCAGTAAAACCTCTCTCATTATTATCTCCATTGCCACACGATTTCACAGTGGTTACAGACAGCTCCCATTTCCTAAATGGGCAGGGGGACGAGCTGTGTCTCACTCCCAAGTTATTCCTCTGATGTCTCCTAGGAGGACACTAGTATGCTTCCAGTATAGATTTCTTCAGCATGCTCATAAGAAATTTGCATGTAGACATTTGAGACAACAAACAGCCCATAACTATTCAGCTCTCAAAACCTACAGTAAGATAATGCCAATGAATTTTCATGCATGAGAACAGCAGGACAGGATGTACAGGGCAAGCTTACATAAGACAAGTCACTGCTGGGAACCAACAGAAGTGAACAGCATAAATGGCTCAGGAAAATGCTGATGTCACTCACATACATTGGGCTGTGCTGGCCAAGTTTCTCTGATCCTAAAACCAGCGTTTCTAACTGTTGGTAAAACATCCCAGTTTGCTCTGTTTTACCAAGACATTGAAGAACTTGCTTTCAAAATCCTGTGTCTCTTTCTAATATTAAGATGAGAGATGACAAAAATAGAATCCAAGAAGACTCTGCAGTACTTATAAGCAAGAATCTAAAGAAAAACAGAAAATGTAATGGAGAACTGGAAAAAGCATGTAATTATGTACACAGATCCTTGCTCCTAATACTTACTGAAAAAATAGTTCAAGCACAACTCACTCATTTTAAAATATGACCTCTGTAAACCTACTAAGGTCAATGAGACTTAGAGTAGTTACTCAGTGAGTCCTGCTTGCATAAATTAAAGATGCCTAAGGGTAGCTATGAAACCGGGTATTTGACTTTTCCAGGGCACCTACATATTATGAATTAACAATGAATTGCCATTTTACCAGAGCAGCTTTTAGTTTTGTTAATAAAAAAGACAAAAAAACCCCACACTACCCCAGCTGTGTTGTGCTTACCTCTTCCTCAACACATAAAAGCTTTACTATTTAATGTTAAAACTGATTATGGAAGTCCCATATTAACTTGAGTAGACAAGTGAGAAACTACAGATCAAATTACTTTAAAAAAACCCCTAAGATGTCAGTCAAATAAGTCATCTTCCTGCTGTATCCTTCTACAATAGATTTAAAAAAACAACCAAAATAAATCAACTAAAACCCCTGAAAATCAGAGAGCCAGGTAATCTAGCTGCACAAGTTAATATAAAGCAAAACTGTAAAGAGGGAAAACTTAGCTCACCGAGGTCAGTACTCACAGCAGCAGCAACTCCCAGCTCTGTGCTTGGCTGCACACCACTTCAAAGCAGCGTGTGAACCAGGACAAGTAACTCCTTCACAGTTCTAGCGACTCCTCTACTGAAGTTTCTGCCTATGGCACACAAGGCATTTTCTATAGAGAGCATCATTATAAGGTGATAGGGAAAATACCGTTCCTAAAACTGAACTAACTCAGTTTTACTACTCTGTCATTACACATGTAAGGAACTTTTGTCAATTCCTTTAGTATTTTCTTGCAAATACAGAGGAACACTGAGCTAGCATCCAGTTCATGCAACTACCCAACCCTGGCAAGCAAAACCGAATGGCACCACAGTAAGTTACAGACCCATGCCAGAAGTAGTTTCTTCATCGTATCAAGTATAGCAGAACATCTCTCTTCCATTTCCCTCCCAAAACACCAAATCTAACACCAGATAGCCAAGAGATGCCACCTATCAGAGATAATCAGTCACATTAGAAATTCACAAGGTTTCCTTAGCAGTGGAAGGGGACACCAGCTTTGTTCTAGGCAAACACGAGGTGAAAAAACCCCACTATATGCACTGTGCAATTGCAGCCCTGTAAAGCCATATGACAGTGCACTCTTCATAAAAATATGGAGTGCACGACGACCATACAGTGCACATCATGCAGTATCAAAGGTTATTAAACATATTTTTAAGCAAGCACCTATTTCCATCCAAGTGTAGCTACTGCAGGAAAAATCTGCAAGCAAAATACCTGCATCCTGGCCACAGCCTCTATGCTATAGTAGAAATAACACCACTATCTACCAGCTATTACTATGGCAGATAAGCATTTCACAGCCATTACTATATTTATTCACAGTATGTTTTTGGAAAGCAGCACTACTCCTGATCCATAAGCAAACAGGGTGCTGATGCAGAAAGACCGATCCAAGGTCACAGAGTAAGTCTGTGGTAAAGTAAGAAACTTCACCCGGTTTTGCCTTTGTGCAACTAATACTTTCTATTAATGAGTCATTGCTGCTCCTCTAAATTATTCTTTGAACATGAACAGACTGCCTGTGGCATTCAAACTCTACATGTTAATAGCAGCTTCACTCCAGGGTTTTCCAAAATAAAAAGAAATGTCACACCCAAGGGCCTTGTTCTATAGAGTCACAGAATCCTACTTCAGCAGTGGGGAAAAAAAGGGATATGCGTGTGTGTATTTATAAATATATTATTAGGAAGTCTGCCTTGTTTGTGATCCAGCTTTCCCATTTAAGAAAAAACAATCCTTGAATAGTTTTACTCCCTCGTGCTACAGACCACCGGGCAAGGGCAAAGTGCAGGGAAGAAGGGACGGTCAACTAGGGAGACAAGTTATGCAAAGCTGGGGGCCAGGCCGGGGGAGAGGAATCCCTACAGCCCACATGCACACACACAAAAACCCCACAAACAAAAAAAACCCCAACTTCTGTTCTGAGGTCAACGGGGTTACAGCGCAGAGAAGGGCGGGAGGGGAGGGGGGGCGCAGCCTCAGGGACTGTGCGGTAGGAAAGGGACTCACGGCCCGGGAGGGTGCGGGGGTCTTCTGCCTCCCCGCAAGAACCCCGTCCCACTCCCTAGAGTGCAAGGAGCCCCCTCCCTCCAGACTCACCACGTCGGGGGATGGCAGGCTGCAAAATCCCCCCTCCCCACACAGCCCAAGCGACCTCTGCCTCTCGGCGGAGGAAAGGCGATCCCCGCCCCAGGGCTCCCTCCCCGTGCCCCGCTCGCCGCCTGAGGTTGCAGCCTGTCCCCCGCCCCAGCCCGCCTCCACAGCGGGGCGGCCCCGCCGGGGCGCCGGCTTGCCCGTACCTGTGAGGGGAGGCGGCGGGGCGGAGGGGGGAGGCGCCGACTCCAGCGCCGGGACTAAAGGGGCTGCCTCGCCGGGGTTGCCTCGCCCGGCCCGCTGCCCCCCGCTGGCGGCCGCTGCCCTCGCTCGGCCGGCGGGTCCTGCGAAGCCGCCCAGGCCGGCTCGGCCCCGGCCCAGCGGCGGCCGCGTCTCCTACTCGCCTTTAGTTTGACCTTTTCCGTGTCTCCGCTCCCGTCCCCGACACTCTTTGACGTCACTCCCATGGCAACCAATCCCCGCCTCCTTTCACCTCGCGCGCGCGCTGCCCGGCCCCTACCCGCTGCCCGCACGCACGCAGGCAGGCAAGCACGCGCGCATGCGCCGCCGGGGGAGGCGGGGCATCCTCCCCCAGCGGCCAATGAGCGCGCTCTCCGGCGCTCCCGCCCCGCCCCCCCGACGGCGCGAGTCTCCGGAGAGGGGTGTGCGCATCGCCGTGTGCTTAGGGTACGCGGAGTGATACGTCATCAATAGCGTCCGGGGTGCGCGGGCTGTAGGGGCTGCACAGGGTGCATGGTGCACACCGAGTGCGTGGGGTACGAGGTGCGGATGGTGCACGGAGTGCATGGTCGTTACGGACCATGGTGTGCGTTGTATGTACACACCACCGGGAGTACTGTGTCCAGCTCTGGAGTCCTTATCAGAAGAGGGACCTGGACCTGCTGGAACGAGTCCAGAGAAGGGCCACAAAAATGATCAGAGGGCTGGAGCACCTCTCCTACAGAGACAGGCTGGGAGTTGGGGTTGTTCAGCCTGGAGAGGAGAAGGCTCCAGGGAGACCTCATAGTGGCCTTCCAATACCTGAAGGGGCTACAGGAAAGCTGGGGAGGGACTGTTTACAAGGGTGTATAGTGATAGGACAAGGGGCAATGGTCTTAAACTTGAGCAGGGTAAACTTACATTAGATGTTAGGAAGAAGTTCTTTACTATGAGGGTGCTGAAGCACTGGAACAGGTTGCCCAGAGAGGTGGTGGAGGCCCCATCCCTGGAAACATTCAAGGTCAGACTCGACCAGGCTCTGAGTAACCTTATCTAGTTAAAAAGGTCCCTGCTCACTGCAGGGGTGGCTGGACTAGATGACCTTTAAGGTCCCTTCCAGTCCCAAGCATTCTGTGATTCTATGGTGACCTGTATTGTGCCCAGTCTTGTGGCCACCAGCAGTGTGCAGTTCAGCACTTTCACCCCGCCAGCCCTGGAAATATTTGTTAAGGATGTAGGAGAGAGGGTTGGTGATAGAATGTGCAAGAGGGCACATAGAGGGAGGACGACCTTCGTGTGAGGGACTTGTTGCAGTGGGAGCAGAGGTAGAGGGATGTGGGGCAGGAGCAGGAGGAATGCTGCACGTGGCTGCGGTGGAGCCAAGGGCAGAGCAGTGTGTTACAGGAAAGGCCTCTAATTCTTTTGTGGAAAGATAAAGGAGAGAGAGGGAGGAGATGCTCCTTCACACACAATGGAGCGAATCCTTCCCTCCTTTCCAGAGGGAAAAAGGAAATCTTAACACATGAATTTAATCGCTGCCTTTGCTCACACATGCACAAGCCAAGCTGGTGCCGTCATAGTTTGCCTGCTCCTTCCATCACTAGTGTTCTTCTTCCTCATCCCACCGTGCTTCAGTATTCCCTGAGGATCAAGCTGCTTCCCCAGTCCCACAACTTACAGCACGTTCCTATTGTTCGGAGAGCATATGGGCAATCCCATCTACATTTCCTCAAAATATTTGGCCTGGATACCATACATGTCATACATACTTCATATGGAAACCCGCACATCTCAGTGCACAATGTGTGCACAAGTTTTTAATGTGCAAATCCTTTGCTTCCAACACCGTCAGCTGTGGGAAGGTTCTACAGGCACAGCACGCAGCCTTCTGCATGAGGCTGCTATAAGCAGATGTCTTTGGGTTTGTACCTCGTCTCATGAAAGGTGTGTGCATTAGCAACACGCTCTGCTGGGCAGGTTCTACACTGAGGTAAGTACACAGGCGTGATATTTAAATATACTATCAATTAGCAATTACACTGAGTCTTTCATCTATCCTGCATGCCGAACACACTGTGTACTTTGGATGTGCCACGTATTTGTCAGAGCTCCAAAACAAGCTTCAGATGGTTTTAAATCAGAAATACTCATTCAGAAATACAAATAATCAGAAATACATCCTGAGATGTTTTCACCAAACCCTTCCTGAAGGTGGATAAAAGGGCACAGATACAGTCTCCCTGCCTTTGAAATTCATGATACCTATCTCCCAGAGTATTAACAAACCAGTTTAAATCCGATAATGGTAAGACCAGGATCTGAAGCGTAAACTCATACGTGATCTGGATCTTGCTCATTTGAAGGCAGAAATCTAATAAATTATTTTAAAGAGAGCTTTTTAACTATCCCTGAATTTGTGACATGGCTCATTTCTAACAGCCCAACTGGATTTAGTGTCGTATCACTGACTGCTGAGAAAGCACTCAAATTGGGTGATACTCAGAGCAGGGTGTTGGGATGGAAGGCTGCTCTCACACAGGTGCAGTGTGGTGTGCTGCCTGCTGAGGGTTTGGTACTTGGTGAGAGTTACGCCAGCCCATCCCAGCCACTCTGTGAGTGGATCTGCTGGCCTTGCTTAGTGGTTCTGGTAGGTCCCAGCTCCACTGGAGCTCACTTTTTGATGGGTCTCTTTTTTTCTCCCAGTCTCCAAACAACAAGCCTGATCATAGCCAGCTCTGTGAAGGACATGAGCTTGGCTGGTCAGCAGCAGCCATTAGTGACCTTATTCTAACATACCAGACACCCACCTTGGGCCAATGTGACTCTCAGCCACCATAGGCTGCCTATTAGGAAATGAGGACTTGGGCCTTCTTATTTGTAATGGTGGAAAACTGCAGTGTCTGTGTTACTGATCCCCCCACAATTTCCCCGTTGAGTCAAATCAGGAGGAAGACTTTGAACCACAAACTTTTGGGAAGGGCATGAATAAATGTGCCACCAGAGGTGTATCAATAAAACACCAGCATGTCCCCAGGGAAGTAATTTCCTTCCTGCACGTCTCCTGTCACCGTCCAGTTTGTCAGGAACAGGACTTCCTTTTCTCCCAGGGGGTTGTGGTGTGATCCATGCTTGTGTGCCTTATATTGGCACAGATAAATACAGTCCTTGGCTTGAGTAAATTAAAAATGGCAAGATAAGCCCATAATGACTAATTGGACATGACAAAGAGGAGATGGTGCAACAATGTAGGTGAGGGAGGAGATGGAGAAATCAGTCCTGAGGAAGGATCTGGCACTCATGTGGCACAGGAGAGCCAGAGCTCATCGGTTTAAATACAACCTCGAATAAAGGGAGAGGGAACAAAAAAAGCAACTTCTCTCTTTCATGCAGGGACAATGCCGGACTCCTGTGCCTGATTTCCATGAGAAAGGCCACTTCTGGCATTGACATTCTGCGGCATCGAGTCCCCACCACAGACCTCCTCCTCAATGCAAGGCTGAAAGAGGAGGGGAGGAATAAACTTTGCTTTCCAAAAGGGCTGGAGCTGCCAAAGAGGCCCATGGAAAGTCAATTGTGCAATGAGGGAAAACAGAGAGAGAGGATCCTTGCTCATAGACGCAGTGAAATGCCTGCTGAAAATAAGTGGGAGGAAGGCTAAGAGGCATTTTGAGGCATTTCTACAGTTTGAGTGACTGCTGGTTTAAAGCAAAATTGTTGACAAGGACACTGACGTAGCGTTGATTTTGAATACTGGAGCATTGTACTGAAGTCCTTCCTTCAACTGCATAACATCCATAAGTGCAGCTGGTTTAAAATCCCCGCTCACACTGAGGTTTTTTTATGAGTACTTTTCACTCTTAGATCTTGGAGGGCTTTCCAAAGGAGATCTATAAATAAGACAGATGGGAAAGTGAGGAATAGAGAGGGCTTTTAGAGGGTGATAGATTGTTTCTTTAAGGATTTCTATATCAGAACCAGATAAGAACTGTCATTTTACTCAATATAAAATATTTTGCAATGGCAAACTGTGCCAAATTACTTGTGCATACATATTTATGTTATTAAGGGAAAGTTTTGTCGTGCTGTGTACAATTCTCTCTAGCTAAGCTTTTGGAAAATACAAAAAGAAAAGCATTTCATGTTAGATTTTGACATAGTGTATGCACATTTTAGGCAGTTTTAAATTAAACAGATCAAAGCCTTTTATTCCTAAATGCCAGAAATCCAGTGATATTTGTGTAACTATGTAATTTGACCTGTCTGTTTTACATGTTCCCAAGGGTTTATTATAGGCAGCTTTCAAATTAAGTGGGCTGGAACATTTGATGCTCTCTTCCCTGGTTTTCAAAGCCAGTGCAGAGCCCATACTGTGTGACTGACACTGCTGTTAAGGTGGAAGCATTTTAATTTCATCACAAGGTACACAGCATGGCGAGGGAATGGAGATTACCCTGGTCCTGATTCCAGCTCTGCCACTCCAAGGCAGCCATTTAATGTCTGCCTCCTTCATCATTCCCCTCTGCAGAGCTGGGTACAATATTTTCTTATCCTCCAAGGTGTCATGAAGCTTCATTAACCTTGAGAAAAGGAATGGGTAAATTGCAAACAGCAGCAACAGAGTGGGGGAGGCCCTGGCAGTTTAAGCTCCTCTGTGTTTATACTCACCTGTGTGGAGCCTTTTTACCTCCGTTGCTCCATGGTGCTGGAAACTTGGCAAGCTTGGGAGAGCCTCAAATACTTTCCCTGCATTTGAAATAACATTAGTATATAACTGTGAGGCAGCCATAGGCTGATGGCTCAGTAATGTTTTATGCAGCAATCCATTCACCCAACGGTGACCTTGTAACTGGCTAATAAAAGCCATATTCCACTTGCAACTGCACCTGTGCTGCCACTATTTACATGGCAATAGCACCTAGAGGCCCCATAGTATAAGGCACAGTAAAACTCTCTCTGGGATAGACTGAAAGTGGGAGGGGATGCAGTAACAGGAGCAAAATGTTTGTTTCAAGGTCATATATCAGAAAAATAGCTGTGGCAGGAGAATAACTCAGGTCTTCCAAGTCCCAGTACTATGCCCTGTGAACAATGGCTTTTAGGGAGAACAGGAGATATTTACTTGTACATATATAAAATGCCAGGAGATCAGTATGTCTGCAGCAGGATTCAATCTTTCTTTATTCTTCTGGCTGTAAAAGTGCTTGTTTAGTAATTTTGGGGTTGTTTTCTCTTTTTTTTTAGGCAAATGTTAAATTGCAGTAAAATTGTCAATGCCTTCGTGAGAGGCATGATTTTATCTGAAGTACATTATGATTTTCCTAATAACAGATGCGAAGGATCAACATTTCTCTTTCAGATTATTCTTTGTTTGAAAAGTTAATTGTTCCTGAAGTGTGCTTGCTGGTTCTGCACTGGTCTTTTGTAAGTAATGAAATAATGAATCTTCAAGTCGCATCATCCTACTTTGTATCCAGTGTCTTTCTGTGTCACTATCAGCTCTGCTTTGGTTTGATCTAACCAGATGGTATATCACAAGATGGTAGACATGAATATTTCATATGGTTTAGAAACTGTTTTTCCTCACTCTTCAGTGGTAAAACATGTTGATTGAAGACTTTCCCCAACTTGAGATACTTTCTGGCATGGTGCCATAACTCAGGCCAAAGACAGCTGAGCATTGTTGTCATCTCACAATGCTGGAAGCAAAGGATGTCTTGGACCATTGGAAAAATGGAGCCAAAATTTTCTGTTAAGAGAACAAAAAAAAAACAAACAAAAAAAGCATTTGTCAGGCAGCAATCTTACAGCCTAGCTGTACTTAGGTCAGATTTTCTGGAGATAATGTGCAAAGTCAGAGGCATTAGATCAATGGAATTTTTGATCCATTGAATCAAGCAGTGAAGTTAACCTCACATCTCTGAGCCAGTGAACACTTTGTTTTCATTCACAGTTGGTCTTCCTTCAGTTTAGGCCATTTCTAACATTGTTTTCTTATTTACAGTACTCAAGTCTTCAGCCACTGTATCCTGTGATACAAGTCAATTAACACCTGCCTTTATCATTTTTCACTCAGACTTTGCTTTTGCTCCTCTTCGGAGACATGAGTGTTTTGTTTTTTTCTAGGTCTGTGTTGTACTTATTGGATAATCAATATCGAGTTTCAAGCGTTGCACTGAAACTCTTGAGCTTGCAAAAGAGTTCCAGATAATCCAGTTCCAGATAAAGACACATAGAGCTTGATTCAGTTGCTCACACATAGAACTGACTTCAGTGTCATGGAAGATGTCCTAGAGGACTCTTGCCTAGCCTCCAGCTCAGGCTGCAGAAGGTCACAGGTCCACTGTAGATCCTGTGTAATTTCTGACAGTCCTGTAAATACCTCTGAGATAGATACCTGGAGGCATCTCCAATGACATTTGACACTTGTGTATCAATTGGTTACATGTGTCTGTGTGTGGGCATCTACCTCTGAGCTGGGTGTCTCCAATCCCACTAGAATCAACAGAGATCCAGTCAGTTAAGCCTAGAGAATGTGCACTTGACCAGACCTTAAGTGTCCACTTTAAGGCATACAATCATCATGCTGCTTTTCTGCTTGACTTTCAGATGACACATTTTTCAGAGCAGGATGTGTTTTGCAGTGAGCATGCTGGCTACTATTTTAAACACTCAACACACTAGACACCAGTCACACAAAGAAGGAGACATGTAGCAAGGGACTAGGGATCCAGGACTTCTATTCCAGCTAGAAGGCTGACAGCTCAAAAAGGCAAATTCCCAAGCAAAAAAACACTCCTTAATCCAGCTGTGCTGATTCTCTGTCCCTCAGCACATGCCTTGCAATCTCCTGGAGTCTTCATAGGAATGAGCAGTTGTAGGTCCCTAAGTCACACTTTTTATATCAGTGTACATCTGCTCTTGTTTAATCCGTGGTCTCCATCATATGATACTGTTGTTAGGCACAGACTCCACCCAGACTCTGGTAGCTACAGATTCCCATGTAATACCAATTTGCAGGTAATAATATCAACCCTCTTCAGGAAGATGTGGGGGGCAGGTGGTGGAAGAAGAGCTGGGACTTGAAGTTAGAAATCCAGGATGATCACAGAATCACAGAATTACCAAGGCTGGAAAAGACCTTTAAGATCATCAAGTCCAGCCTATGACCAACACCACCACACCATCTAGACCATGGCACTAAGTGCCACATCCAGCCTTGTCTTGAACACATCCAGGGACGGTGCCCCCACCACTTCCCTGGGAAGTCCATTCCAATGTCTGATCACCCTCTCCGTGAGGAAGTGCTTCCTAATATCCAACCTAAACCTCCCCTGGAGCAGCTTCAGGCTGTGCCCTCTTGTCTTGTTGCTAGTTGCCTGGAAAAGGAGCCCAGCCCCAACCTGACTACAACCTCCCTTCAGGTAGTTGAAGAGAGTGATGAGGTCCCCCCTGAGTCTCCTCTTCTCCAGGCTAAACAACCCCAACATCCTCAACCTCTCCCCATAAGACTTTCCCTCTAGTCCTTTCACCAGCCTTGTTGCTCTCCTCTGGACCCGCTCCAGCACCTCAAGATCCTTCTTGAAGTGAGGGGCCCAGAACTGCACACAGTGCTCGAGGTGAGGCCTCACCAGTGCTGAGTACAGGGGGAGAATCACATCCCTACTCCTGCTGGCCACACTATTCCTGATCCAAGCCAGGATGCCATTGGCCTTCCGGGCCACCTGGGCACACTGCTGGCTCATGTTCAACCAGCTGTCCACCAGCACTCCCAGGTCCCTCTCTGCCAGGCTGCTCTCCAGCCACTCTTCCCCCAGCCTGTAGCGCTGCCTGGGGTGATTGTGGCCAAAATGCAGGACCCTGCACTTGGTCTTGTTGAATTTCATGCCATTGGCCTCGGCCCATCGATGTAGCCTGTCCAGGTGCTCCTGCAGCTTCTTCCTACCCTCTGGCAGATCAACACTCCCCCCCAGCTTGGTGTCATCTGCTAACTTACTAAGGGTGGACTCAATCCCCACATCCAGGTCGTCAATAAAGATATTGAACAGGACTGGGCCCAGTACTGATCCCTGGGGGACACCGCTGGTCACTGGACACCAGCTGGATGCAGCTCCATTCACCATCACTCTCTGGGCCTGGTCATCCAACCAGTTTTTGACCCAGTGAAGGGTGCACCTGTCCAAGCCATGTGCTGCCAGCTTTTCCAGAACGATGCTGTGGGAGACTGTGTCAAAGGCCTTGCTGAAGTCAAGGTAGACCACATCCACAGCCTTCCCCTCATCCACTAGGCGGGTCACCCAGTCATAGAAGGAGATGAGATTAGTCAGGCAGGACCTTCCTTTCCTAAACCCATGTTGGCTGGACCTGATCCCCTGGTTGTCTTCCACATGCCGCTTGATGGCACTCAGGATGATCTGTTCCATGACCTTGCCAGGCACCAAGGTCAGGCTGACAGGCCTATAGTTCCCCGGATCCTCCTTCCGGCCCTCCTAGTGGATGGGGGTCACATTGGCCAACCTCCAGTCATGTGAGACCTCCCCAGTGAGCCAGGACTGGTGATAAATGATGGAGAGCAGCTTAGCCAGTTCTTCCACCAGCTCCCTCAGCACCCCAGGATGAATCCCATCCGGACCCATGGACTTGTTGGGATCTAAGTGGCACAGCAGGTCCCTAACTACTTCCTCCTGGATTACAGGAGGGGGATTCTGCTCCCTATCCCTGTCTACCAACTCAGGAGCCCAGTTGTCCTGAGGGTAGCTAGTCTTTTTGTTAAAGACTGAGGCAAAGAAGGTGTTAAGCACCTCAGCCTTTTCCTTGTCCTCCGTTACTAAGTTCCCCTCCTCATCCAATAAGGAATGAAGATTTTCCCTGAGCCTCCTTGTATTATTAATGTATTTATAAAAGCATTTTTTATTATCCTTTTGCAGAGATGGCCAGATTAAGTTCTAGCTGAGCTTTTGCATCTCTTGATTCTCTTCCTACATGACCTTACAATATCCGTAAAAACTTCTTGATTCACCTGCCCTTTTTTCCAAAGTTGATACACTATTTTTTTATTTCTGAGTTCTTGTAATAGTTCCTTGCTCAACCAGGCTGGTCTTCTTTCCCACCAGCTCCTTTTTCAGCACACAGGGACAGCCTGCCCCTGTGCCTTCATAATTTCATTCTTAAAGTAGCCCAGCCTTCCTGGGCTACTTTGTTTTTGAGGGCTGCTTCCCAAGGGACTCTCCCAACCAGCATCCTGAAGAGACCAAAGTCAGCCCTCTGGAAGTCCAAGGTAGAGGTTTTGCTGATGACCCTCCTAACTTTTCTACATATTGAAAATTCTATCATGGTCACTGTGCCCAAGACGACCTCCAACCACTACATCTTCCACCAGGCCTTCCCTGTTTGTGAACAGTAGGTCCAGCATGGCACTACCCCTGGTAGGTTCACCTACCAGCTGTAGCAGGAAGTTATCTTCTATACATTCCAGAAACCTCCTCGATTGGCCCCTTTCTGCTGTGTTGTACTTCCAGCAGACATCTGGTAGGTTGAAGTCCCCCACAAGAACAAGGGCTAGCAAACGCTAGACATCCCCGAGTTGTTGAAAGAACATCTCATCAGTCTCTTTATCCTGGTCAGGTGGTCTGTAGCAGACTCCCACTAGGATATCAGCCTCATTGGCCTTCCCTTTTATCCTCACCCATATACATTCTGCCTTGGTGTGTTTAACATTGAATTCCAGGCAGTCAAAGCACTCCTTAACACATAACACCACCCCACCACCTCTCTTGCCTTGCCTGTCCCTTCTAAAGGGCCTATAGCCATCCACTGCAGCACTCCAACCATACGAATCATCCCACCACGTTTCCATGATGGCAATTATATCATGGTGTCCCTGGTGCACAATAGCTTCTAACTCCTCTTGTTTATTTCCCATGCTTCGAGCATTGGCACATATACACTTGAGCTGTGGTACAGAGATCCCGACCACTTGCGTGGTTACCAACCTGTTAGTGAGCCCTTTGTTCTTGTTGCCACATTTATCCCCATTTCCTGCCTTGAGTGGGACAGCAGACTGGCAGCCGTCCTTAGGCTCATCTTTGGTTTTGTCTCCATCCCCCTTCAAACCTAGTTTAAAGCCCTGTCAATGAGCCCTGCTAACCTGTGCCCCAGGACCCTTCTCCCCCTCCAGGTTAGGCTTCCCCCACCTGTTGCCATGCCCGGTGTCCTGTAGATCCATCCATCATCAAAAATGCCAAAGTCTTGTTTGCTGGAGTTAATCTTCTGGTTCTTCCCATTTATCCCCTCATCAATCCCTGCTACTGGTGGAGAAGATCAAGCAGGTGTAGCACAGGGCATAAGAAAAGAAATCAAGATGAAGAGTTAGATGCATGGGAAAGCATGGAGATAAAGGAGAAGAGGGAATAATACGTATGCTGCTTCAGAGGCAATGCCAAACGATGCTGGAAAAAATAGAGAATAGAGCACAGAAGGTGTTGGTCCTTTGGCTGGCCTACAGTATCTCCCCAGGACACCAGTGAAACAAAGAAGGAAGAACAGTGTTGAGATTAACTAGAAATTTGTGAAAGCAAAAGAAAGCAGTCGACCGTGTTTACTAAAGCAATTTAAAGGGCAGTGTAATTAGGGACATGATTTAAGCATTGAGCGGGTAGATAAAAGGTTACGGTGGGTGGATTTAGGTTATGGTTGGACTTGATGATCTTTGAGATCTTTTCCAACCAGGTTGATTCTGTGATTCTATAATTTTGGCCTGATGGCAGAACAGCGTGGGGAGGTGCAGCATCTCTGCCCTCCAACACACCAACCCTGCAGGGCCAGAGGCAGAGCTGCTCCTGGGTGACTGAGTCCCATCATCTGCTATTACAAACAGCCACAAGATCTGGTTCAAAAGCTGTCAAACTCTGTCAGTAAAATAGTTTGGATGCCCCCTCCCCAGCACACTGCAGCTATTAGGCAGCCTTAGGACATCCCTGTTCAGCTGGTTAGAAATTTTCTGGACTAATATTTTTTTCCTGGCCAATTTATACCACTTGTTTTTGCACCAGAATTGGCTTTTCACTCAAATAGTTCTCCCCAGTGTTTCCCTCCCTGCTGTATTTATAGAAAGCAGTCATGTTCCCTTGGAGCCACTCGTCTGCCAGACTAAACAAGGCTCGTTATGAAACAGGGCATTATAAAATTGGCTCTCCATTCCCATGGTCCTTCAAAAAGCCCTTCCTTTCACCTAGTCCACACTGACTTTGGCTTTTCTGGACTCGGTCAGTCAGATGTGATCACAATTTTTCAGAGAGGCTGGATGGACAGCAGTATTTTCTTGGGACCATAGCTGCACACCACAGATCTCTGAGATGTGCTTTCATCCTTGCCAGTTGTTATGCTCTTAAAGCATCTATAGAGGCTGTCAGTCATGGTCCCTACATCCCGTTTCTGCTCCTTCCAGTGGAGCACTAGAGAGGACATGTTTTCAGACTCAGCCATTTCCCACAATAGAAGCAGAAACCTGCAGATCCTCTGGCTGGTGGTAACTTGCTCCAGGGAGGTATTGATTTCCACTCCTCACTTCTCGAAGAAACCCTTTGCACAAGATGAGTTGGATTCATACCTGTATTTAAGATAGCAGCTCTCTGCTCCTGCTTAGTTTTGGATCCACCACCTGTGTTCAGGCCCCAAAAGCTTGGAGTTCACAGGGAAAAGATGCTGCCACACAGCTGAGCAGCACCATCCAGACTCTACAAGGGATTCTAGACCCACCATACCTCCAGCAATTGCAGCAATATAGCAATAGTTGCTCAGCTATACCTTTGCTGCAACAAGTGTTCCCTGCTATGCTTCCCTTGAAAAGACAGCAGAAGGGTTATTTTTCCTAAAAAATCAGGACAAAAGAAAATAAAGGTGTGATTTTTCATCTATCTTTATGATCTCACCAACTTTCTTTATACCACTTTTATCTGTATTGCAGTTTTTTTCTCAAAAGAACTTAACCTTCAGACTCGTTATTCCAAGCATGGGAGGTCTTTTGCAATGACTGAAAATATTCTTCCTGGCTTACATTATTTTAATTGCTTATCAAAACTAGTCCATGACATTTGTTTTACAGCTGTTACAGTCAAAGAGTCATTGAAGTACTGGTCAGAAAAGACTTCTGGAAGTCTCTGGTCCAACCACTTGTTCAAAGCAGGGCTGTAACTAGCACTTGGTGGGGTCAGCCATGGCTTTGTCCTATAAAGCCATGAAAATCCCCAAGGACAGAGGATCCACAACCTCTCTGGGAAGCCTGTTCCTGGGCTTCACCACCTCCCTAGTAAAAAAGTTTCTCATTGTGTTCAACCTGGATTTTCCATGCTGCCTTTTGTGGCCATTGCTCTTTCTAATCCTGTCTGGTAGTGCTAAGAGGGTTTGGGTTGACTGTCACTACAGTTCACCCCTGGGTAGCTGCAGACAGCTCTTAGATGGGCCCTAGCCTTTTTTCCAAAGAAAACAGGCCTGTCTCCCTCAACCTTTGCTTTTGGATGATGCCCTTGAGGCCTGTGGTAGCCCAGGGCTGGACCCTCCTTGGTTCCTCAGCATCCTCTTTGAAGTGAGGGTCCTCACCTGAGCACTAGGTCTCTGCAGTGGCCTTGCCAGTGGCAGGCAGAGAAGGGATAACATCCCTTTGCTGCAGTCCTCTCTGCTGTTTGCCTTCTCTGCAGTGAGATGTTGGCTCTGGTCTCAGCTGGCATCTGCCCCAGCCCCTGGGCCCTTTCCAGCAGGGCTGCTCCTCAGCCAGCTCTCCCCAGCCTGTGCTGATGCCTGGGGTTCTTCTGTCCCAGGGGCAGAGCTTTGCACTTTGTCTTTTTTGAACCTCTTGAATGAGGATTCTTTTGGCCCCATCCTCAGGTTTATCGTGGTCTGTCTCTGTTGGTAGACGTGCTGCCATTCGTTGTGTCAGCCCCCTCTTCTTCCCTGCCCCCTCCACTTTGCTGTCACCTGCCAGTTTG
Source organism: Hemiprocne comata (assembly GCA_020745705.1). Lineage (NCBI taxonomy): Eukaryota > Metazoa > Chordata > Aves > Apodiformes > Apodidae > Hemiprocne > Hemiprocne comata. The sequence goes on from CM036587.1 coordinate 157,921,014, forward strand.
CTGAGGGTGCAGTCTGTGTCACCTCCAGGTTGCTGATGGGTGTGTTTGGAGTCCTGTGTTGGCCCTGGGGTCCTCCCTTGCCAGTTTATAGCTGGACATTCAGCTGTTGGTTGCAGCCAGGTGATCCAGAGATCCAGCCAGTTTTCCAGCTCAGCTTCCCTCCTGTTGGCTCCCAGGTGAGACTGTGGAGGGAGACTGTCTCAAAAGCTGTCCTTAAGTCGGTCTTACTGGGTGCAGTGAGTTAATCTTGGCCAGCAGCAAACACCCCCTTAGCTGCTCTCTCACTCCCTCTCTTGAACAGGACAGGGGGAGAAAAAGTGTGAGATAAGGACAGGGAGATCATTTACTAAGTACTGTCAAAGGAAAACAGATGTGACTTGTGGAAAATTAATTTCATTTGTTGCCAGTTGAAATGGAATCAGGCAGTGAGAAACAAAGAGAAAAAATTAAAATTACACTTTCCCACTCTCACCCTTCTGATGCCTAGTGTCACCCCTTTAAACTGTCTTCCCCCAAGCAGTGCAGGGGCTGAGGATGTGGTTTATGGTCAGAGAATCATAGAACATCTCAAGTTGAAAGGGAACCGTAAGGCTTATCGAGTCCAACTCCCTGCTCCTCGCAGGACTACCTAAACCATATGACTAAAGAGCATCATCCAGACACTCCTTGAACTCTGACAGGGGTGGTGCTGTGACCACTACCCTGGGGACCCTGTTGCAGTGCTCGACCACCCTCTCACTGAAGAACCTTTACCCAGTGTCCAACCTGAACCTCCCCTGATGCAGCTTCATTCCATTTCCTTGTGTCCTGTCTCTGGTGACCAGAGACAGGAAATCACCACACCACCCCCCCCTTTGCTTCTCCCCTTGAGGAAGTTGTAGACTCCAGTGAAGTTGTTCCATCTCAGCCCCTCTCCCAGCCCCTCTCAGCCGCTCCTCCCTCCTCACACCTCTCCCTGCTCCAGCGCGGGCCCTTCCCCGGGCTGCAGTCCTTCAGGGACAACCTGCTCCCGCCTGGGCTCTCCAGGGCCGCAGCTCCTGCAGGAAAGATCCCCCTGCTGCGGCCTGGGGCCCTCCCCGGGCTGCAGGGTGGGTCTCTGCTCCAGCGGGGTCTCTGCAGGGCTGCAGGGGATCCCTGCTCCGGGCCTGCAGCACCTCCTGCCCTCCTGCTCCTGCGCCCTCCCTCGGGCTCCCTCTGCTGCTGCTCCCTCCTTGGCTTCCTCCTCCTCTGCCTCTGCCGCCTTTGGCCCTTTGGGAAACCTGTTTCCCCCCTTCCCCCGGCGCCCCCAGCTTGGCTGAGGGGCTCAGCTGTGTCCTGCGCTGGGGCCGTTGGAGCCGGCTGGGACCGGCTGGAACCGGCTGTGTCCGGCACGGGGCAGCCCCGGCCTCTCCTCACAGAGGCCCTGCAGCCCCTGCCAGGGCCTGGACGTGGCCAAACCCTGCCAGAGGCAACATACTGGGAAGTTCAGCTTTCATCAAAGCTGCTCCTCAGCTCATCACGTGAGGCTGGTCAGGCAAGATGTGCCCTTGAGAAGTTTTCATTGACTATTTCACGAGTTGAGAGCATATGGAGGAAAACTTAGAAAATCTTTAACACTGAAGTCACTCACCCAGAACATCCAATTTTCTCTATTTTAAAAATTGATTGTTCTAATTCGTCTTCTAATAAAAACAAACTCTTCACAGTCAGCTGTCTTTTTGTGGTTTGCTGTGCCCATTTTGAGGACAATTTGCAAGTGGGTCTGCACTAAGGCTTTGGCTCTGCTCTGAGCCCGTCACAGACCATCAAACCTGCCATCACATCTCACTCTTATCACACCTCTGCTCTCCTGCTAGAAGGATTTTCCTGGAGATCATGATAGTCTCTGCTGATTTCTGAGCCCCCTCCACAGAGTCATCTGTCTTGCTGAAAACTGGGGGAAAAAAGTGTTCTTTCTGGTTTTAGACAGTAATTAGATTATCTTTAGTTACTACTCCACTTATACACTCTTTTTAATTATAAAGCTAGAAATCTTTTACTGTGATGTATCTTTTGTCTTGCTATGTTAACTTTTCTCTCTAATGTTTCCCTAGATCAGAACAACATCTGTGTACACCACGGAGGCCATGGTTCCCATCATTTTTTGATGAATGGAGCTCTACCAACCTTCAGCGTTCTCTGCAGAATGCCATGCAGCACTATTACCTAAAAATTAATTGGAAACATTATGGCAAACATTGCTTAATGTAGCTCCAGAGACTGGCTGTGAATAAATTGCTGCAGCTAACAGTACCCCATCCAAATTTCTTCTGAAAACCCTCAGGTGTAGAAGACTAACTGGATGGAGAGCAGAGGGAGTGATCCAGCCCCAGCCACTGAGCTATCATCTTGAAGGGGGATGTATGCTGCTCTGTATTACTGTATCACACCCCTGCTGATAGGGATATATGAAATATACAAAAAAATCTTGGCATCACTCATTTCCCCAAAGTCTCTATCTTTTGTAGAAGGTGTATTACATTCCTATATTTACCTACTTGGTTAGTTATTTCAGATCTCTTAAAGTATTATTTTGAGGTTTTTTTCTACAGTGACCAGTGAGGCAAAATCTACAAAATAAACAACACTGGGGACATTATCTTGCTCATGTCTGACTGGTGTGGTTGGCTACAGCTATGTTTTTAAACCTTTACTATCCAAAACAGGATGGCCTCATCCAGATTGCATTAGCTTTTGCATGGTGTGCAGGAATTGTTTGGGAAAATGCTAGCTGGCTGAGATAAAACCATCACTCTTCTCGCAGTGTAAGATAGGGAAGATTCAGCTGCACTGGCCAGGAACTTTCCCTGCATTGTTCCATTCATTTGTATGAGTGTAACCTGCCTGGCAGCTCTGCTGATTTATGTGAAATTATGTCTTCAAAAAACAGGGGAAGGGAGAACCCACAACTGTAAATCAAACATTGCAGCTCTGATACTTGGAAAGATACTGAAACGAATTATTTACTCATCCCTAGAGGATTATAAGCCTATGAGAAGCAGCCAACATGGATTTAAGAGTAAAGCATGTCACATGAATTCAGCTTAGTTCTTTAACCCAGTGGATAAAGGCAAAACAGTTTTGTCTTGGCCGTGGTAAAGCTCTTGGCATAGACAATGTCCTCACTGACAGACGAAGAAAACTGGTCTAGATGAGCACTGCTTACACCCAGATGATACCCCACGTCAGCAGACAAAATCCAACACATCAAGTCCCTGAGGCCACTTTCTGTGGTGAGGCATGAGGAAAGCCTCCACCAGCTGGGGAAAGGCATGAGCTGCAAGTTGGAGAAGGAGGAACATCTTTGTTCAGAGCAAATTGCTACGAGGCTGGGAGCACAACTGCCTGAATAAGTCTTGCTGAAAGAGAACTTATAAATTATTCACCTTCCACCACCGAGGCCATTTGGGGCTGACAGGTCTGCCCCAATATCAGAATGGTTGGATGTTCATGTTGCCAAGCTTCCTGGTGATACAGGGCATAATCTTAGACAATTTGCAGAAAATCACATTCTGGGTAGAGATGCAAGTGTTTCAGAAGACAGTGTTAGAATTCAGCTAACTGTGATAACTTTAGAGAAATAGACTATAATAGATAAAGTAGAATTCAGCAGCAGCGAGTGCAGAGTGTTTCACCTTGCAAAGAAAAATTAAATGCAAAAAAAACCCCAAAAGGTGAGTATTGGTCTGTTCCCTGGTATAGTTTAAAAAAAAGAGCAAAGGGCTGTATTAGACCAGAGGCTGAATAGAAGCCAGCAGATAAGATGCTGTTCAGCCATTCTTGTGTATGTCACATGTAAGAGATGAAAGGCTATTATTCCACTCTATTTAGCAGGGGCAAGACCTTTCCTAGGGAATGTGTCCCATTTTGGGCACAAATACCTTAAGTAGAGTGTGTGTATGTGCATGCATACATCTGTGTGTATCAGGGAGAGCGCAGTGAGAGTGACAGAAGTACTAAGAGATTTAAGACAGTGTGACCTATCAAGGCAGGGTGACCGAAGAGGGGTTGTTTAATTTAATAACTAAAGGCCATGGACACGACTAAAGAGGTGTTTTGTATACACTGAGAGCAACCTTGCTTAGACATTAGGAAACACTTAGCAAGGATAATTCGGAGGATAATTATGTCATGGGACACGTTACTGGGAAGGCCAGGAAAGCCCAGGCAGGACAGGGGCAGCAGGCATCTTTGGAGGGTGCAGGTACCTTTCATCACACCTTGGAGGGAGGAATAGTGTGGTTTAAAGTCCCCTCTTGCACTGTGGTTCCCAAGAAGGGAGCCTGCCCGTTTCCCTGCTTTCTGTCAGGCTCCACAGCAGGGCAGGAGACATTGCCAGTGGCAAGAAACAGGAGGTGGCTTTATTTTTTTTTATGCCTGTACTCTGATCCTATCCCTTAGGGTATTCCGAAACTTTACCTTGAATGTGCATTGATGAGGTTTTTAAAGCAGGAATTGCTACTTTTTTCACTTAGCACTATTACAAATTACTTTTTTTTAAAAAAAAAAACTGAATATTTAGTTCAATCATTTCTAAGAGTTGGGAGAAATTACAAATGTATGGCTGAGTTTGCACGATGTTGCCCTTTAGTATCACATGCCAGCATCACAGTAATAACATTACTTTCCTTGGTGGTGCCCAGTGTAACACTCTATCTTTGCCTTCCCTTATCACCACATTCACTCTCTGGTATCTGGCCACACCCACAGCTGCAGGCCGAGGGGATCAGACAGGGTAAGGGAACAGAAAAACAGTGTTTTCTCTGCAGTCCTACACTCTCAGGTAGGAGCTGCCAGGTCAGCAAGTTTCTCTGAGGAGGGCTCACAAACACAAAGGAGCTTGGCAAGGCATAGATGGGTACCTGGAGAAGCAGGAGAAGGCCTGAAGGACAGATGCAGCTCACACCATTTCCACAACCTGAAGAAAAGGCAAACAGAAGGGAATCTACAGACTCTCTCTGCCTACTTTTAGACCCCCTCTGCAGATACATTGTATTTTCAGGGTTTGCCTATTCTTACTGTGTTATATTTTTTGTAATCTTTCATCAAATTACATTGATGAAGAACATCACAACAGCAACAACCATAAAGCAATCAAAACAGTATCCAGAACAGGGCAGCAGTTTCTTCCTTTGGGATATTCTTCTTCAAAATATCTAAGCTCTTCTACCCTCCTACTCTGATTAGCTGTTCTCCACATCTGAAATGATGTTAATTTGTTGGCACATTTGTTTTGGGCATGATGAATTTTGAAACTACGCTTTTAAAGCCAAGTAAAATCCTACCAACTCCTGCCAAAGAAGTCAGGAGTTGTCATAACAAACATCGCTATTTTCTGAACTGCCTCAATCTGCACCTTCTTGTGTTTGTTTCCTCTGTGCCCTGCAGGAAAGCAGAAGTGAGGCTGTGGTCAACAGGCACACGACGTTCCCAACCAGAGCTTTGTTTAAGCCTGAATAGAAGGGAATGTGACCTTTGCAAGTCACTTGTGGCATCTCACAGTTGGCTTTAATGTTTGCATCAGTTGTCCTGCTCCCAACTTGTTGTTCAGTCCCAGCATGTCATGCCCTCTGTGTGTGTGTAAGCAGTGTGTGTCCTTGTGCTGCTGCCTGAGTGCTCAAGACAGACAAACAAACACAGATCAATCACACCTGCAGAGTCACAGATACATTTTCAATATGCCATGGATTGCAAAGCTGGTCAACATGAGCTCAAGCTGTACAAGACTCTTGCTCATTGCAGTGTACCCCAGATTTGTCTCATTTTAAAAGCTTATGACAATTATTTTGCCTGTGTTTTCCTTCCTACTGTATAGTGGAATGGCTGCATGGTACTGCACTGCACTCTTTTTGCAGCCAAGTTGCTTTGTACACTTTAGCTTATTAATGAATGGAGCTCTTCAGGAGAGTGAGGGAGGCATTTGCATGTCTTTGAGGCAATTATCCCAAACCTGTATGAGACATCTTAAACGTTGTGCAATTCAGAAACTAAGATTGAACCCTTATACATACTCCAAATCAGGACATTTTGAGTTCTAAGGGGCCTTATTGTTATTTTAAAAATTCGGCAGATCTATGGATTTGCAAAAAGTTTATAAACTTTCTGGGAATGTCTGCAAAGGAGCAGCCAGTACTGGAAGGGGTACTGAAGCTTGGAGGAGCCAGGGATGCTCATGCCAGGGATGCTCATATCCCTGCACAAGTCCCTTCTTCAGTGAAGCCAGGGTTGCAGGTGGCCTGGCCTTCCAAGAATGTGCTGCTATTCTGTGAAGAAGTAGAAAGAAACCATAAAAGGCTGTAAAAAGCGTATGTTTTTCCTAAAGAATATCTGACCTCATGAGAGGAAAGTTATAGTCTCTTTTCTCTTTGTTACCAGTGTTATAGATCTGGCATTTAAATAGTACTTTCTCCCTGGAAAATTCAGGGGAAGTATAAAAATTAAAATGGCGCAGATAAAAGCACCAACATTTTCTAGTAACCTCCTCCCCACCTCTGAAAAATCCCCAAACAAACCAACCAAACTGAAAAAGCAAGCTAAGAAAAACAGGATTGCTGGTTCATTGATGAAACAGTAAAAACAATCAGTCCTATGGAGAAATTTCTTGTTATTTTCAGTACTGCTCAGTATGTCATTTTTGTGGAGCACTATGTTCTGGTGCTGCCCTGCTGGTGTGGTAACAGGAATGATCTATCAGCATTGCCATTATAAACCTCATCTTTACAACCTGGATGTGCACATTTGCTGTTACTTGGTATTTGTTAGAAAAAACATTCATTTAATTTTCTTTTCAATGGTTTGATAATTTTTAAAATAGAAAAAGGTAAAAGGTTTCATAAAGCAAAAAAGAAAGGCAGTTAAAAAGAAAGAAGAATCTACAAGTGACAGCACTGATAATTATTTTTAGGAGTAATAGCTGTAAGTTTTATTTGTTTTGCAGCAGTGGCCATATACTCTGTAGGATTAGGTGCTGTACAAACACTTGAATATTTTTAATGGATTTGGTGCTGGCAGAAAGGGTTGGACTTGAAAGCCTCACGAACTCTTATTTATTATTTTTTTTGACTTTGATAGTGCCCTAGTATCTGTCTGAGATTTGGCTTTTATTGTGATAGATGTTGTACATGTGCTCAATTTTCTTCACTGGGAAAAGCACTTTAACGCACGCTTACTCTTAAAAGGGAGCTGAAGCACTCGCTGTGGGAAAGAGCACGTTGGCAGAGCAAAGAACAAGTCCCATCACGTAAAGCCCATAAAACACATATTTCTTGCACAGCCACACTGTAGAGGTGCAGCAGAACTATCCGAACAGCCTCCCAAGTCTGCTTCTGTGTTTACATGGGGCATCCTGGCTTGTATCAGGAATAGTGTGGCCAGCAGGAGTAGGGATGTGATTCTCCCCCTGTACTCAGCACTGGTGAGGCCTCACCTCGAGCACTGTGTGCAGTTCTGGGCCCCTCACTTCAAGAAGGACGTTGAGGTGCTGGAGTGGGTCCAGAGGAGAGCAACAAGGCTGGTGAAGGGACTAGAGGGAAAGTCTTATGGGGAGAGGCTGAGGGAGCTGGGGTTGTTTAGCCTGGAGAAGAGGAGACTTAGGGGGGACCTCATCACTCTCTTCAACTACCTGAAGGGAGGTTGTAGTCAGGTGGGGGCTGGGCTCTTCTCCCAGGCAACTGGTGACAGGACAAGAGGGCATATGTCGCAGAGCCTGAAGTCGCTCCAAGGGAGGTTTAGGTTGGATATTAGGAAGCACTTCCTCACGGAGAGGGTGATTAGACATTGGAATAGACTTCCCAGGGAAGTGGTGGAGGCACCGTCCCTGGATGTGTTCAAGGCAAGGCTGGATGTGGCACTTAGTGCCATGGTCTAGATGGTGTGGTGGTGTTGGTCATAGGCTGGACTTGATGATCTTAAAGGTCTTTTCCAGCCTTGGTGATTCTGTGATTCTGTGATTCTTTGAAGACCTGGGCTGTTGACCCAGATGCTGAAAGCAGTTCAGCCATGTTAGTGGAAAGCCTTTGCCACACTAAACTGCAGGTACTTCATGGAGCTACCTAGCTTGGGTGGACCTCCAAGCTAGTGAGGCCATATAGCTGCTGGGCCCCAACTCAATGAAGCCCTGAATACATTTTTTCTTTGCCTCTCTCCTGCCCAAGGAGGATCAACTGTTTCAGCCTACAGCTAAACTCCTACCTATTGAGGTTGCATTTGACTGCTACTCCTGTGCAAAGCCCCCATGGAATTCACAGCTGTACTGCCTAATGAAGAAGCAGGTGTCCTATTGGTGACCCCAAAAATGCAGAGGGAAAAAAGAAAAAAGAGCACTTTGCTCTCCATTTTATCAACACCTTCCCTTGGGTATTGGCATCCACTTGCCCAGGATCACAGAGGGTTGCAGGGCACAAGCACAGCTGGATCATACACACAACCATGTTTCTGACACACTTAGGAGCTGATCTCAGGCTCCTTCATTTGTAGTCATAGAATCATAGAATTGTTCAGGTTGGAAAAGACCTTTAAGAACATCGAGTCCAACCTTATCCTAACCCTATCACCCTGTTTCTGATGACCCACTGCTAAACCATGTCCCCAACCACCACATCCAGATGACTTTTAAACACATTCAGGGATGGTGACTCAACCACCTCCCTGGGGAGCCTGTTCCAGTGCCTAACAACCCTTTCTGTAAAGAAGTTTTTTCTGATATCCAACCTAAATCTCCCCTGACACAACATGAGCCCATTCCCTCTTGTCATCAGTCACCAGGAAGAAGAGACCAACCCCACTCTCACTGCAACCTCCTTTCAGGTATTTGTAAAGAGTGAGAAGGTCTCCCCTCAGCCTCCTCTTCCCCAGACTAAACAGCCCCAGCTCCCTTAGTCGTTCCTCATAGGGGATGTTTTCCAACCCCCTCACTACCTTTGTTGCCCTTCTTTGGACCTGCTCCATCACCTCCATGTCCTTTTTGCATTGGGGTGCCCAAAACTGAACACAATACTCGAGGTGGGGCCTCACCAGTGCCCAGTACAGAGGCAGGATTACTTCCCTAGTCCTGCTAGACACACCATTTCTGATACAAGCCAGAATGCCATTGGCCTTCTTGGCCACCTGGGCACATTGCTGGCTCCTATTCAGCCAACTGTCAGTCAATACACCAAGGTCCTTTCCTGCCAGGCAGCTTTCCAGCCACTCTTCTCCAAGCCTGTAATGTTGCCTGGGGCTGTTGTGACTGAAATGCAGGAGCCGACATTTGGCCTTATTGAATTTCATACAGTTGGTCTCAGCCCATCCATCCAGTCTGTCCAGGTCCCTCTGTAAAGCCTTCCTACCATCCAGCAGATCGACACTCTTGGTGTCATCTGCAAATTTACTGGTGGTGCATTGGATCCCCTCATCAAGATCATTAATAAAGATGTTAAACAGGAGTGGCCCCAGCACTGAGCCCTGGGGACACCACTCAGGACTGGCCACCAACTGGATTTAACTCCATTAACCACAACTCTTTGGGCCTGGCCATCCAGCCAGTGTTTAACCCAGAAGAGTATATGCCCATCAAAACCATGGGCAGCCATATTTTCCATGAGGATGTTATGGGGGATGGTGTCAAAGTCTTTACTGAAGTCCAGGTAGACTACATCAACAGTCTTTCCCTCATCCACTAAGCAGGTCACCTTGTCATAGAACAAGATCAGGTTTGTCAAGCAGGATCTGCCTTCCATAAACCCATGCTGACTGGGCCTGATTGTCTGGTTGACCTTTAAATGTTCTGTGATGGCTCTTGAGATTATCCATTCCATGACTTTCCCTGGCACTGAAGTGAGACTCACAGGCCTATAGTTACTGGGATCCTACAGTCCAGTGTCTTGCCCAGGATTTTATTTGTCCAGAGTCCCACATGGATGTATGGCTTAACACAGTTTAATTGCTTTTTTCTGCCCTCAACTAAACATGTCAGCAGTGCCAGCCTGTGATTTAGTTGAGGATAAAAGCAAACAAAGGATTTGAGGCTCTTCTAATTTTAGTAATCTGCAGTTTATCCCCTCCTCACTGTCCAGTCTTGAGCACTGTGCTTCAAATTTACTTCAATTTTTACTTCGGTTTTTATAGATTACCCATTATGTCTCACACTGGTTCTAATTACACACATACTACACTTTGGTTGGATGCAGCATGCCCAGACAAAGCATAGGGTGCTCTTTTGCCACAACAAGTCACACACACTGATCATGTAGGTTCACATTTAAGCTTCCCTGTCTCATGATGCATTGTGCTGCCTCTGGAGACGAAGCGAGCAGTAACTTTCATTAAAAAAAATAAATCATAAATATATTTTACTACTTGGACTCAGTGCAAATGCGCAACTGACTCATTGGCTCAATAGATGTAATTGCTCTCAAGGAGCCTTTATGGTCTATTGTTTCAATTATAAGTGAATTACAGAGTCCCCACATGCTTTCAGGGAGAGTGAAAAGACCAAGTCAAAGCAGGAAATTAGACAAAAAGGACATCATTTTATTGAAACTCTTCACCTTCTACTGAGGAAAGGAAACACATCAACACACATGGGGTTAGATCTCTGAGAAGCTGAACTGTATTTTGAAGGACATCCTGCTGTTTTTCCTAAGTAGAAAAGGCTTGTGGGATCTGTCACTTTCAGTACCACACACTCACCATCAGAAATCACAACATTCTTCAAGAAACTCTAGAAATGCTAAAACTAGGCAGGAGAAGCATAGATATATAAATAAGAACTTGAGGTAACAGTCCTCCCAAGACAAAGGAGAAGATATGGCAATGCTTTGGTGACAACTTTGAATGAGTGTATAAGTAAGAAAATGGAAATTGTTTATGATAACACAACAATGCACAAACAATAAGCAAAGATATTCTGCATACTTCCTCAATTATGTCTCTGAGGAGGGGAGGTATTATAATAGTTCTAAATTTACACATTAAAATATTGGTATTTTAGCCTATATTTCACCAAGAACAATTAATTTATAAGCTGTAATGTGAATGCTTATGTGGATCCCTTGGGATTTGGTTTCAAAAGATCTTCACGTTTTATTTTCTAGGAGAGGATTGACAGCTTTGTTCCAGTGTACAGGACCCTCTGAAAAATCACAGATTCAACTGAGATAAAGAAGATAAAATCAATGGAAACATTCTTCAAGTATAGCAGAGCTGCATGCACTGCCAACATCTCACAGCCACTAAAAGAAAAATATATAGAGGGTGGTTTGTGGTGTTGATGAAAGGAGATCCATAACTCCTCGAAAGGAGAGTGAAATGTTTGATTTCTTGTCACTTGGTAACTGGTTTGGAAGCTCTGCACTTTGGTTGTGATCTGTGTCTGGGTGCTTAAATTGGGGACATGATTCTTCTGGAAGTTCCTGGTGGAGGTTTTCTCTGCCCAGAAGGAAGATTAATAGAACTCATGGAAGAGGTTACAGGGAAGCAAGTGGAGAAAACATAGGGGCTAGAGAAGGATTCAAGAGTGAGGGAAGGCAAACACAAGAGTTTGCAGACTCCTGCCAAACATGAAAGCCAGGTGGGCAGAGCTGCCCTGGAGCACCAACTACACAAGTGAAGTTCACTCAAAGAGTCAAACCCAAGCAGCAAAATGGATAGACAAACAGACTTGGTGCCTGAAAGGTTGAAGAAGGAAAACTGAACAGTGAGGAAGCACACTGTGCCCTGCCAAAAGAGGAGAAGAGGTATCATCGACCCTAATCAGGCAGATTCCTAGAGCGGGGTTGGGATACACAGTAGAAAATGAGAGCTGCTGAAAAGGGAGCCACAAAAAATTATCACACCCAGTGTGCTTTTGCCCACAGCTGGCTGACAGGAGAATACTTGGGTCAGGGCAAGTCCTCCATCACAGCACACAGTGCCACATGAAGGTTTGCTAGAAAGCATCTCGATGGAGCTGGGCTATACAGTTGTGGGCTTTCTCCTTTTTTTAGGGTCCCTTCTCTGTCACCCAGGGAAAATGCATGCAAGAGGTCCTCTGACAGCCCCTACTGGATTGTGTCTGAGAGAAAACAGGTGGAAAAGATCTTGGATTTGGAAGGATGCTCTGGTAGGCCATCCTGGATCTGGGGAAGTTTTAGGCAGTACAGAAGTGTCGTGTCACTGCACCCTCCTAGAATCATAGAATCATTTTGTTTGGAAAAGACCTTTAAAAACATGAAGTCCAACTGTTAACCAAGCACACTGCCAAGTCTGCCACTCAGCCATGTCCCATGTCTGCCAGGCAGCTCTCAAGCCAGTCTTCCCCAAGTCTGTAGCATTGCATTGGGTTGTTGTGGCCAAGGTGCAGGACCCAACACTTGGCCTTATTGAACCTTATACAACTGGCCTTGGGCCATCGATTCAGCCTGTCCAGGGCCCCCTGTTGACTCTTCCTACCCTCGAGCTGATCAACACTCCTGCTCATCTTCAAATTTACTGAGGGTGCACTTGATCCCCTCATCCAGATCATTGGTGAAGATATTAAACAGAATCTGCCTCAACACTGAGCCCTGGGGAATACCACTCGTGACCAGCTACCCACTGGATGTAACTCCATTCACCACAAATCCTTGGACCTGGCCATCCAGAGAGTTTTTTACCCAGCCAAGCGTACACCCATCCGAGCTATGAGCTGCCAGTTTCTGCAGGAGAGTGCTGTGGGAAACTGTGTCAAAGGTTTAATTAAGTCCAGGTGGACAACATCCACAGTGTTTTCCTCATCCACTAAGTAGGTCACCTTGTAGAAGGAGATTAGGTTAGTCAAGCAGGACCTGCGTTTCATGAACCCATCCTGACTGGGCCTGATCACCTGGTTGTCCAACATGTGCTATGTGATGGCACTCAGAATGATCTGCTCCAAAACCTACACTAGTACTGAGGTCGGACTGACAGGCCTGTAGTTCCCTGAATTCTCCTTCCAGCCCGTTTTTTAGATAGGGGTCACACTTGCTTCCAGTCAACTGGGACTTCCCTGGTTAGCCAAGAATGTAGATAGATGATGGGAAGTGGCTTGGTGAGCACTTCCACCAGTCCCTCAGTACACTTGGCTGGATCCCATCTGGCCTCATGGACTTGTGTGTGTTTAATTGTGGAGGTTTGTAAACTCAAGCAGCAAGGCCCACCAAATGTTAGTATTTTTGGCATTTGGTTATAACTGAGCAGGACTACTGAGAACCACACTTTGGATTTTGGGAAAGGCCACATTCAGGCTCTAGATGAGTGATGTGCATGGCATGGCTGCTTCACATGGTCTGAAACTGTTGCTGCCAAGGTCACATGTGTGCGATAAGAGCTTCATCCCTTTTCCTTTGCCCTGATTTTAGGTGGCTACCTTCAGGTTGAAACCCCACAGTAAACACTTCCATCCTTGATTGCCTCGTATTCCAGAGGGATTTCTAAGCAGCCCTCTGCAAGGACTCCAGTTCTGCATTGCTTCACCCCTGTGCAGAGGCCAGGTAGCAGATTACTGCTTGACTGTCTGCTTCCACTGTCCTAACAACTGAAACCATCCAGGGACCACATTTTGGTCCTGAAGGCAAATGTCATAGCAACACTGACACAGATAAATAACCCAGCACACTTTCAAAATGGGACCACATCCCATTTACCAACTGGAAACCATCCAGGGCTCAGTGTCCAGTTGATCTCTGATGTTTCCCTCCACAACAACCCCATGCAACACAACAGGCTTGGGGAAGAGTAGCTGGAAAGCTGTGTGGCAGAAAGAGACCTGGGGGTGTTGATTGACAGTTGGCTGAATACGAGCCAGCAGTGTGCCCAGGTGGCCAAGAAGGCCAACAGCATCCTGGCCTGCATCAGGAATAGTGTAGTCAGCAGGTCTAGAGAGGTGATTGTCCCCCTCTACTCAGCACTGGTGAGGCCACACCTGGAGTACTGTGTTCAGTTTTGGGTGCCACAGTATAAGAAGGACATGGAGGTGCTGGAGCTGGTACAGAGAAGGGCAATGAAGCTGCTGAAGGGTCTTGAGGATAAGTCTTACGAGGAGCAGCTGAGGGAACTGGGGCTATTTAGTCTGGAGAAAAGGAGGCTGAGGGGAGACCTTATTGCTCTCTTAAACTACCTGAAAGGAGGTTACAGAAAAGCAAGTTCTGGTCTCTTCTCACAAATAACAAGTGATTGGACAAGAGGAAATGGCCTAAAGTTTCCTCTAGGGAGATTTAGGCTGGATATTAGGAAAAATTTCTTCACATAAATGGTTGTCAAGCACTTGAACAGGGTGCCCAGGGAAGGGGTGGAGTCACCCTGGATGTGTTTAAAAGTTGTGTAGGTATAGCGCTTAGGGACGTGTTTTAGCAGTGGATTTGGTAGCGTTAGGTTAATGGTTGGACTTGATGATCTTAAAGGTCTTTTTCCAACCTAAACGATGCTATGATTCTAAAGCTCTCTCTGAGTCATGTCCCCATCACCACCATTAGAGGTGTTGTAACTTCTGATGTACTCATTTCTCCAGCTGCTGGGTCCTGTCTGGCACTTCCTCATGAATAATGCCAGATGAGGCTCTTTGCTAGCACCATACCCCAGCAAGGAGTGACACCCATCACTCTTCCAGATTACAGTGTCACATGGCCTTTAGGTTACATCTTGTGAAACCAACGCTGCTTGCAGCCAGCAGCACCTGGAGCCCAAAGTGGTGCTGAGCTTTATCTTTGACTCTACCTGCCTCTTTGTGCATCCCTAAATCGCCAGGGACTTTGCCATTAGTGAAGTGTACCTTTGTTTTTTTGCTGGACAAAATCCCAGCAGACTACATTTATTTTTCTCTGCGGCTATCCTGAAATGTAAAAGCACTAATTACAGCTCAGAGTCTGACTCACTTTTTTTTAGCTTTATTATTGTTATTTTAATCCCATCCTTTGCTACTCGTGGGTCTAGCAATGATGCAAAACTAAATTGATGGATCTAAACCACATGCAATGCTAACACTCAGATTCAGAGACTTGAGGTGTACAGGACTTAGCTACATCAGCTATACCCTGTCTCACAAATTGACTCAGTGTGCAAGGTCACCTCTTATCTGTAGCATCTTCTGGTAGAATTAATTTAGGGAATTATCTAGGACAGGTACATTGTTTCCTCCAGTCAATAGAGGGAAATCTATGCCTATCTAGCTTCTGGGGACCTGTGTTTGTTACACTATCAACACAGGCTCTTTGACCTGACTTCTGGTTCAAGGGGCATACACCTCAAAGGCTTTTTTTTAATTGTTTTTAATTTGCCATTTCTCCAGCAAGGTTTTTTTATCCCCCCTTCCTCCCAGCTGACATATCCATGCTCCAGCTCTGGACTCTGTGCAGATTTTGCTGCAGTCTGAACACCTAAGCTGTGTCCCCTGTGAAGGGATGGAGTAAGCACTTCATCCCAGGAGAAAGGGCAGCGTGTCCTGAATTAAGATATTCTGTTTGCTTTGGGGAGTCAGACCTCAGGCAATGTGCTTTCCACCATTTCCTGGTGACTTGGTCAATATTTGCCTTCTCCACATGTTAACATGCACGGGCTCCGTTTTCAGGTGTCCAACAGCCCTGTTTGGTCCCTTCTCCCATGGACTGGCCCAGCCAAGCACAATTTGTAAGGAACTGGAGAGCCCTTCCCTGTCCTGTGTCCCAGACCACCCCCAAATGCATCCTGTCTTCCTAAATGGAATGAAACTTGGGCACACAACATCCTCCCACCCCACCACCCCTCCTGCTCAGGGGAGGAGACCTGCATGTGTGGGCAAGAAGGGTGTAAGAAGACCCTCAGGTTGCACAGCCAAGGACCATAACTGCAACTGGTGCTGCAAGATGCCTCCCCACCATTCACCCTGCATCAGCCTGTGGGTGTTTTTGAAACTCCCAGCACAGAGGCTGGTGCTCATGCAGCAACAACAAGCTGCTCTTTTCCTCTAAGGTGTTGTTGTAACACAGCATGAGACACTCAGGACTAATTTGGGGGTGGAGGTGGTGGAGGTTTATGTTTTTGCCAGACACCAACTATTACCTGGAATAAAGAGGTGGATGTAAGCAGTGTAGGTAGATTTCAGATGCTGGGATATATACAAATTGTACAAGAGAATAAAAGCAGACCCAAGCAAGTATGTAAGAGAATAATGAGATACAGAATAATTCTTGACAACAATAAAATTATGCTAATAACAGAAATTAGGGCATACATTATTCTAAATTAAAGTATTCTTCTAAACAGAGTTTTGAATAACAATTCTAAATCATTCTACATATGGGAGTGACAGCTGGGCTTCATAGCCAGCATAACTGGAAGCAGTATTTCAGAGTGATTTTGTATAAAGAAAAGGGATTTTAATAAGATCACTTACTTCTACCTGACTCTAGAATAATTTCCCATCCTCACATTTTCCAGACTTTTTAATAAAACACAAATAAAATTGCCCAGATTGCTAGATCTCTCAGTGGTGGTTTATTCTTTGATAAGCCACTGGGCTGTGCTATTACTCTATATTTTAAGGTTTAATTTTTAATATACCAGCTTCCAACATTTTTTTCAGAAGAATGACTACTGCTAGAGGCAGATTTAAGTTGTACAGTATCATAAGAATCTGTTCAATAATTAATGCCACAATAGCAAATAATGAGAGGAATTTTAGCTCAGTCATAATTTTTGTTTTCTTTGTGTACCTGTAAATGCACGCAATAAACTAATTTCTGTTGGATCAAAATAGTTTTCAGGCACATAAAGAAGTATCTAGTGATGCAGATTACTTGTAGTTGGATGCTGCAGTCCAACTACCAGGTTCTTTGCAACCAGATGCTCTGTTTTCTACAGGTAAAAGGAAAAATTAATCCAAATTTAAAAAAAAAAAAAAAAAAGGAAGGCGAAGTTTTACTCCATATTTTTGTCCATTATTTTACAGCTTTTTCTCCTGAAATTCATCTTAATCAGTGGGAATCCACATTTATCTCTGTATTGCATGGGCTTGGTTTTTAAAGGTGTTGCTCCAAAAAAATACGCAGCAGTCAATATACTAAAATATTAATAATATTTTAGTCAGAGCAAGAAGATCAAGCAAGTGGAAGTAACCCACTCCTCTCTGGCAGCCCGCTTGGTTCTTTTGATGTTCAAGGTTGCACTGTGCATTGCTTTTTTATTATTATTATATTTTTATTTTCAGTGATGGAGCTGCAGTGCAAGGTGATAAAGATTCCCTGTCTGTGCTCACTGGGCTTTAACCTTTGTCAGCCACTCAGCCCCAGATTTTGTTCCAGGATAAAATGCTGGAAATTCTATGTATAATTTACAAGAAAGTATGATTTGCCAGTATACTCCGTTTCTCCTTTTTCCCAAGTCATCCACAATTTTAAAGTACTTCTGAAGTCTTCTTACTAGGCACATGTAATGCACCAAATCTATTTGACTGTGGCAGCATTAAAACAGGAAATTTCATATTCTTGAAATACAGCTCTGAGGAGCAGAGTGTCTCTGGTATTATTCCGTGTGTTTTATGTTCTGGTGAGGCTACTAATCATGGACTGAGATCCCATCACACAAGGTACTGTAAAACACAAAAACAGACAGAAATGGCCAAGATCTTACAATATCTAAGTAGTTTACAAGGGCAATTTGTGTTGTGTTTAGCACATCTGCTACAGGGTCTTTAGATCAAGAAATTCAGTGGGTTAGGCGTTATCTCGAGTGAGGTCCCAAATAGGATGGGCTGAAAAAAAATGCCTAAGTGCTTTTTCAATTTGGTAGCTAGTCCAGGGCTGTTTAAAATGTCACAATGTCCTGGTGGTCTCTGTAGTGTGTGGTGTGATCTCAGGCCAGACCTGGCCAGACACATGTTCACCCCAGCTAGTGGTGTCTCAAGAAATCACAAACTCCATGGCCAAGGAATGACCTGTCTTAGGTACCATTTCTCCTTAGTCCAATTTGAGGCATGACAGGGATAATAATATTTGAAAACTTGGTTTTGCACTGATCAAGCTGCAGAGGTTACGCAGCCACTTGAGGTTCCAAGACTGTCAATCTGTTATCTCTCAGGAACATTACATTTGCTGTAATATCTTGCAAATGGCTTTAATTTTAATGCAAAGCTTGATCTATAATTAGTTAACAAGTGTCTCTTGAGGCAGCTATGACAATGATTACTAATTTTTAGAAGCATATTTATAGAACTGGTCACTAAGATAGATGTAGTTCCTCATCTTTTTGCTGCTGTTGTGGAGCATGTAATTATTTTACTGTATCTAGGGACATAGCTGAAAATAATTCTCTAAATATATTATTAATAACACAGTAACCATTAAAATAAATTTTAAAAATAATTAATTTACCTTTTTTCTATGAGGAACATTTGTTCACTGTTTACATTATGCAAGGTCTGGACAGTGAAGTATGATATCCAGAGCTTTCTTTATGGTTATTTTCATATTCTGGTTCTCCAGGACTATTATAATCAGGCTGCAAACATACTTTTCAGAGGCAAACAAATAACTGCTTTCGCTGTCCTTTTGACATATATTCCTGAATCATATATTGCTAATGATTTTTACATAAGCTTGATTTTGATCTGTGGTGCCAAATGTGGCCTGAAAAAATAGTGGTTTGATGTCTTTTAGAGACACTTGTTTTGACATGCCTTTGGAGCCCTGGAGGAGAGGGGTTGCCTCTGGGAGCAGAAGCAGTGAAGAGAGAGGAGTGTGTTTTTCTCCTGCGGGTGGAAGCATCCTGGTGCAGGTCAGTTTGTGAAACATCCTTCCCTACAGGGTCAGCTCCTCGCCCTCTGAAAGAGGCTTTAGCATCCTTGGCACACAGACATTCGCTTTCACACTCTAACAAGATTTCTAGAGGGTCGACCTCACTCACCAAGAGTGTCATCCTGAGGGATGTGGCTCTTGGAAGTGCATCACTCTGAGCTGCCGACAGGAAAGCAGCTTATTATCAAACTGCCTGTCTCTTCCAGGAAAGTAAAAAGCCTGATTTCTTGCTATTAATCCTTCTTCACCCTTTCCTAAAAATAAATTAGATCTTTCAGTGCCGCAGAGTCTGCCAGGAAGGACTGATCCTTCCAAAAGGACAGTAGCTCCTGTTAGCCTGTGGCTTGCCTTTTTGCCATGACTCCCCTTCCCCTCTGTACCAGGGCACTGTGGGCACGCTGCTGTCACACACCCAGATGTGGCCTTGCCCTGCAGAAGGCATCTGTTCCCTCTGTGGTACCACTTGGTGACATCCCAAATATCTGAGCCAACTGACAGATTCCAGCTGATCTACTAATTTCCTGGGAATAAATGGATCAATGGTACAGCAGAAAGTGATGAAATAAACTTCTCTCGGATGCTGATTTCATGGGTGCCCAGAAAGATACTGCAGTGAGGGGCAAGGAAGGAGTTTTCAGGCACTTTTTTAATGCAACACAGTCAGATGTGTGTTACCTAGCTTGCAACTTGTATGCCCGGTAAGTGCTTTTCAATGTCCTTGCCCAACAAGTGCAAACTTCTCCTCTCTTAACCCAGCCACCTCCTCATAAAATGATGGTTCTGACTTGGAAAAAAAACTTGAGCAACTCTCATAAGCAGAGCCTGTGTCAGTGCATTTTGTGAAGAATACACAAAGTGAGTCAGACAGAGCTGGAAAGGCAGGGGATTTGCAGGAGGACCAAGTACGGGCATAGATGTTGGATGCTTAAAAGACGACGTCACTGTCAGAGATTCTCCACTTTAAAGTGCAGTTATCATCTGGAAAGTGTAAAAGTGACATCCTGGTATGCCACATTTATTCCTCCTCCGCAATTTCTATTCCAAATTCACTCAGTCTTCAAGTCAATACCATGTTTTTTTCTCTGACTGCCAGCACAGCTAGCTCAGCCTGTTACCTGAGAATCAAGCTGTGTTCTTTCTGCTTATTAAAACACTGACAACTGCAAAGCTTCTGGAATCAGACATTAACTGGCAATACTGTGGGAGAGGCAGGAGAGCTGACTGCAACATGGCTAGCACATCCCTAGCTACAGGAAAGAGAGAGGGAGAGAGGAAAAAACCACATGGTCCTTAGACTCAGCACATATGCCTCAGGAGACCCGCAGAGAACACATATTGACAGCGCCTAGGTGCCATTTTTATGCAGTTACTTTTTTGACTACCACTGCTATTCATGATGGAGCAGCTAAATAGGGAGCCAAAGAGCCCCTCACTCAAGTCTCAGCTGTGCCAGATTTCCAAAGAATTCATTATAGAGGAAACAGGTGAAAAAAAAAAAAAAGCAACTGTGAGTTACTTACTATTAACTTGTTCTATCATCTCTAAGCTGCAGCACCTCCTGCAGCATGTAAACCTGGCCAAGGTGCACTTACTACTTTTCTCACGTTGTATGTGTTCTGTTGCTGAGAGAGTTTAAACATTATCTTCACATAGGGATTAAGATTTCTGGGTAAAAGGAGGGGATGAAAAATGATGAGTGAACAAAAGCTTTAAATGGTTCAGAACTTGTGCTGGATTCAGCAGATCATCACAAAATCCACATGCTTATCTGGAGCTCAGCTGAAGTGTGTAAGTCCTACTGTCCACAAGTGCAGGCAGGAGCTCTCATGAGGTCTCTCAGGCAGCAGTGCTGCTCATCCCATCTGGAAACACTTGAGGTTTGGGTCGTCACTGCTTTGCACCCCCTGTAACCACTTAGCTCTGCAAAGACTGAAAGCAAAGAAGGTGCAAAATGCCAGAGGATTACAGCGTTTCAGCAACTTCTTTCACTCACAGGCACAGAAATGGATAATGAACTGTTCAGAGCTGCTCAGTCTGGTGCTCAACCCAGCAGCTTTACTGATGTCTGGAAAACACCTTCTTTCCTCAAGGGCAATAGGGCTACTGAAGGCAGAAGATGAGCTGCCTTAGACAACTTCCTTGGTTTAAGTCATAGAATCATAGAACCATAGAATCATAGAATAGTTTGGGTTGGAAGGAACCTTGAAGATCATCTAGTTCAACGCCCCCTGCATGGGGAGGGACACCCCCCCACTAGACCAGGTTGCTCAAAGCCCCATCCAACATGGGCTTGAACACCTCCAGGGAGGGGGCATCCACAACCTCCTTGGGTAACCTGTTCCAGTGTCTCACCACTCTCACAATAAAGAATTTCTTCCTAATGCCCAACCTAAATCTATCCTCTTCCAGTTTAAAACCATTACCCCTTGTCCTATCACTACACACCCTTGTAAGAAGTCCCTCCCCAGCTTTCCTGTAGGCACCCTTCAGGTACTGGAAGCCTGCTATAAGGTCTCCCTGGAGCCTTCTCCAGGCTGACTCTTCTCCAAGTCCAAAATGTATAGGACTGGTGAGCCTTTTTGGATCTTAATTTCTCCCAGCTGAAGATTGCACAGCTCGCAGGTCCACTGCCTGGAAAATTACAGTCTGATAATTTGATGACCGTAAATTATCTGCCATTTTTTTGGTGTCCAAAGGAAGGTCCAAGTTTGCACATGGAAGATGTGGTCCCTGAGTGCTCATGGTGAGCCCACTAGCTGTGGTATCTTGCAAACTGACCGTATCAGTTACTGGAGTGGCTGTCTTTGGGCTAAACTTGGAAGAAGGTTAATGGCAACGATTTACCACGTGTGAGCTGATTCTCAGGAAGTCTCTATATGCCTGAATTACAGAATCACAGAATGGTTGAGGCTGGACATGACTTCTGGAGGTCATCTGGTCCAACCCCTGTGCTTAGACATGGCCAGTCTTCAGCCAGTTGCCCAGGACCGTGTCCAGACAACTTTTTAATATCTCCAGGAGTGGAGACTTCACAACCTCCCTGGACAACCTGTGCCAGTGCTTGGTCACCCTCACAGTAAAAAAGTGTTTTCTGATGTTAGACGGAAACTCCTGCGTTTCAGTTTGTGCCCAGCACCTCTGGTCCCATCAGTTAAAGAGATTGTGTGTAACAGCCTGCAGTGAACGAAGCAGATGGAAGCTAATTCATGTATTTCATTCTAGTGTCCAAATGAAGTAGCACAGGACAGTTCCTGGCAAAATCTTTCGTTTCTTTCAGTGGAAGAAAGAAGTGAGTCTTGCAGCTGATGCTGAACCATGCTCAGCACTGGCAGCCTCTTGTGGATTCAGGGTCTGGTGCTGGACATGTCTTTAATTCCAAAGGTGCAAAATATTGCCTTCAGGCAACTTGACAAGCATTTTTATTCCAGAATTTAGCCTTCAAACCCACAGATCTCAGCAGCAAGTATCATACAAATCTTTAAAATTGAGCAGTGGGTAGGGCTTGTTGCTTTTAACTCTTTTCTAGCCTTTGCTGCATTCCTGTTCTTTAAATAGCTGCTACAAATGCCTACTTTCCCATCCCAGTATTACCAGTTGTTACATATTGTGATTAATTAGGTTTTTTTTATTATTGATTGATTGATTTCTTGTTAGCTGAATGATGCAAGATAATAGCCATGTCACAGTGATCTGGCACTAACTCCAGGCAGCAGTCCTGGTGATGTCATGGCTATGTTACAGCAGACAGAACATTGTTAGTGGCCATGCCACACGGTGTGTTGGTGATGTGGGTGACCCAGGATGGGTATAAAAAGGGCTGCTCCAAACCAGGCTGGCAAACAAGAAGCCAAGTGACCAAGGGCTGAGGGGGAAAGGCAGGGGAGGGATGGGCATGAGCTGCCCATGGTGGCAACAGAGGGTGGCTGCTCCTTCTCTGTTGTTCCTCCTGTCTGTTATAACTGGATGCCTGAAGCCCTTCTGTACCCCATTATGGTATTTCAGAGAGCTGGATGCTGCCTAAAGCCATGGCAAAGCCATGCACTCTTTTTCCCCAGGTAGCCAAGGGCTGGGCCACATATGAGCTCCAGCCCTAGCATCCAGGTCACAGCAGAAAAACAGTGGTGGTGGCCCACATTGCAGTGGGATTGATGACGTGGTTGGCCCAGAAGGGATGTCTCCTGTCCATCAAGGAGACATGGGATGGACAGCCTTGATGTAACATAAAGTTTTAAGCTGAAAGAAGGTAGATTTAGATCAGATATTCGGAAGTAATTCCTTTTCTGTAAGAGTTGTGAGCCACTGGCACTGGTTGCCCAGAGAAGTTGTGGATGCCCCCTCCCTGGAAGTGCTCAAGGCAAGGCCGGATGATTCTTTGAGCAACCTGGTCTAGTGGGAGGTGTCCCTCCCCATGCAGGGGGCTGGGAACTAGATGATCTTCAAGGTCCCTTCCAACCCAAACCATTCTATGATTCTATGGTTCTATGACATGAGGCTGTGAGAGCCCCAGGCAGGGAGGCAGGAGCTGCTCATGGCAATGGGGGGTGGCTGCTCTGTTCTTTGATGCTCCCATCTTTGGCAGCTAAATCCCCAGTTAAGGACATGACTGGATCATGACATGCACCTGTCCTCTCCTTTACCAGTCAGCTAGAGAGTGTTGTAATTTTCTACAAGGACATTGACCTAAATATAAGAAAACACACATAGCCCTGGTCTGTACCCTGCACTTATGATCCTACAGCCTGTTGTAAGCTCCCTGTAGCTCTGGACAAAGGGAGCTTCACAACACCCACTGCCTGTACCCTCTCATGGTCCTACAGGCAGCTGGAGGCTCCCTATAGCCATGGAGAAAAGAGGAGTGAGAGGCTGGAGAGCAGCCCTGTGGAGAGGGACCTGGGGGTACTGGTTGATGGCAAGTTGAACATGAGCCAGCAGTGTGCCCTGGCAGCCAGGAGGGCCAACCAAGTCCTGGGGTGCATCAAGCACAGCATAGCCAGCCGGTCAAGGGAGGTGATTGTCCCACTTTACTCTGCACTGGTGCAGCCCCATCTTGGGTCCTGTGTGCAGTTCTGGGCACCACAGCACAAAAAGGATATGAAGCTGCTGGAGAGTGTCCAGAGGAGGGCCACAAGGTTGGTGAAGGGCTTGGAGGGGATGCCATATGAGGAGTGGCTGAAGGCAGTTGGTCTGTTCAGCCTGGAGGAGAGGAGACTGAGGGGAGACCTCACTGCAGCTTCCTGCTTCCTCACTAGGGAAGGAGGAGGAGCAGGCGCTGACCTCTTCTCTCTGGTGACCAACGATAGGACCCAAGGGAATGGTAGGAAGATGTGCAGGGAGAGGTTTAGGTTGGACATTAGGAAGGGATTCTTCACCCAGAGGGTGGTGGAGCACTGGAATAGGCTCCCCAGGGAAGCAGTAATGGCACCAAGCCTGACAATATTCAAGAAGCATTTGGACAATGCCCTCAGGGACATGGTATGAACCTTGGGGTTGTCCTGTTCTGGGGAGGGAGCTGGACTTGGGGATCCAGGCTGTCCGAGGAGGTGTTTGAGCCACCATCCCTGGATACATCTAAAAAGACAGATGTGGTGCCAGGGGACAGGGTTTGGTGGTGGACCTGGCAGAGCTAGGGTAGTGGTTGGACTTGATGATCTTGGTCTTTTCCAACCAGAATGATACTGTGATACTGTGATACTATGGTATCTTATCTCTGAGATTCATGAACCCATTGACTGGTTCTTCTGGCTTGTGCTGTGCTTTTTGGGAAACCTTTTGGATCCTTTCCTTTTGCTTAAGTGTTGCATGAGCCTGAATATTTGAGGAAAAGAGCCCCCATTGGCAGGCTATTCCAGAGAGACCACCTCTGGGACTGCAAGAGTTCACCTTTTGATAGCTCTTGCACATGTGCCTTTTCAGTTTTTGGAAACACTCTCCAATCCTTCACCCTTGTTCCAATTCTCCTTTTGGGTAGCAGCTTTTTTACTTGATAGCAAACCTGCTTTTCCTCACATAAAGCCAGAGTCCCTGCCCTGCCTTTCCCACTAAACAAAGCGCATGAAACAAAAGGGAATGGTCAGAAAACATCAAGGAAGGCTCATCCCTCCATCTACCCCAACACATTGTTCTTCAGCTGCTGAAGGACAACAGAACAGTGTTGTTCTGTACTATAAATGCTGGGGAAAAAAAGGAAAGGTTGGCCTCTCTGTGGTTAAAATAGGCTCCTTGCAATCACAGCTAGCCAGTGGGGATGAGATATGCCTTTGAGGACACCCTGGCAGCTCAGCGTGGAGGTTTTGGGTGTACAGTTTCAACCCAGACATTTGATGCATGCAGTACACCCCTGTTTGTACGAATCTCTCATTACATAATTTCCTCATCCCTTCACAAAAAATGCAAAGCAGCAGCAACACAGCAGTGAGACCCTTTGTTGGGGGGCAGCCTCTTGGGTTTGCACTGTAGGGGTGAGACCCTGTTATGGCTCAGTTTGCTACAGGAGGGACTTCAGGGAGCAGTTAGGCTGTGGCACTCAGCAGTTTTGGTCTGCTTTGGGGCACAGCAGCCACCTGACCAATGTGCTTGTTTGACTGATGCTCTGATGACCCTCTGTATTCCTGGCCAAGAAGCCCCTAGGCTCCCCACTGATCCTCTTCCTATACCCTTTAGGAAGTCTGCCTGGAGGTAGGAAATGAGCAGGCTGTTTTGTTCTTGCATAAATCCAGACAAAAAAAAATTACTTTCTTACATGAGCAAGCACTGGAGTGGAACTGGAACAAAATATCCAGGGGGTAACTGTTCCCTGCTCTCAGCTGGCAGGGTTTCCAAAGGCAGCAGATTCACACTTTCCACCACACTGAGCTGGATGGTGCATCTCAGTGCACAGGAGGTCAAGAAGTATTTGCTTGCTAAATGAGTCAGGAAAGAAGATGATGAATGGAAAAATAATTGCAGGGCTCAATAATGCATCTGATAGGTCAAAAGCAAAGAATGCAGAAGCAAATACAAGCAAACAGACGGATGAGGCTCCAGACCCTGACACCCTGCTGGGGACTGCAGCAGAATTAGCCTTCTGGGGATGACTGTAAATGGTGTGTGGAAATTTAAGTACTGCCTGTACTTAGTGAGTTCTTCACAGGATGTAATACTGCACAAGGAGGACTTTGAGCATCCAAGCAGCCCTTTCCAGAGCTCAGCCCTGCTGCTGAAGACTTAAAAGACTCAGACAAAAGAAGAAATACAATTACATAGCAATAGCAAAATGCTGGCAACCACCTCTGAATGTTGTTATATTTCCTTGCCATGTTGGTGATGGAGCAAGATGTTAGCACCAAACATTCATATCAGGGTCCTCTCCTGCTATAGCCATGTGTCTGTGCATTAAGAATCCTAATCCAAATGTAAACTCTGCCTCTATGAAACAGAGTCACTAGAAGGGTAGATTTAAACTAGATATTAGGAAGAAAATTTTTACAATGAGGGTGGTGGAACACTGGACCAGGTTGCCCAGAGAGGTGGTAGATGCCCCATCCCTGGTAACATTCAGGGAGAGGTTGAACAGGGCTCTGAGCAACCTGATCTGGTTGAAGATGTTCTTGCTCACTGCAGGGGTATTGGACTAGATGACCTTTAAAGGCTCCTTCCAACCCAAACCATTTTATGATTCTATGGCTTGCTGGGCACCACCTTTGCAAATCAATAAATTATGCTAAGTTTTAATAATGGTGTTATGCTGATATTAAGGACCACAGAGGATTCTCTCCTTCCCAGCCCTGAAGAGAGAGAAATTCTGTTTCAATTCTTCAGCTTAATGGGATAAAAAGTCCAACTTTCCTCCTAAACACACTGACAGGATCCCCATGCAAAGCTACGGGGGATGAGTGCTTGGAAAGCTGCATGGTGGAGTAGGACCTGGGGGTGCTGGTTGACAGCCAACTTAACACAAGCCAGCAGTGTGCCCAGGTGGCCAAGAAGGCCAGCAGCATCCTGGCCTGCATCAAGAATAGTGTGGCCAGCAGGAGTAGAGAGGGGATTGTGCCTCTGTACTCGGCATTGGTGAGGCCTCACCTTGAATACTGTGTTCAGTTCTGGGCCCCTCACTACAAGAAGGATGTCGAGGTGCTGGAGCATGTCCAGAGAAGAGCTACCAGGCTGGTGAAAGGCCTGGAGGACAAGTCCTCTGAGGAGAGGCTGAGGGAACTGGGGTTGTTTAGTTTGAAGAAGAGGAGGCTGAGGGATGACCTCATTGCTCTCTACAACTACCTGAAAGGAGGTTGTAGGGAGGTGGGATTTGGTCTCTTCTCTCCAGTGAATAATGACAGGACGAGAGGGAATGGCCAGAAGTTGTGCCAGGGGAGGTTTAGGCTGGATATTAGAAAGAATTTCTTTACTGCAAGAGTGGTTGGACAGTGGAACAGGCTGCCCAGGGAGGTGGTGAAGTCACCATCCCTGGAAGTGTTTAAAAAAAATATAGATGTGGTGCTTAGGGACATGATTTATAAGCATTGAACGGGTAGATAAAGGTTATGGTGGGTGGATTTAGGTTGTGGTTGGACTTGATGATCTTTGAGGTCTTTTTCAACCAGGTTGATTCTGTGATTATTCTGAAACTGCTTGGTTCAGTGCTGAGTTTAGACCCAGGTCTAGGCTCTGAATGTTGTTGCCTGCAAAACACGACTACTGAGATAGAAAAGAAGAGGTGCAAGAGCTGATTTAAATAGCATTCCTCCACTGCAGTTGAGGGTCTGACCCAACCCCTCTGATGAACAGAGTTACTTGAAAATCAGATGCTGTCCTTTGCGGTCTATTTTTTTTTTTAATTCTGTGTCTCATGCACTCCTGCTATCCAAAGCTATCTGTCTTCCTGTGAAGGGAGTGAAAAGATTAATTTGTTAAGTCAAATATTCATGACTCCCAGAGAAGGGAGAGGAAGTCACTTGAAGATCATTTATTACATCCAAGTAGCTGAGGTTCCTCTGGAAAAAGGTATAACTGCAAATGTCTGTCACAGAGGATTTCTGACAAGGGATGAGTCATCTCCTGTCCTCCCTGTCACACACCTGGAATTAAGATCACTGATGGGTAACAAACCTGTCACACAATGACTTGTTTTTCCATTCATTTCAGCGGGTGCTGTTACAAATCTGGGGGTCAGATTAACCAGAGAAGATTCCAGAGCATCCCTATAGTGGCTGTGGTAAGGCACTGCAGTAACGTAGGGGATTAAAGGACCTCACATCCACCTGGGGAAAACCAGGGAACTTTACAAAGTCAAAATGACTGTGCTGATCAACACTGGCACAAAAGCCAGCTTTGGAGTGCTTTACAGGGGGATTTTCCATTTGGCTTAAACTAGGAAGGTAAACTAATTATGTGAATGGATGTTTCCGGCTGCAGCAATATCAACCATTTGAATGCATTTAGGCAATGAACTATTAAGTACAGTATATCTTTAGCATCACAGGAGACAATAACTCACCTTGCATGGCAGGTAATCACCTCAGCTCTGCCCGCTCAGTCCCTTCGAGAGGAGTTCCACCCACGGGTAATCAGGCCATTCATGCTCAGTCATGCACACAGCCAGCTCCAAACAGACACAGTCCTCCTAATCACCACCTCTGCTCTCACTTAGGCTGCCATTTGGAGTATGATTCAATACTAAAATGGATCTCAGCAGCACAAGGAGCCTGTCTTGTACTCCCTCTCATTTAATGTGGCAGTTCCCTGCTCTAATCATTCATCTGGTGTGGAGAGTAACCCTGTCACTGGGAGCACCGCTCGCCGCAGCGCTGGCTGTCTGCAGTGCTAGTGCATAAATCCAGCCTATGAGCTATAAAAACATGATGCAAAAAGGGTGTAGATTTTTGTAGGCATTGAAGTGTCTTAGGGAAGCCATTTGCACCTGTAGAGACAGACAGTTTTCAAAGATTTGCCTTGAATTTTTAAATTCATTGGTAACTTTGTTGCATAGCCTGACAGATTGACTCTGGGCCAAGTGCTGGCCCTGCAGAGCCAGGGCTGGTGCCACACGTAGCCAGATGGATGCCTCCATGTCCCAAATCTCTGAGCTTCAGGCTGCTGCATGGCTATTACCAGTGCCTGAAACAGGTCTGCATGATGCTTCCATGGCAAAGAAGACCAGATCTCCTCCAACAGCATTTTAACAATATTGTTTGTGCCTTCTGACTCAGGAGGGAGAAAGGATGCAGAAATTGTCACCAGAGCTTTGAATAAAACTTCCTTCTTCTTTCACACATTCAGGCAGATCTCTTCTTTCCACTCCACAGCCCATGGCCCAAGCTCTCATTTTTTTCTGAGGGCTAAGAAGGCATTTTCTCAACTTGTCATCTTTTATTTTAGGCTGGAGTAAAGTTTTTGGTGCAGGACTGGCCATCCTGTCTCTCCTGAGTAGCTGTAGCTCAGCACTGAAGATCTGTTTCTCAGTGTGCCTCCTTGGACTGTGATATTGTCACCTGCAATTCCCAAAGCTTGTTGGTGATGAAGACAGTAACGTCCTGGATGTGCTAGTCAAATATTTTTTATTTTTCTCAAAGATACTTTTAGGTGTTTCTGTTTAAGTGGTCTTCACTTTTCCTTGGTCATGCCTATATAGGGACAATCAGGAAAGTTGATTTAAATTAACTAAAGGCAGGAGTTTAAAGTGAATTAGCTAAATTGCATTAAACTTCCCATTTCACAATTAAAGCGGCCTTAATATGACTTAGCCTTGGAAGAGAAGCAAACCAAATCAAATCAAAGCCACTTTAATTCTGACAGTTCTCACAAAGGGCTTTAATTAATGCCGTTTAACTGATCCACTTAAAAATTCAGATCAACTTTTCTGAGTAGCTTAATGTAAACACAGTGCTCTGCACTGAAATGATTGAGCTTGGTCGGATAGTTTTCCTTCATAAGGTAAATCTGTGCAAGACTTTCTCTGGTGGAAGTCCCACTACAGAGGCTTGCACCTGGGTAACTACATCAACTGGAAAAGTTGAATGAGTATAAATCCAGAGCAGCTTAGTTCTTTGTAATGCCTACCAGCTCCACGTCACTGGGTTTTCATGTCATGACACACACAAAAAAGCAACAAAAAAAAGACCACCTCATCAATTTAGGAAAGGAAAGAGAAAATGTTGGTGTGCAGACCCATTTCCCTCCTTCAGTTAGCAGACAGGTCAGCTGTGTTGGTGAGTAGTTGCTATAATTTGCATTGTGCCCTAGTGAGTCCTTACACTGTATGAAGGGGAGCTGCAATCAGGCTGGGATTTATCTTAGGTGGGATGAGAATTACAATAGCAGAAAATTAATTTGCTTCTATGGGCCTTAGAATAGTATAAATTAGGGCATATAGTGATTTTGTATTTTCTCTTTTGTGTGTGTGGGTGTGGGTTTTTTGTGAGATTTTTGTGGGGTTTTTTTACACACACCTTACATTTGGCGAGTGTCAGTTCTGGCTGGGGTCACAGCAAAGGATGTGGCTTACAAACAACAAAAATAACAAATAACATTGGCCAAGGGAAAAAAAAAAACCCAAACTATTTCAGCCAAAACAGGCATTTAGTCAATGTGAAGTGTATCTCATCAGTGTGCACATCAATCTGGCCCATTAAAGAGTACGTCTTTTAATTCCTTCTGCCTTAATGAACAGTTCCCTTTGTAGCTAAAATGCTTGATGAAGGTAGTGCAGCCTCTTTTTTAGCAGGAATATGGATGTTTGACTTTCTCAGTTAGCTCAAAGTCCTTCAGCAGGGGGTTCCCCCAGGCAAATAGCATTCCTTGGCTGGTGACCCTCATTCCCTGTGTTGCTTTACCCTAGCAGGGATAGCAAAATGCAGACTTTCCACCAGGATTTCTTCAATTTTCTAAAAATTTGCCAGTCTGCCAGCTTGAAACATCATTCCCTTTTAGGGGGGAATAATCTGACAATTCCAAAATGCCCTTCTCACTGTATAGATCCCCCCGACCAGTCTCTCCCCTTCTCTCCTGGCCTTCCTGGATAACATCTGATAGTCCCCACGTGCTGCTGACCTGTAATACCTTGATCTGGACCACAACAGGTACCCTGACTGCAGTTAGCAGAGCTCTCACTTTTAATCACATTTATCAGGCTGTACCTTTGTGAAAGAGCTCCCTCAAAATAACTCAGGCAACTGCAATGCTCCAGCTGCACTGTACACAAATAAAATATTCCCAGTGAAAAAAGTGTCAGCATCACCTCCGCTGGATCAAAAGTCATGTCAGAGAAGATATCAAAGCATGAAAATCTGCTTGCATAAAAAAGCCAAAAGCCTGAAGCCATCCCAACCACCTTCAAACAAGCCAGGAGTCTGCACACAGAGCTGCTACGCAGAGGTGATGGATCAAGAGCTAACACAATTTCTAGCTAAACTCCTTCAGCTGTTGCCATCTTCTCCCAGAGTTGTTTTCAAACTGTGCAAAGTTTAACTTTTTTGGGGAAAAAAAGCCATTACACAGTGTTGGAAACCCTACTTCAGAGACTCAGCTCCTCTCAGGTGTAGTTTCCTTTAGGGCAGCAGAAGCAGGAGTCACCCCATCCCAGCCAGAGATGAAATCTATAAGGAGACTGTTTTCTTCCCAGATTTTGTAGATGTGGGGAGCAGCTAGCTCTGGGATGGGTAATGGGGTACCTGGGCTGCCAGCTCCAGGGATGGGTAATGAGTACACAGGCCTCCAGCTCAACATCATTAGCTCAGGTGTGACCTAGCAGGAGAAATCTGCAAGTCACTCGGTCTGATGGAGCCTGTCATTTATTCACAGGAGCACCTGCCACCCACAGGATGCTTTCCAAGTCCTTAAAAAGCATGGGTTTTTGTGTTGTTTTTTTTTTTTCCTTCCTGAAGAATTTGCAATCTATCAGACTAGCTGCACTTTAGCCCAATTTTGAAACAATTTTCCCATGGTCTCAATTTGCTTCTCTACATGTGACCCAGCACTGAAGGCTGTTCAGTCCCCACTGGGGCTGCAGGCAGCCTGGGCAGAGCTGTGTTACCCACAGGCAGCAGCTGGGCAGCAGGTGCCTGCAGGCTACACTTCACAGCTGGAGCAGATGTGGTGGGTGTCTGGGTGGGTTCACGGGGCTGCTCATCCCAGCCCTGGATGTCCTCAGTGCAGAGGTGGTCACACGTGAGCAGAGGTGGCCCAAAGGACCCAACATGTCCAGTGCTTCTGGGTGCTGTTGCACATGGGTCGATTTGGCCTCACTGCCTTCCTGCTGTGACAGGCACTGCCTGTCCCTGTTACACTCAGTTGTGTCTCCTGTCATTACTCTAAAGGGATGCAAGTTCATCCTTCCACAGCAGCAAGACAGCCTCTCTGTGCAAGCATGCATCAACCTTCCTCCTGGAAGCTCTGCTCTCATGAAAGAAGACCTGGAGGGCCCTGAATGAAATTGAATGAAATGGGGACCAGCTTGTAACACATTCCTGTGCTTAGTGACCAGCTTGAAAAAAAAAGAAATCAATTTTGTTGTTTGCATTTCTGCAGTTGAATATTTGCATTCTGTCATTTTCTCCCTGGGTATTAATGCAGGAGGATTATTTATGGGAAAACCCAGGAGATCCTGATCATACCCTTACTCCAGATGTTTGTGTGGAAAGCAGAGTGCCTGTGCAGAAGCCCTTTAGTAGCTGGGTGAAAAAGCATCTTCTGATGCTCCGTAATAAAGAAAACATTGAGTGCCTCCTCCTTGCACTGCTTATCTCTTCCCAGTAGGACTGTGAGATAGGAGCCCTTGGCAAACACAAAGACTGAAACTCATGTCAGTTATAGGGGAGAAATTGCTCTCCCCAGTCCTGCCCATCTGGTGTCCTTGCGAAATCTTGTTCTTCACCCACTAAGGCATTTGAGAGTGTTTCATTCTATGAAAATCAGTTTCCAGTTCTGCAACTTATGGGTGGAAAAGCTAAATCTAATGTTTCTACAAATTTGATTCTTTGGTGCTGTTGGAAGGCAGAAAAACTATTTGTCACTGATGTTGCATGTGCTCAGTGTTGGTATATCACTTCCTTGGGGATGTAGGTGCCTCCATTACTGTGCCATGCACTATTTCAGCCCTCTCCTACAGTGCTCTGCACCTTCACAAACCCAGCCAGCTGCTTCTCTTACTTTTGCAAAGGACACAGACTAAGCAGCTTATGTGCTTCTGAAATGGGAACTCAGCGTGTTTTTCCGACAGTTTATCTTGTAGCCTGAAGGACTCTGTGTTTTTGCATTTGCTGTTGCTTTTCTCCACCTTACTGTGCCTGGCTACCTTTGGTATCCCTCTGAGTTTATCTATCTGTGCTGAGAGCTGTGCTCTCTTTTGTATCAGTTTCTTTCCCTCCATGTAAGCACACATTATTGTCTGAGCTCCTCTTATTGCTTTAAGTTACTCATCTGTTTATACCATCTTTGAAAGATGCTATGTCTGCAGTACCAAGCTACTGCTGTTCTTATACCTGAGAACCTCTGAACATTTCTTGATCTTTCTAAACTAGGGTTTTGCTTAGATCTGCCATCATTTTTGCAATACCTTTTTTTTTTAAAAAAAAAAAGCAAATGAAGCTGATAGTTATATTGTTAATTCTGAAAAACCTCATATAAAGAAATGTGGATTTTTACATGTGTGAATAATGGAAACAGTATGCCTGATAATCCCACTGCTGATATCTAGCTGATATCTGTCAATTTGGGTGTTTGGGTTTTTTTAATATTTATTTGTATGAAAAAAGATGTTCCAGGAGTCCAGTCACAGACTGAGAACAGAGTCAAATAGGTCTGTCATGACTAAAGCAAATATCAGTGGTTCTCAAACAGCCTTGAATTTGGGATTTTGTCCAGGACTATTTAGTAAGTTATTTAAAAAAAAATAATAGAGTGTGGATGCATGCCTGTGAAACTGTCATTTCTGAACGTGATCACACTTACTAAAAATATCTTCAGTGAATAATCCTTGTAGGCTCTCAAATAGCCTCCTTTATAGATGTCTATGGAGAGAAAAACATGACTGAGAAAAATTTGGGAAGGCATGGGGGAAGTCATGTTTGTACAAGCAGAAACTTTACTGTCTGGTTACAGTGCTTGACAGTGTCTTGACAGACTCTTGACAGTGTCTTTCCATTGATCTGATTAGGGCAGTGTCATTTCTTTTGGGGTCCACCTAAAATAAGCTGTTTCCTTTTTTTTATGTATGTTAAAAAAGAAAAAAATCACTTGGATTTAAATAGGTGTTTGTTCAACCTGAAAGAGATAATTCTGCTCAGAGGCCTTTTTTTTTTTAAAAAAAAACAACAAAACAAAACAAAGCAAATGGAAACTAAGATCCATAAAAGCAGAAGGTGAAAACAGACCAAACTCGAGGTGGTCTAAGACAGCTGCCTTCACTTCCCTTCTCACTTGATCAGAGAAATTTTAAACCAGCCCAAAGTGTGGGTTGTGGAGGAAATGGTGGAAGTCAGTTCCCTTTGGTAAGTGAAAGGGTGAAAGTTGCCCTCTGGGCTTTCTCCCAGTGAATTCTGCTGTTGAGAGCTGAGATGCAGAGAGCTGCTGTCAGAGGAGCCCACAGCTGGGTGTAAGGGAGTCCCCTGGGAGCAGGAAAACGTGGCCCTGGAGCCCACTTTTGACTGAGGTAGGGAGGCCAGCTGAAGGAAGGGAGAGACTGTTAAGTGCTCCCACAGCAGCTTCCATTGGTTTTGCGTGGTCCTGTGGGGGAGTGTCAAGATACTTGAGAAATCTGAATTACTGTATCACTGCTCCAAGTGAAACTGTCTCAGATTTTGGCTTGTTCTGACTCACTGTTTTCAACTCAAATTTCTAAATGCTTTTGCATCAAATTGAAACACTGAACACCCATGTCCAGCTGCACACTTGTTTTTTCTACTCCTGCTCTCTCTCCCTCCATTACGTGGTTATCTTTGCCTGTTTCCATCTTCTATTCTTGCACTGACCTATTGGGGTTTTTTTTTCAGCAGCCTCTAAAGCAAAAGAAGACAAAGATGGAGCCCTGTTAAGACACCCACTCTAATCCATCCCCGAGGCAGGGCTCTTTGTGTGTAGCCCAGCCAAATACCTGGGTGGCCATTTTCTTATGAGCTTCAACCAGATCCCATCCTTTCCTAGGGGGTGGGATGATGCCAACACAAAGGCTTGGATGCTGCTCTGGCTTGTGGCTAATGCACAAGCAGGTGGGAGAGAGAGTATAATATTTCCTTCCAATTCTCCAAGCCATCAGGCTGCTGGGAGCCAGGAAGGCAAGCCGTGTACTCCAGCATGTGAGCACCATGGGCATGCTGGAGCTCAGCATCACAACAGCCAGGGGCTGGCAGCTGCTCCATGGGCAGCATCTGCTGTGCTTTGGAAAAGGAGGTGGGAGAATTGGCATCAACCAGCTGGAAGGGCTGTGCCTTTTCTTCTTCCCCAGGTCCCTTTCAAGGATTGTTCCCATGTCCCTTGGCTCTGGCCACTCTAAAGGAAGAGCCCCTGGTCCTCCTGGTGGGTGATAAGGCACTGTCTCTTCCCACATCTGTTTGCTCATGACAAAGAATGATGGAGGGGAGCAGTGCTGCCCCCCAGGCTGAGTCTCCGCAGACCAGCGGGGTGGGTGTGAATCCTGTGAGGAGCTTTGTTTTCACTGCCCTCCAGTTCCCTCAGATCTGGAGAACTCTGAATAACAAATGCGGTGTTTACAGGCTGGCTGAATTAAGCAGCACTCAGCTTAATTAGGGGGATAGTTATTCAGGGAAGAAATCAATATGTACATCAGGTATGTGGTCCAAAGCACAATAAAGGAGAAAGTGGGCAAAGACCTGCCTGCAGACAGCAAGACATGTGCCCTGTTTGGGAACCTAACATGCCCACAGCCGGGCAGGTCTTTCCCCTGTGCTTGCACAGGTCTTTGAAGTGGCTCTTTACAGCACAATTTGTCAGAATTCAATAGGATCTCTCTTGGTCTCAAGTTAAGATTTATTATTCATATTACAATATCACTTAAGCAGCCTGCACTGGCTGAGCTGGGAGTTACCTGGCTCATAAAGATGATCCCAAAGCAAAGTTATAAGGTTAGGCCAAGTCTATCTCTTTGTAGTGTGTATTAAGAAAATAAGGCTGTGGTATTTGCTATCTTCCGAGTAGTTGTGACCCTGGAGGCATTTCAGATTGACAGCATCAGGAAATTTTCCTGTATGAGCCTGAATGGCAAGCAAAACCCTGAAAGCTTATTGCCAAACATATCTAGATTTTTCCCTGTTTGTGACAGTAGAATAAATGGATGCCCAGGTCTCATTTCCCAGTGTCTGAGTGTGTGATAAGGCCTGACGTAAATTATTTCTCTTTCCTGCACCTTGCTTTCCCTAATAGTAAATTCCATATAATGGTGGAATTTGTAGGGTGTTTAAGAAGCTACAGACAAGTGGAAATCTTCAGTATGGAAACCTGAGATGTAAACTTTTGGGGAGGTAGAGACCCAGCCTCTCTCTGTGCAGCATCAGTACAATGGGATCTTGAGGCAGGACAAAATACTGGAGCATTTGAAATTAAAGTGCATGTTCACAGACTTCAGGCTTCCTTATTCCTCCCAGGATTTGACTGTTTTCCAAAACATTTTAAGTTCTTTGTTTTGTTTTGTTTTGTTTTGTTTTTTCCTCCTGAAGCTCTTGTGCCTTTTGATTTTCATTAATGGTTTTGTATTAGCTTTCAGCTTTCTGTCAATCTGTTGTTTTTAGCCTTGGAGATCAGTTTTTAGTCCCTGGCACATGCTTAGTTTTTCAAAGATACTGGAGAATTTTAAAGAGCAACCTCAATGCCACTGTTAGAAACACTCAAGTGCCCAAGTAAGGCATAAATTTAAAAGCCTTGTTGAATAGATTTAAATCTGGAATAATGCTGCAAAAGTAGGGCAAGTTGTCTAGATTTATACTGGGTGTTTGGTAGCAGAATCAGGACTTGATCTTAGTTTATTTTACTCTAATACCTTAATAGATAGGTGCTCTGTTGTATAACTGCAATTAATGAGGATGATTTGAGACTTCCTATACACTGTACTTTTGAAGGTTTACTGTAAGATATTGCAGTTATAGCAGAAATTGCAGAAAGCACCAATGTCCCAATGGTATATGATGTGCAGCACTTCCCAGTGGCAGTAAATGTTCTAGCTTAATAAAAAAGATCACATTTCTTCCTATTACTACCTGCCTAGAGAAGCTAGAATAACTTTTGACCAACAGAAGCTTAAATCTTAAAGTTCAAAACCAAATTACAGAAAGACTTGCAGATGTGATTCATATGTCCCCCATTACTTCAAATCTCTTTCTTTCTCTCCTGCTAACTTAAATTTATGTGGGAATTGTTGTCCTGCCAGTAGTAATTGAGCAGGTCAGAGGCTGGGCATGGGCAGGCACGGTGTCCAGGCATCCCTGGTGTGCTGGGACTTTTCCCCTCAGCCTTAGCACAGTCCAGCCACCTCGCTGGTCACCTCCTCCCCTTGGAAGTCATTCAGCTAAGCTGCACCCAGCAAATTGTCTGCTCAGCCCGAGTCGCTCTCCTGCTTCTTGCAAATTATCCTCAGGCAGCCGTGGTTTTGGATTTAAATCACTATGCTCTGCTATTTGCAAGGTTCATGGAGAGATTTCTGCGGGCATTTGATGGCCTTCAGGCCCTCCCTAACCCAATGGCTGCAGACACATCTCTGGGCAGTGTTGCCTGTCCCTGCTGTGGTGTGCAGGTGTCCCAGTTTGGTGCGGGGGGTCACGCTGATTACCCACGCACCACACACGCCTGTCGTGAAGATTTATTAAGTGATATTTTCAAAGTGTAAAGCATTATTTATGCCAGGTGCTGTGATCTATCAATAACAAATGGAATAAACATTGGGTAGTTAAATATTTAAGGCACAGCCTTTGGAACTGGGACATCCGTGGCCTTTTCTAGCTCTGCTAATGTCTTCCTGCCTGTCCCTGGACAAGACATGTCCCCATTTCTGCCACATTCTCCCCTGCAGCTTTCATAAAATACATCTATTTATCTGTGAACTGTTCTGGTGAGCAGTGCCCTGATAGGTCTGGCTGAAATGTACAGCAGGTCCTGGATGCTCTTGAGGCTCTCAAGTCTTTGGACAGATTTCATCCCAGTCTGAATCCAGGGATGAAAAGGAAGAGCAGATCTTCCACCAGCCCCCCACAGTTTTATTTCAACTCTAAACTTTCCTGTTATTGTCTGTTCCCAGTATTACTTCTGCTGTGTAGCTCAGTATGCCAGGGCTGGTTTTGGGTGTCACTGTGTCACAGCTCTAAGAAGTATCTGGCTCAAGGCAGTGATAGCTGTATGAAGTGCAATGGCCTGAGACAGAAAAGATGGCTGGGAATAGGCTATTTAATCATTCCTTCTGCTTTTAAACACTGATTTGATAAATAGAAAGCAAACATCCATTCCTGGGGTTTTGACAATAAGCCTTTTCACCTTTAAAGAGAAACCTGATGTTGACTTTTCTCCCTGGTTGGTGCATTTCCCCTTTATCAGAGCTCAAGTACATAGACATACAGCAGAGTGCCTGCCCCTTTTCTCTCAGATCAAAACACTGACAGAAAAAATTGCTGCAGGTGTACCCCAGAACGGTTTATCACGCATAGTAGTGGACATGGATCCAGTTAAAATGAGGCAGTAGCCCCAAATCCAACTATGAAAGATCACTAGAGCTTGCTCATGGTTTATACAATTCCCAGTGAGAACTGACACATCTTTAGTGGAACTTCCTCTTTGTCCATGTAAAACATACTCATTCAGACACTTACTCATGCAAGTACTTCCCTTGCCCTGGAAGTACATCTTAGTCTGGAGTCTTGGTTATATGCCTGTGAGCCAGTGGAATACTAATCACAGACATCTTTTATAAACCACATCCAGGGTGATTTCATGGTAGCATTCCTTGAAGGACCACCACACAGAGTACACTTTCATAGAATCATAGAATGGTTTGGGTTGGAAGGGACCTTAAAGATCATCTAGATCCAACCCCCCTGCATGGGCAGGGACACCTCCCTCTAGACCAGGTGGCTCCAAGCCTCAGCCAACCTGTCCTTGAACACTCCCAGGGAGGGGACATCCACAACTTCTCTGGGCTACCTGTTCCAGTGTCTCACCACCCTCATGGTGAAGAATTTCTTCCTAATATCTAACCTAAACATACTTTTTTCCCTGGCTTCTTGGTACCAGCTTCTGACTCAATCGCAACGTGCATATTTTGTGATGGAGGATTTTTTTTCTGAAGTACTTAATGCTCGGAGAGAGTTTAATCAAGAAACATGAGTAATTAGCATTAGCATTCACTCGTAAGCAAGAGAACAGCTTTGATAGCATCTATGCTCATTAGACTTTTTGCTCCAAACACTGTTCATTAAAGTGAGCATTCTTTGTGTTGGCTTTTACTTTGTAAATACAGCACAGATTCTGGTCGGGACAGAAGTATGCCTTGAACAAACGCTCCATGGCTACACAAAAGTAGAATTTTTAATTCTCAAAAAGAAACAAGTGGAGCACTGCAGGTGCTTTGAGAAAATTTCTAAGCAGTCTGCAACACAACAGGAAAACCTGCAATGACAGGACACAAGATTTATTTACTGGCTGCCTAATTGGAATGCGTAGGATTGATTTTGTTCACAATACTGAATTGAACCCTTGGAAAAGCTCGAGCTTCAACTTGAGAGGCCTGATGGCAGTTTGTTGGGATGCACTTATGGAGCCAGGACCCCTTTACATAGTGCAGGCACATGAACCATGCCAACAGGGAGACAGGAGAGAACTGGACAGGTCTCAGTACTTCACACCAGAATTAGTCCAGGTGAGAGACATTTAAGCCCCTTCCAGTCTCTGCTTACTAGTTAAACTGAATCTTAACTACAGATGTATGAATAAGCACTTCCTCTGTTCACTGTGGAAAAGCAGCACGCACAGCAATGCTGATTTTCAGCTGGCTTATAAAATAACAGTAAGAATATTGTGTTACTGTAATATCTAAAATGGCCCTAGGGCAGAAGATAGGAAGTATGTTCTGTGTCAGTTCACCCCTTCACTCCTTGATTAAATTTCCACCCAAATCAACTAGTTCAAAGTCTCAATTTGTTTAATGAGTTGGCTTGACAAATAGATAATTTTCTCTTTTAGCAATTACCCTGAAAATGTGAGTCAGCAGGAGCCCTGATTTTTATATCTATCAATGCAAACAGACTGGAGATCTTGTTCTACTGTGCTGTGATACTTGAAGTTTTCTCAACTTTAAAGCATTCCTCAGGCAATGTGCCATCTATTATTTCAAGTAATGGTAACTATGCTCATGGTGAGTGAAGTATAGAAAAGCCAGTTGCTTTATGTGGGTGTTTGAGGATAAGATGCCAATGCCAGAACTCATGGATCCCAGCTGCCTGCTGTGACCATCTGACCTCAGTTTTTACTCATTGCTGCAGCCTGCAGGATGACCTGCACCAGCCAAATGATTGCAAAGAGCTTCAGCCTGTTTGCTTGGCCCATGGCTTCCTGGGTATGGTATAGCCAAAAGCCAGAAAATCTTAGGGACCACTGCTCATTTAAGGAACCTCTGTTTGAGAAATTCTATCCCGGGAGCACCTTTCTAATGCCAAGATCATACAAGATTTGTCTGATCAGGCTCTTCATTCTGAACATAGCAATGCGACCCAAAAAAATAGGGCTTTGCTTGGTTTTGGCTGAAGTCTGCTCATACTGAACTAAAAGTGAAATTTGCAATGATGAAGAATATAGTACCTGAGTGCCCTGGGACAACAGTTTCCCAGTCACCTCTCCCCAGATACAATGCCTTTGCTCTTTCCAACCTTACATTCTTCAAGCCTGTATCCCAGGAAAAAGGCTTAGGTGAAATCAAGCCATCTTTCTCCTTTGCTGGACCCGAGGCTGGTCTGGGAGGCTGGATCAGGATGAAGGAGCCCTGCTGCCTGCTGTGCACAGGTGAAAGTGCTGCCAAGTCTCACCTCTGACTCTTGTTCCCTGTCTCCTGCTTTTTCCCTTCACAGCAGCTGTCATGAGGCATTTCATGCTACTACAGACCATCTTGATGCCATTTTTCTTTACTGTTTCTAAGCTTT
Source organism: Hemiprocne comata (assembly GCA_020745705.1). NCBI lineage: Eukaryota > Metazoa > Chordata > Aves > Apodiformes > Apodidae > Hemiprocne > Hemiprocne comata. Next base: position 157,961,869 of record CM036587.1, read on the forward strand.
TTTCACTTATTTATTTGAGATCCAGCAGGACATTATTCTGGAGTCACTCTCTCTCAGAAGCATACACCATCTCACAGCTGTTAGGAGACAGGAGCATGGACGTGAGGAGTTATCACAGTGTGGCTGATGTGGCTGCCCAAATATATAACTTGGTGAAACTGCCCTGTGGGACTGGACTCCAAGACTGTAGCTTTGGTTCTTGCAGAGAGTGGAGGGAGAAGTCTGCCAAAGGGATAGAAGCTGAGGGAGTCCGAGCAAGAACAGGAGGGTGAAACAGCCCTGATGGACCAGAAGAAAGAACAAGCTTGAGGAAAGTGTGAGGGCAGAACAAGGGGGAAAGGATAAAAAGCATAAATATGAGCAGGAAGGAGCAACACAAGGTGTCAAGGACAAAATTAGAGATATAATGAAAAGGGTTAAGGACTGTCAATAAATAGATACACAGACTGAATGGTAATGGATAAGGAGCTTTAGCTGCAGTGCTGTGAATGGTGAGGAAAGGAGGAAAATAGGCAGCAAAAAGTTTGCAGTAATGTAGTTAGCCAGAAGGGACCTCGACTCAGCTCTCCAGACCTCAGAAGCTCAGTGGAACTAGGTGGAATGCTTACAAGAACAGACTTTCTTGGGGGATCCACAAGGTTTCCAGATGGAAATAGCACAGAAAGACCTCTGCACAGCAGATTTTTGTCACTGCTGGCTTCACTCCTAGCTGGAAATGGAAGGTGAAACAAAAATAAATATTTCTTTTCCTCCAGCAAACCTCAGTCATTGAAGTATTGAGTGAGTCTGTGAGTTTGGTTTAATCAATGCTGGTCTGGTCAAACTTGTCAGTTACAGACAAAATTGCATGTATGCTGGAAAAGAAAACAAGACCAGAAAAAATAAACAATATTGACAATGACCTTTGAGCAAAAGAGGATTTTATTTCTGTTACCCTCATATATTTTAAACCTCCTAGATCAAAGTTCACAGTAGCAGCCAGAGCCAAGTTCAGAGACTTAGTTCAGTGTAAGGAGCTTGAATAAATGGCCTGATTTATCAGAAGTTCAGAGCACCAACTTTCCATGAAAGCAGTGGAAATATCAAGTACTGAGTGTTTTCCAAAACAAAGTTTTAATTAGTTGTGACACTTTTTCCAATCCCGGGGTCTTTGACATGTCTCCTGTGATGTCTTGGACATTTTGGCTTGGTTTCCTGGGAGAGGAACAATAAGTGATCCCAAGCTTGGCATGTTTCAAGTGTTTTGTCACTGGGTCTGGAAAAAAAGTGGCCCAAAACCATGCAGGATTTTCTTTTTCTGTGCTGAGGGGAATAACCTTACAAAAAAGAAATCCTCTGTTTATTCATGGAGCTTGTTCTAAACAGAAAAAGCAGTGAAGGATATCGGGTGTAGATGAAACTAAGTGTAATACAGCACATCTTTCCAAGACTAAACACTGGCTTATATTAAGAAAAATAGTCTTGAAGATGATGTGAAACCATACTGTCTGCTGATACCTTCCCTGAGTGTCTGGGTAGGTATGTAAGTTTGAGCGTCAGTTGCTGAAAAAGTCAGTGTAGTTTTTTTGTAATGCTGATTAGCTCCATTTTGGCTAAAAGAACCAAATTCACTACAGGAGAGATGGAGAAATACTGCAAACCAGCATGATAACCTTGTGTGACAGCATAGTCATGATGAATACGCTATACATCTAAAAGTTCAATCTGATACATAGTCTGGACCAAAGGGTTCTCTTGCAATGTGATGATCTATGGTATTGCCCAGCCAACTGGAGTGGCATTAAAATGAATTATACCAGGCTCCTGGTTTGGAAATTGTCTAGCCCATTATTTTTTAAGTACAGATTTCTCAAAAGGCAGAAGGAACCTTGGAGAGAGAGGATGAATTGGAAACAAATTGTAACCATGACATTCTGCCCTCTTTCCTCTCCTTTCCAATTTTGGCAATTACAGCATTATTTCCTCTTTCCTGTCAAGGACTGTTAGGTTTGAAAAAGGCTTTTCAGTTTTTTGCCTTTGTTCTGATTTGCAGAAAGGGAAGAAAATAGTTGTTTACCCTTCCATGTCTGCACAGCTATCTCTGTGCTTCCTTTTTCCTGTTTAGGTCCTTTTCTTGTTTTCTGATACAGTTTTATAAAGTGAACATAAGAGATGGACCAATGGGTTTCCAAGGCTAAATCCTTAATATTTTACAACTCTTTCATGATAGCACAAACCACAATGTGCTGTATTCTTCAACCAGGCTCTATGTTCCCACATTTCTGTGTTTATATAATAGTCACATTTCTGCATGTTCTTCTTCTTCCAGCTGACTTGTGTGAGAAGGTCTCCAGGTCATCCACTCCATTCTCAGGTTACTAGGTGAGGTATTTTCTTTTTTAAATTATTTATGCTAATTTTACAGATCTTACTGATTATGTTGTACATTTCCAATTACGTAGCAGACAGAGCTTTTTTATTTCTGCTGCAGCTAGACAGCTTTTCAGCACCACCATAAACATGAAACGTGTTCTCTGGTAACAGCTAGTGCTTTCATGGTGTCAGATAGGATGGTCCCCAGAAAGACATATTGATTTTGGCTTATCCAAGATATCCAGTAAAACAATGAAAATTTGATCCATTGCATCCTATCTAATTCTGCAACCCCTGACCTTTCCCACACAGAGCACATGTAGAGGTGCTGAGTGGTACTGTGTGAGTTCAACAATCCACAGCATGATTTGGTTGCCATTGGTCTCCTCATCTCCCCTTCACCTCCACTTGGAAACCAAGCTCTTACAGGCACTCACTTTGCATTTTGAGTTATCTGGCCTTCAGAAAGGTGTGTAGTTTAGTATGATGCCCAGATGGATCAGGTGCTAGTTGCAGGTGAATCACCCTTAATCTTGCTTGTGCAAAATTGTTTAGTAGCTTATTAAGTCTAAAGGTGGAGGAGACTCGTGTGTTTCATCTGAACTTCTATACAGAATCACAGAATCACAGAATCACCAAGGCTGGAAAAGACCTTTAAGATCATCAAGTCCAGCCTATGACCAACACCACCACACCATCTAGACCATGGCACTAAGTGCCACATCCAGCCTTGCCTTGAACACATCCAGGGATGGTGCCTCCACCACTTCCCTGGGCAGTCCATTCCAATGTCTAACCACCCTCTCTGTGAGGAAGTGCTTTCTAATATCCAACCTAAACCTCCCTTGGAGCAACTTCAGGCTGTGCCCTCTTGTCCTGTCACTGGTTGCCTGGGAGAAGAGCAGTTGGCTTTGAATGGGCAAGTCCAACAAAGTTGCTGAGGTCAACACGGCTTTGGTTTTGCAGGAAGCCCTTACAACAGAAGTCCTAATTTTGGACAGTGATGCCTAAGTCCCCTGCAGGAAATAAGATTTTTTATGATCATAGGTTGGTTGTTTATTTTGACAGATGCTAAAAATATTGCTACAAGTACCCTTTTCTGATACTTCATCTTGCTCTCAGCAGCATTGGCTCTATTTCTCGCATGGTTTTACGTAAACTTTTCAGTGTGCAATCCCTGTGGAGTGATGATCAACTTGTGTAATTTAATAATTATAAATAATGATATACTTCAGATTTTTCCAGTGTTATGAGCAGCTGCTGATGGATCTCCAGGCACAGTGTCTCTGTCCATGCCCTCCCAAGGCTCTTTTGGGATCAGTGATGTTAAGCACTTAAACAGGGACCTTCTGGGAACAGTCCAGCTTGTTCTGGTTTTAGGAGCCATTTAGCAAATGGTGATAACTAATTTAATTAAGATTAGATGCTAATGCCATTTGTGAAGATGATGCATATGGACACAGGCCTGCTGTTCATTGGCTCTGAAGCATCCTTCTCTGATTTTTGGGGTGCCATGATGTACATGCACTAACACACTGACAGCAATGCACAATAAATGGTTGAGTATTCAGATATTTGTCATTCAACCAAGATATTTTATCTGCTCAGCTGTCAGATGTCATCAAGACCAGCAGTTTTTTCATTCTTTAAAGAATTCATTCCTAAAATGACTGTCTCAGAATGATCAATGCTCTGAAATTCTTGTCACTTACTATGTAATTTACACTTTGGGTCTAATTGTCAGACTTTGGACACTCAAAAGATTAGTCTGCCCTCACAGTAGATGTCTACTTTTCTGTCAGTCAATAGAGGGTTCTGACTAATTGTTGGTGCTTTTCTGCTGTCATACATTATGTCTACATGTTCCATGGAGCATGGCTTCCATTCTGTCAGGGAAAAAAACTATCCTCCCTCAGTAAGTTGCTTTACAGGTCACAAAAATCCTGTTTGCATTTTCTACATCCTAGAATCTGGACAACTTCCAGCTCATTGCCACAGGATAGTGTGGAGACTAAAAGTTTCCATGCATCTTAGAAGGCATTAGACAGGTTAATGGGACATATTTCAATACTTCTTTCTGTCTAGAAATGCTGTTGATGGCAAAGGCTGGCTACAGATTATTGTACTTATTTTTGTCAGTCATGACTGAAGACAATTTGGATCATGTAGTAGATTCAATGTATGCACATGGCAGTAATTCTACCATTTCTACCTGTTTGAGCCAAAGGGTCAGCTGAAACAGTAGCTGTTGAGATTACTAGCAGTGACACACGTTTTAACACAATCAAAAATGACCATTCTGTCTGAGGATTTATAGACTGCTAACATCTCTAGGTAGACCCCTGGGCCACTGAAGATGATCAGAGGGCTGGAGCCACCTCTTCTATGAAGACAGGCTGAGAGAGTTGGGGTTGTTCAGCCTGGAGAAGAGAAGGCCCTGGGGAGACCTCAGAGCAGCCTTCCAGTACAGGAAAGGGGTGTGCAGGAAAGCTGAGGAGGGACCTTTTACGAGGGCTTGTAGGGAGAGGACAAGGAGTAATGGATAAAAATTGGAAGAGGGGAGATTTAGGTTAGACAATAGGAGGAAATTCTTCAGTGTGAGGGTGGTGAGACACTGGCACAGGTTGCCCAAGGAAGTTGTGGAAGCCCCATCCCTGGAGATGTTCAAGGCCAGGCCAGATGGAGCTCTGGGCAACCCAGCCTAGTGGGAGATGTCCCTGCCTATGCAGAGGGGTTGAAACTAGATTATCTTCAAGGTCCCTTCCAACCCAAACCATTCTATGATTCTATCAGCAATGGGTACTGTAATGTTAGTTGTCATATTAGGCACTTAGCAGGATTTGTGTATTCATGGAATTTGACAGGGATGGCAATGTAAGCATTTCTGCTGGGTCCAGTTATATATGAATATCTGTGAAAAACACTAAATATTTCACTTTCTGTTCTTTGCAAGACTGCTTACAGGTAACTCCAGAGTTAGGAGAAAGGGGGCAGAGTTACAAATTTTACCTTGTCTCTGCATCAGAAAGCTTTAAAATATTCTTGTTGCTATGCTGTACATTTGAAATCCCATGAAGTCTTGTCTTCCTTGTTTGTAATAAAGGAAGAACTCACAGAATCTAGATATAATTTTGAAATAGATCTGACTACCTGAAAATAGATTTTTAACCAAGAATTGTTTTCTGTTTTGTTAACCAACTGAGAACACACCAATTGTGTGACTGACTTAATGTCCCGTTATTTCAAATTTGTAAATACCCCACTCTGGTCCTCTAAGGAGTTTTCCAGCCTAATTACAAGAGACAGATTCACAAGCTCTACTTCCAGAGCAAGGGTTTTTTTCTATCTTTTCCTCATCAAAAGCAAGAGTTCTGTAACCACAGGAGAGATTCTTCTAGTGGTGCACTGGTTGAAACCATGCATAATGCTTCTCTGGGTGGAGGCTTTCACAGTTGTTATGTACACACACACAGACAGCAGTCACACTCTCTAACTGTCAGAGACTCCTCAATATTTTGTTGCTGAGATCCTTTAAAGGAGCAAACAGCTTTCTGCATTGTGTTACTTGCTGCTGAAGGACCAAAGATGGTTGCTGGCAAGTGGGTCTAGCTCCAGTGCCAAGATTTTGCTAGGTGAGTTTCAGACTCAGAACAGGAACCTTCTTTCTCTCCACACTTAAATGTTTAGCTGAAAAAGATTTGGTACATTGGGTAGTATGATCAAGATCTAAGAAACAGAGCTGCTTAGATCAATGAGCAGACATCCATCTTCATTTACAAAGCACGTGAAAACTGTGAGAGCATAATGTGGCTGAAAAGGTTTGAGGAGAAACTGAGACAATTCAGTATCAGGTAAGAGTAGGAGTCTACATAAGATCTTATTGAAATCCCACATCTTAATTTTTAGAATTATTCTCCTGTTTCCAATCAGAGCTTCCAGGCTCACCAATTTTCAGAGTATCTGTTTTAATAAGTGAGCACAATGTTGTTTTGTGTTCGTTTGTTAGAATAAGCAACCTTAAAGGACTTTTAAAAAAATAAAAACAATGCTTAGCCCCAATCAGGCAGCAAAGCTCTCCCTATGTGGCAAATTGTTTAAATCTATATGAAGAAAATTAATCCCTGCCATATGCAGCAGGGACAAACCAGTATGTATTAAAGAAGGGAGAATGGTTGGTTAGAGGGCAGGAGCAAACAATGCAAAGGCAGCAATGGGATGCTTGAACTTTCAAAATAAATCTGGGATTACATCTTTTCAGGAGAATAGCACTACACCAGTAAAGTGAAAGAGAGAACTGCCACGCTTACCCCTGGAAAATGAGAGATGTATAGAACAAATCCCTGCCTTTCACAGCAAGCAAGAAATGACAATAGATTTCTAGCTATTACTCTTGGATACTGCTGTCAAAAACTCTGATGACATTTGATGCAGTAAATGAGACTGGAAGGTAAATTCAGAGTCAGCATTTGCCCTGGGGCTTCTGACAAGTAGATGTAAACTGATGGTCATCGGGATCTTCTGCCAGTGGAAGAACATGTCTTAGGATGTGTTGAAATTGCATTATCATTGGATAAATTGAGTTGTAAGAAATTAGCATCTGTGTGTGCAGCCCTTTGAACTGCAAGAGCAGACATCCTGTGAGGAGAGGAATGAAAATCTGTGGGTGTGTTTCTGGGCAGGCAGTTGCTTGGTCTTTGGGAACTGAGACCTATGATTTCCTCACAAAGCTGAAGAACTTAGTGGGTAGAAAGCAAAACATAATCTAGCAAACACAGAGAGATGTGAATATGCAAGAAGATTTCTGAGTGCTGTGAACAGAAGCCATAGGAAGGAACTGCCTCAACTTGCCCAAATATTTGTTCCTGCTCCAAAACATAGTTTTTGTAAGAGCTGTAAATAACATGCAGCTGTAGCACTTCTCTTACAGAGCAGGTGCTCAAAGTTCTCCAGACTCCTAACTGTCACAGTCTCATTTCTGGTTCATAAAAAGCATATTTAATCTTTATTTTTACAAAGCTTTCAGATATTGCTTTAGAGCTTTGTTAAACTGGAATTTTTTGGTGATACAACATAAGGAAACTTGCAAAGCTCCTTTATTTTTCTGAGCAATTGTTTATGGGTAAAAGTCTGCAAAGACAAGCATCATTTGTTTTCTGTCACTGTCTGTACATGAAATGTAAAATAATATTTTGATCCTCTCTCTATATATAAATAAATGCATTTATATATTTATATTTTAAAAGTATATTTATACCACGTAAAGTCTATTGATACCATGTGAAGTTCTCTCCCTCTACCTGGCGAATATTGTACTTACAAAAATGCATTTTGGAACTGAATGAAAAACATATTACTTCTATTTTTGTCTTTGCTCTCCATTCAGAGGAATGCAACTGATTTCAGTGGAGTTGCCTCTGATTAAAACTAGTGAATGTAGCAGAACAGCCTTTCTAAGTTGGGGCATAGAGTAGCAAGCCAAAATCACCCAAACACTTTTACTGTTCAAGATAGGATTTAAAAAGTCCTGAAAATCTTATTTATGTAATTTTTATTTCCCTTTAACCCCTTGGCAATAGCTGGAAGAACTCCTGCCATAAGCACTAATGAATTTTGCATTGAATTCTGACTCTTGGCATTTAGGGCTTAATAAAATCTTCTTTATCTGGAAGATTCCTTTTCTGCTAATTGGTGTCAACATCAATCAAAATCAGAGGTGTAACAACACTAGTTTAAAGGCCTTTTGCTCATCTGCTTTATACCCCAAGTAATATGGAGCTTTAGGCAGCTTACACATAAAAGTGGCAATAAATGTCCTTTCAATCTAAAATGCAGAAAAATATTGGAAACTTTGAAAAATTGTGTTGTTACAACAAATTAAAAGCCTCTTCCAGATGTCTGTCAGTTACACAAGTGGCATTTTGAGTATGTGGGGCTGTCCTAAATATTTTGTGTAGCTCTGTAAGAGCTTTCTGCAGACCTTCAAAACTGTGGGTGACATTGGGTAGTTCTTTAGAGGAAGCTCCCCTGGAGGATGAGGGCTGGGTGACAGCTCCATCCATTTGCATGTCTAGGATAATATGTGATAGGCATATTCAGGGCAATTTGCATTGCTTGTGCAAGTTCAACAGATCATTAACCTGTGCTTGACTGGAGGCAAGAGTAGAAGTTGGAAGTATGGTTCTAGATGCAGTTGATGGGCAGCACCTTGTCTCCAAGCAAGGTGACTGCCCCTTGCTCTGTGCAAAGCTGGAGATCTTGGGTCTCACTGAATTTGGAGTTTGCCTATGCCAGAAGCAAGATCCAGGCCACCAGCAGCTCTGGTTGAGTCCCTGCAGTGGCTATTTGATGCTGCACCAAGTATCATACCTGTTGGTGAGCTACAGCCAGCCCGCTCCCCTGTCCCTGCAGGAACTTGGAGATGGGAGAAGCAGCTCATTAAATTCAGTTGTAGAGTTGTAAAAACTGCTCCTGCTGTCTTGTTGTGGGCTCTCAGAATACTGTTTTATGTCTAAAAAAGCCATGAAAGGATGATGTCAAACATAAATGGACACCACAGGCCTGCCCATTACACACAGACCATTGATGCATTACACACAGACTCCACTCAAGCACTGGTCACCTCCTTCCAAGCAACACAGCAGAGTCATCACAGTGAAGCAGCAAAACCTAAAGATGCCCCTGACTTTGAGAAAGCACCTCACTTGGTGGCTAGGGCTGCACGTTTCTGCTGACTATTCCCATGGGTGGAAAGAAGATTTCATTGTAGGGAGCTTACTGACCCTTCATTGCCTGATGCATTACCTTCTTGGTCCAAAGGGGCTCCTCATCACCATGAGAGCAGCCAGGACTGTTTCAAAGGATGTGGCATCCCAGCAGGGGGATCCCCAGCTACACCACTTCCAGTGCAGGAACCTGTAGTGCAGTGCTGAGATGGTATGTGGACATCCTAATGCCTCAGGAGGACCTGCAGGAAGCTTCATCTCAGATCGATGCTTCTTGCTCTGTCCTACACATGGTCAATGTATTGCTAAGTAAAAAGTAAGTGAAGAAAAAGATTTTTTTTTCTGCACGCAAAATCAAAGCCAGAGGGAGAAAAAGTATACAGTAAAAAGTGGCCCTATTTGAAACTGGTAATTTTTTTCTTCAAAACAAGCACAAATGACCCGTGGGATATTCCCTTCTTTTCCCATGGCTGAGCTGGGGAAAAGTGTTTTCGTTCACAGGGGCACTATGAGCCTGAAGTCAATGCTGACAAGAGGGCCAGGGGTGACAAACAGCAAATTTTGAGTCCTCCCATGATACCTTGTGGCTCACTCTGCTGCACAGCTCACTGAGCTGTAGCATGAGGGTAGCTTGATCTTGCTGCCCAGTGAAGCCTAAAATGAGAGAATGGGGAGGTTCACAAAACTTGCTTTGTTAGGTGCAATGGTGTCCACAATGGAAGAATATACAAGGAAAGGACAAACAGAAGCACAGAATCCTTTAGGTTGGAAAAGACCCTTTAAGATCATTAAGTCCCAACTGCTAACCTAGCACACTGCCAAGTCCACCACTAAACCACGTCCCTAAGGGCCACATCTACATGTTTTTTAAATACCTTTACGAATGGTGAGTAGACCACATCCTTGGGCAGCCTGTTCCAGTGCATGACAACCATTTTAGTAAAGAAATTTATCCTAATTTCCAATCGAATCCTCCCTTAACACCACATGAGGCCATTTCTTCTCTATCACTTGTTACTTGGGAGAGCAGACCAACTGCTACCTCACTATGACCTCCTTTCAGGTAGCTGTAGAGAGCAATAAGGTCCCCTCTCAGCCTCCTCCTCTTCAGACTAAACAGCCACCGTTCTCTTAATTGCTCCTCATAAGGTTTGTTTTCCAGATCTTTCATATTCAGCTGGCTGTTTGATTCCACTTGCAGAGCCTTGTACCTGTTATGCCAGGGCACCTGGGAAGGTGGGGGAGTCATGGAGGAGATGCACCTTCTGCGCCAGGCAGGAACTTATTGCCATTGCCCCCCATCCCTTAATCACTGTGTATTGCTGAGTGGGGAGAGGACAAAGAACCCTCCGTATCATGTGTCCCGTCTGCCCGACAGCTCTGTCCCAGGGATGGTTGGTAGGTGCTGTTCCAATAGTCTATCTCTCTGTCAGACTCCCTGATACCCCTCAACCCACTCACCTCCTCCCGGAGCTCTGTCACTCATGGGAGCAGTTCCTCTACCTGGGCACCTCCCACAGCTCTGCCCACCGCTGTCCCTGCTGGAGTGAGAGCAGGGCACAGCCTGCAGCCGGACACCGGGGTGGCAGCATGTTCCCATCGGAGCTTTGTCTGGGAAGCTGCACCCGTCACGGTGGGTGCAGAGCTTGGAGAAGCCATGGACTTCTGCTGGGTAGACACCATTGCCCCCTGGTCGAGCAGGCATAGTTACAGCACTCTTCCTGCAAGCCCTTCTGTGCAAACTGCTGCACCATGCCCTGTCTGCCCACCCTGGTCACTAGCACTCCCCGGGGGTTTCTTTCACATCTGTGGGGGCTTGGCTGCTATTAATCCTGGCTGCTATTAATCCACGTCTCTTCTGCCACTGTCATAAGACTCCTGGTGGGTCTCTTGGGTCCCCTGAGGTTTTGCTGTTTCAGGAACACCCCTCATGCACTGCACTGGAGTGCTCCACTGCTGGTCCTGCCAACACTGGAGTTCCTCACCTCTGTGACCCAAACCTTGAGATGTCCGCTAAGAAATTCACTTTTGCCTTCCACACTCAGCTCAGAGTTAACAGTCAGATGAGTGAAAACCTGGTGCCAGATTAATTGAAATCCACACCCTGAGACAACTACCAGCATCAAGTCACTCTGAGAGAGTATGGAGATTTCACTGAGGATCTAATGAATTGCCTCAAGTGAATAATTTTTATCAATCTGGACAGGGAGTTAATCTGAGACCTTCCTCAGCTGGGATTTGCGGAAACATTTCAGAACTGCAGGATTCATAGTGACAGTCACCAAATCTCTAGTAACTCTTTCTTTCAGCTGGTGTAGACGTGACCAGGATGCTATTTGCCTTGTTTTGAAGAGAGGTCTTAGCAACCCATTACATTATTCTTAGTGACAGTCCTTGAACAAAATGGAGATATGGTGAAATAGTCCTTCTTGTCTACGATGAGATGCTCCACTGAATGCTTCTGCCCCAGTGCCTTCAGTGTTGGCAACACCCCAGTTTGCTCCCTTGTTTCTGGGATCAGTGCAGCTCTAGACAATGTCAAAAGCAGCCTAACAGGTGTGTAAGCAGGGGATTTTATCCTCCTGGGCTGCCAACCTGGTAACTTTCTCTGGAAAAATACCTTTTGATGCTACTTCATTACACGATGCAATACAAGGCTGCCCCTGGTCAATAGCCCCATAGCAAATCTTCTGGTGTCCTGTAGGCCATTGTGCATTTTGAGTAAAAGCTGCCTGGGGAGCAAGTTACTGCCAGGAGCAGGCATTATTTGCTGTAACTCACATGAATAGCTATGAACAGAAAGGCTGAATGTTGTGATGACAACACATCTATAAGCAAAGCCACTTCCTCCACCTTTTGACATGAATTACCTGTCTGGGATACTGCACTATAATCAGCACTTGCATCACTTGCATCATCACTTGAAAATAAAGGCCAGTTTGACCTGGAACAACAGGATCTGTCTTCCTGGACTGATGAGAGCGTCATTAGTCTGGAAAGCTACTTGGACTGTCAGTAACCTGCTCTTGGACTGCCTTGGCTGAGCCACACCTCAGTGTTTCATAAATACCTTTGGCAGAGGGTGAGTTCTTTGGGGACTGCTAGCTTAAACACATCTGCAGGCATGAGGACTGAGCAGCCTGCAGGATGAATCTGTACCACTACTTGCAAACTCTGCCTATTCAAAAGTGAGCACTTTGGGGTGAGCCAGGGGGTTACAGAGGGAGAGAACTGGGAGCAGTAGCTTTGCTGGGATTGCCAGCATCCCTCCTGACCAACCTGGCTGTGTGTGTGGCTGCTACCAGGGCCACTGGACTGCTGCAAGGAAACACTTACCATGGCAGTGGCACTGCTTCTGCATCAGAGGGCCACTCATATCACTAGGCAAGACAAAACAGACTGTTTTGTTTCCCATTCACCTTCTAGGCAGATCAGTGCAGTCCCTAGTGCTGGCCTTAGCTATTTCCCTCTTAATTTCACACATATTTCAAACAAACAGGGATGACAAAAGTATGCAATTTATTGCAACACACAATGCAGGTAATTTTGCACGATCTGAGGCCAGCTGAGCAATATGCTGCTGACCTTAAATTGCTCATTCCCCTTTGCTGTTAAGTAAAAGAATAAATCAATGGGTAATTCTTTTCTCTCAGCATACCACCTCCCTCTCCTCCTTTTTTAAAGCCAGACATAATTCCTTTTTATTTAGTCATGACAGTGCAAGTAGCGCGAGGAAAATCTTAGTACCATACCAATATGTTTTAGTTTCTATTACAGTGTTAATTAGGTGTCAAAGGTATGCTTAGTGCCTTTCTGAGAAAGGCATGATGCTCACCCAGGAAACTCAGATCATCCATTGTCAAATGTATTTGTTTATTGAAATAGGTTGGGTTGTGGTTTTTTTTTTCTGCAGAGGACTTTTCCTCTCCTCTAAAAACCAAACTAACCAGGGGTTTGCTGGATGCTGTGGTATGCCATTGTCCAATAACTGCAGGGTTACCTGCTGCTGTACCTTTTCTGAGCAATGTGGGCAGCTGCAGCATAGCACTGCTGCTTGAGGGTCTGGAAGAAGATGTAAAACCTTTTTAATCCTTCGTAGTTCTTGCCTGAAGATCTTGACTAGCAGGATATTAGAGCATAATGGGGCAGGCTTTTTGTAATAGATGCAAAATATGAACAAGGTACTCCAGCTGCTGTTGAATGTGTTCTTCAGTAAGTGCAGCTTAATTTACATTTGGAGCTGGATAGAGGAACCAGGTGACCAAGAAGGCCAACAGCATCCTGCCCTGCATCAGGAATAGCATGGCCAGGAGAAGGGAAGTGATCGTGCCATGTACTCAGCACTGGTGAGGCCAAACCTTGAGTACTATGTTCAGTTCTGGGCCCCTCACTATAAGAAGGACTTTGAGGGGCTGGAGTGTGTCCAGAGAGCTACCAAGCTGGTGAAGGGTCTAGAGAACAAGTCATATGAGGAGCAGCTGAGGGAACTAGGGATGTTTGGTTTAGAGAAGAGAAGGCTGATGGGAGACTTCATTGCCCTCTACAACTACCTGAAAGGAGGTTGTAGGGAGGTGGGTGTTGGCCTCTTCTCCCAAGCAAATAATGACAGGACTAGAGGAAATGGCCTGAAATTGTGGCAGGGGAGGTTTAGATTGGAAATTAGGAAGAATTTCTATACTGAAAGAGTGGTCAGGCACTGGAACAGCCTGCCCAGGAAGGTGGCAGTGTCACCATCCCTGGAGGTATTCAAAAGCCGAGTAGATTTGGTACTTCAGGACATGCTCTAGTGGCCAAAGTTGTGGGTTTTATTGTTTTGGTTTGGGTTGGGGTTTTGTTTGTTTGTTTGTTTTGGTTGTTGTTTTGTTTTTGGTTTTGCTTTTTTGTGTTGATGGTTGGACTTGGTGATCTTAGAGGTCCTTTCCAGCCATGATGGTTCTGTCATTCTGTGAACTAGTTCTTTCTTTCACTTTTAGTATCTGAATAGGCCCATCTGAATTGCAGTACATCTCCAATGCTTCAAAGAAGTGCAACAGCAGACAGGAAAAAGGATTGGATAATGGCAAAAAGCCACACCCTATATATTTGAAATCTCCTACGAACTAATGAATGTAATATTCTATGCACACATGTGCACGTGTGTATTTGTTTTTTTTACTGCATCATGACTGCAGTCTCTGCCAGGAGTGTGTCTGGCAGCATCTGTAAAGTGGAACCCCTGCAGTGTGTTTCCTTCCCTCTCTGCATCTTGCCAAGGTACTGAGCCTGTGCAGTGGCAGGAGCCTGGCCTGCCCCACCTGCTGTGCACAGGACAGGAGGTGTATAGGCAGGCAGGCACATTATCTGAACTATCCATCTGGGAGCAGGAATAGGATTTCTTACCAGCACAGAAAACCCTTCTAATCCTAAGAAATAACTCATAGGGAATTAAATTATAAATGCATATGCTGCCCTGAGGGAATGTCAGTTTGTATCACAGAGTACCCATAACCATACACTTCTGTGTTGTTGGTCAGTGGAAGCCAGTCAATCTTCTCTGTGGCAGATGAACTGTTAACATCCAACTCACTGTCTAATAGAAAGAGACATGAGGGCATTATATCAATTTACTTTGATGTAATAAAATATGAACTGAAGCAAAAATAGAAAAAAAAATTATCTGTTTCAGTGAACAATCACATTTTAGAATATTTTTTCCTGGTGGAGGAAATTTAATAAAACAACTGGAAGTCATCAGGAAATGATAAAGCATTTTCTGACTAAGGAAGGAAGTTTTTAGCTAGTTCAGAAAATCCAAGTATCATTCGGATGCCTGTTTCAGATGATCCATGTCACAGAAGCCAGCCATGCTTTGGTTTCTCAGAAGGCTTGATTCCTTTCCTCAGACTTTCTTTTCCTTCCAATAGGGGCTTCAGGGCTGGTTAGACCTTTAATTTCACTCAATATGGCAGTACCTATGGTATTCTGAGCCAGTTATTCTGAAAGATGGACAATCAACATCAGAAGTGAGATGATATGTGCCAGCAATCCAGCCTTGTGAAGCACAGGGCCACATGGCCAGTTGTCCTTGATATGCAGCAGAAGTAGCTGGCTAGTGAATTGCCACTGCTGATTGACCTAAAGCATTGCCAGTGACACAGTGAGACAGAGTGGGTAACAAGAAACCATTCAGTTTTTGGTGGTATAAGACTTGTCATCCTGTGCTTTATGACTTAGAAGAGGTCTTGCTGGGAAAAGAAGCCACAGGGAATAGAGACTTATTCTCTGTTCAGGCTGACAGCAGGATAGACAGGTGTCATCTCATGATGACATTTAAAGGTGGACGAGCCCCATGAGTGAGGGAGATCAGTCTGGCATGATCAGTGTCAGCCACGATGAAGATTATTTTTGTCAACTTTATTTATTCCTTTGAGAGATCACTTTATAATAAAAATGAAGACTGTAATTTAAATGGTTATGGGGGGTGGGTGGCTGAATTATTCATTCCTTACGGAAGGCAACTCTCCATTGAAACCCAGAAGAGGCTGACATACAATATCCTCTCTCTTCCCTTCCCATCTTTGGTGCCCTGAAACACAAAAGGAGCACTATGGCTCCTGCAGTTAATCTGCAGGAATGGAAAATTAACATCTTCCCCTTTGATTTAAAGAAGATGTTTCACCCCTGAGACTTTCCCAGAGACACTCTAATTGGTCATCTTTCAGAGCTTTGATTTTAATAAGAAACAGTGAGCAGCATTTTGCAGCCAGCCTCAGGAAAAAGATGCTGGAGTTTATTGTACCATGGATCTCAAGAACACTGACTTGTGCAGGCGATTTGCAATGGCTTCTGCTATTTAAATGCAAATGTGCACACAGAGCTTTGTTCTAGATACCAGTCTGATATGATATGCTTTGATATGCTTTGACTTTTGTCCCTGCCTTTAAATACCTGAGTTTCCTTCTGAGACGTAACTCCCTTTAAAAAAAAAAAAAAAACAAACCAAAAAAACCCAAAAAACAAACCCCAAACCAAACAAAAAAAAAACAAAACAAAAAACCCTAGCCTGTACATCTGAAGTCAAGATCACCTATGCAGCTCAGCATCTGTAAAAATGTGTTTCATCCAGGCCCATCCCTCACCCTATCCACATGGCCCTGAGGCCAGTGACTGCTGCTGGGGCAGAGAAGCATAGATAGGGGAATATCTTGGCCACAGCATACCAAATACAGTTGCCACAGCAGAAGCCCTCTTTTTTTTTCCCTTTCTCTTCCTCTGGGACTCTTGAATGTGTTTAAATATTAAAGCTGGATGCATCTCAGTGTATCCCCTGTGGAGTCTTTCTATTGAAAACATCCAAAATCCAATAAAATCAGCTGTTCCTTTTGATGTTTGTAAAGTGGCTGCTCACTGAGGCAGCTGGTCTGGGAGTCCAATATCAGACTCCTATAAAGGTATCTACAGAGCATTTCCAATAGTGCTGAGATCTGTAATCTCCTTGCTAGGTATTCCATTCTGCTCAC
This sequence comes from Hemiprocne comata, assembly GCA_020745705.1. NCBI lineage: Eukaryota > Metazoa > Chordata > Aves > Apodiformes > Apodidae > Hemiprocne > Hemiprocne comata. The sequence continues at coordinate 157,978,442 of CM036587.1, forward strand.
AAACATATCCTTTATTTTTAAAAGTACATTTAGGAGGGTTTGTTTTCTTTATTCCTACTTCAATGTAGCATTGATTTACTTTGTGTCTTAGAGAAATCCCTTAACGAATAAAATAATTTGAGCTTACAGAAATCTACTAGCTTCCTAGGCAAAAATGTTGCTAGCACTCTCTAAAACAGGGAAAGTTTCAACTTTACTAAGGAGGGAAAGTGCTTGCTGTGTCAACAGGGTGAAAACTCAGCAATTCCAGTATTTAGGTTTTTGCCTTAATAATGCTGCTCCACTCCCATCTCCCTACAAAAATAAATGGAGAAGGACAACAGACCAGCCAGGTACATTTCAGGACCACAGACCCAAGCACAGCTGGGAAGAACAGCAACATCTGAGCCCTTTAGGATTAAGTTAACACACAAAAATAAGCTTACGTGCTTTGCTTTACAAAGCACACCATTTCTGTGCTCTCAGATCAGGGCTGGTAAAACATCAGGACAAACTCTCAGCTCCTGCAGAAATATTTATGCCTCCATTTAATTTTCACATCAGGCACAAATGCTATTCATGAAGATTAAAAATAGAAGTCAGAAGACAATAGAGACTCTCAGCCAAATTAGAATTGTCTGTCAGAAAGAGCAGAGTCTTTCAGCAGCTGCCACATTAACCATTGGCCTATGTCAGTTTTCCATTGAGTAGCAGGCTCTGTTCCAATTTTCTAATACATACTATTGCCTTGGCAAAGAGTAAATGGGATCTGGTGCCAGGACACTTGTATCTAGAGCATACTTTGACTCCTTGCTGTATTTGCAGAAGTACCAGGTACACATCATTAATCACAAAGCCTGTCCTATTCTTGAATTATTTAATACAATATTGGAGCAGGTCTGAATTATTTAAAGCAATGTGCGAAAGGTTCTCTGTGATATACATGCAGAGATTATTAAAAACCTTGCTAAATAGATTTAAATTGCCAGAACCTGCTATCAGCTCACCATGTTCCACAGCTCTAACTCAAGGAGGGAAAGAAACAGCATACGCCAGTCTAATAGCCTCTTGATTTACCCTAAAATTTACTACAGCTGTTATAAATAAGGGACATTATTTTAATCAATCTCATCAGAAGCTGCTCAAAACATGACAAGCAAAAAGAAAAGGCCCAATGCACTGTAATTTGGTACTAGAGGAGAGTGGAAAAGCCAGAAGGCTTATTTGATCCTCTTGGACCTGTGAACCAGGCATAGAAATAACATGGAAACAGATTGTTTCCCAAAGTGCTTTGATCTTTCTTTTTTTTTTTTTTTTTCTCTGGAGAGGCCAGGACTGGAAGAGCAAATTTTATAATGAATGTGTGGTCATTCTTACAGATCCATTAATGGTGGAAAACATTCCTTGGATCTTCCTGAGAAGTTCATTCCTTAGCCACCCCTCGAATGCGTGGACCACTGCAAGGCAGCTTCCATGGGTACCACGCTGCCCAGCTGCAAAGTTCAGTCTCATGAGCAGTCCTCACAAACCTACTACTTCTGCTGTGCAAACAGGAGCTCTCAGGTACTTTCTGACAAGTTCTTTTTGTTGTGCTCTTGCGCTGTGCTACTCTGTTCAGAACACCAGACTATGGACTCTCATCAGAACCCTGTTTCTGTAACCAAGCTCAAGACTGGACTGCTCATGAATCCAAACATATAGTAGATGAAGTTGGAGATGTAGCCCAGACTACCTTGTCTGCCTCAGGTCAGTCAAATGGCAAGAGAGGTGAGTGATGGTGTCTAGCCACACCACAGATTTCTCTCCTGGATATACTGTAACACTCAGGCTACATCTGTGATTTCTCACTCAGAAACATCAGCTGGATCACCAGGTGATCAGGCAAAGAGTGCTCTAGGAACCAAATAACAAAGCTGAGTAGCAAAATGCTGCTTCAGTGTAGTTTCAAAAGTAGTTCAACCCACTCCTACATAGTGGTTCATACCCAGACTTTGCAGTCATGACCTTATTGTTGAGTGATGGCTATGCTTTCCCAATGAAGTGGTCCAGCTTTTCACACTCACCACAAAGATGGGCTTGGGAAAGACTCCTTTTCCATAGAGAAGGGAGAAGTGGCAGCTGAGAAATTCTCAGATTGAAGAGAATCAGTTCCTGCACCCTTCCTCTTCCTCCTTTTCTGTTACACAGTCATTTGCCAGGAAAGATGGGAAATACCTCTTTAAAGGCCCTCAAGGACACCTACACATAGAATTAGGGCTCTGTAGAAATGAATATGCCAGGTGACCCTAATCAGAGCTGCTGTCTCAGTTTGGCATTCAGGTACCTTAGCAGATACACTCAGGTTATTTTCGTCAAACTTTTTTTCCCAGCCAAGCAGGTGAACTGAAATTTCTTACTGAATCTTTCCCTTCAGCCTGACAGTGAGAAGCTGAGCTTCTCCCTCCAGTCACAGGACTGCAGGAGCTGCAGCTTTATGTGCCCATCCTTTAACCTGGCCCAACAGGGACATCTAGATTAAGGACCCATTTTCAATATGAATATAATTTTTGCTCTAAGTGATTTATCTCTGAAAAAAGCCTGGTCAGTTTTCCCTGAAAAGTACATAGCATTTTCCCCCTTGTTAACCTTAAAATATTGCCATTAAATGGTGGAGAGGGGCAGAAGAGAGATTCCTGGCATGTTTTTTTTAGCCAAGTAATCACAATGGAAGCATTCACCTTTCCACTTGCTTCAAGATGGCCATGAACTTATTATATAGCCATCTCTAACACACCAGGATAATGTATGATTGTGAATCATCTTAGTTTATCCATTTAGCTTGCCCTAGGAGTTTACAAGGGCTTAAAATCTATTTGCTTTTTACCTCGTTTAGCCTTGATTTAAGGGTATGACAGCACGTAAGTGGATGCTATACTTCAATGTCTCTCCATGGAGTAAAGCATGTCATACATTGCTGCTGCTGTGTCTGCCCTGCTGTGCACATGGGGGTGTGACTCCACGTGTGTAAGGGACAAAGGCAAACACACAGCTCTGTGCCTGAGCACAAGGAAGGCACAAAACACTGGGGATTTTGCCCGTTCTGCATCGAGCAGTTTGGTCATTGGAGAAATGAGGGTCAGACAGTCCCACTGCACTTCCACTCAGAGTGCTTCTGGGACTGTGCAAGTCACCAGGAGGCCCTGACTCAGCTAGAACTTCAAATTCTACACCTAGAAAAGGCACAGAATTACTCTGGGATAGATGAGAGTGTCTGGGCGACAGTTCTTCTGCCCAGTGCTTCCTGCTTCTACTAGTTCAGAGCATGCCCATTTTGATTATTTCTTTTATAAAATCATACAGAATAACATGATCTCCTCCCCTTTTTTCATCCTCATGATTTGCTGGCACTGAATCAGTTAGATTTTGCCCTGTACACTTTCCAGTTGCTCATTCAGCACCACATTCACTTTACTTCCTGTAGACCCAAAATTACATTATAAAGTCAACCAACTAGTGCCTTGTCTAAACTGAAGACAAGTGTAATCCCACCACAGGTACAGCTGGCTTGTATTTTTTATTTTCTTTTTCAGTTTTTCCCATAATCTTTAAACAATTTTACATCCAGATGACAAGTTCAAAGGTTGTCACTTTATGTCTTGACTGTTGAAAAAGGGATTTATGAAGATATTATTTTTGTTTCACAGACATCCATTCTGATCACTTTATTCCTCAGAAATCAGTTTTGTGTTTGTAGAACTTAAGAGCTGTGTCCTTAATCTTAACATCCTTATAAAGATTTTCAATCAGTCACTTATGTTAATCCAGAGCCCACAATATCCACCATAAAATTGTTTTAAGGGCAATGTAAATCTGCAAAGGCAAACATGCTGCAAAATATTTTTTACTCATATTTTCCTCAACTTATGGCTAATTGGAATTGTCTGCTTCTTTGAAAGAAATGTGTTTGGGGTTTTTTTAATGCAACATTATTTTTCCTGCAGAGTGTTCTTTGAGGTACACAAAAACAATAATACAGAGATACCCATCTTCTTGTGCCATTACCATGGTACTTCAAGACTTCTTTGAATTACTTGTGGTGCTGTAAGGATTAGAAGGCTCTTGGTTTGTACAACAAGGTCTTTCATTTAATTCAGACCCAACTACTGCTGTTTATGAAATGCTTTCACTAAGATGGCACCATCACAAAGAAGCAAAACGCTGCCCAGTTCTTACTGTCACCACAAACCTGCCAGCTGCAGCTTGGGGTCTGTTATCTTTTGCAGCATTTTGTTAACTTTGCTAAGTTAAATATTATTTCTGACATCTTGTTCACGTCCTGCAATAACTTCTTCCATTGAAATCAATGAGAATACTGAAAGGATGAAGAGTTACATAGTATGTTTGAGGGAAGCAGAATCCAATCCCTCTGAATTTATCTGCATTTCTTTTCCTTTTAGTCTGCTCGACAGAGCTTTATGAGAACACCCAGAAACCACCACTCCCCTCCAGCCCACATGAAAATGCTGCTCTTACCAGGATTCAAACCAAAACTGTAGCCCCTCTAAAGTAAAAGATGGAGAAACAGAAAGGGAAAAAATTACAAACGACCCACTAATTTCATTATCAACAATCTGAAAAATCCACATGAAGCAATTATTTTATTGAAAAGCAAGGAAGGAAATTGTATGACAGTCATTTCCACAGTATCATTCAAAATGGAAGAAATTGTTAGGGTGGGAAGTCTGACAAAGTTATGGTGACCTGCACCTTTTATTTGATTCTTTATTAATAACAAAAGAATCTTAGGATAAATATTCTAACAGGCACATTTACCTGTCTAAGCTTAGAAGCTGCTGTTATGGTTTTACCCGAAGCAAGTGTGCCAAGAAAAGAGGCTACACACTGAAACCATATGTACTGACACTGCTGATGTTCCTCAAGGACTCTTCTTTGACTTTGAAAACTTTTTTCTCTGCTCTCATGCCTGAACGATTTTCTCCAACAAATCACAGTGTTTCCTCTACAAGGAAATCCTGGAACCCAGCCAATGCTGCAGACCCCAGGTCCCAAGAGACCAGAAAACCATAGCAGACTTTCCACGTGCTACTCTTTATGTACGTGTTCTCAGGCAATTGTAAGGATTTTTTTAGCCTTCTGCCCTTTTCTCAGGTGAGCTGGAAGGGTGAAGAAAGTGGTTCAGAGACCTGAGCAGAGAGGAGATAAAACAGCCCAGTCTGGGGAACAATGTGCTTCTGTTCACTTGAAGACATGTTGAAAGACAGAAGTCATGGCTCTCTTATTTTTTATTTTTTAATATATTTTATTATTATTATTTTAATGGGGACCTGTCACATTATAAAGGCAGCAGGAGAGAAAACTTCCAAACTCCAGCAGATAATTGGGTAGAGGGTTGCATGGTACTGTGCTCCATTTTGCAATATGGATGTAACAGATGGAAGAGCTACTGCAGACATTGTGTACTCCTTTGGTAGAGTGCACAGGAAAGTTTTAAATATTCAGAGCTATGTAACATGTAGCCATCTCTCATAACCTTGATTCAGGCCAGGTTTAGTCTATAGGAGGAGACTGCAGGAGCTCTTATCCCTTCTGACCAGGCTGATTGCCATGATAAACTCATGTTTCCCACTTAACTGCCTGTTCTCCTCAGTGGTTGCATCTTAACACTTGCATTTATAAGTTTGTTTTGTGGTAGCAAAGCCTCTGATTCAGCTGTGGTTGATGACTCTGTCTGCTAAACCTTGTTACAATATAAATAAGTAACAGTGAGCAATGAGGATGTGGCTGAGGCCAAGAAAGCTGATGAAATTGGAAGTTTTTTGTGTTTAGGCATTAGCAGGAGCAAGTTCTGGATTTGCTGTCATAGACTTCCAGAAACAGAGCTTGGGTTCCACGTGGCAGGATCCTAGGGATTGTAATTAAGATCAATGAAGAATCATTTTAATTAATATGGCCCCAAATCACACTAGGAAATGTTGCGTATCATTGTCTCAGTGCTTCAGTTTCTTTTACAGAAAGCAGGGAGGGTAAAACCTCCTTTTCCAATTTGTTTTTTCTTCTCCAGGAAGCATGTTAGGGCAGGACCATGTTTGTTCAGCATCCACAACAGTAGTTACCTGGGCTTAGATAGAGTTGAGATGAAGTTGTAACAAGACTCATTACAACAGATTTTCTTTTCAGCTTCTTGGTTATGTATTGCCTTACATTTAATCTAACCTATGTTATGGAAGGGAGGGTTCTGGTTTTTGTTTTCAATCAGAATCCAGAAATGCAAAGTTGTCACAAGAAGAGAATAACAAACAACAGGTTGATGGAACTCTGGAAATGTTTTGACTAGCCCTTGTCCAAGTTCTGAGCAATGGTTTTGTCACTTCATTTTTTACCTGGAATAATTCATCCATTCCCTTCCAGAAAATGTATTATATTGTGTCATTCAGCACCAGAGAAAAGCAGGTTTTTTTCACTATCTAGATAACAATCAGTGTTTTTACCAGGTTATCTTGTCTTTCACACAGCAAAGTTGAGCATTCCCAAGGTGCCAGATGTTTGCCCCCCCATGTAGGTGAAATGTAGTAGAAAGGATGTCATTTTGATTACTCTCTTTATAGCATATTCCTACCAGTGCTCATTCGAGCATCTGGAATGACAGTAGTAAATAATGCTTAGTACTCCTATAGCATAGTACATGTTCAAAATGAAATTTTAATAGTAGTAGCTTTAAAGATCTCTGAAAAATTGTGTATGTACCAAAGGGAGAAACTTAACCCTTGGCTGTGATAAAGTCACGACAAGCCAAGTGTTCTCTGGGGGAGTGACTTTTTCTCACTTAGAAAAATAATAAAAATGTCTTCCATGAGTAGGTAAAATTAGATGTCTACATGGACTCCAGGGAAATTATTGCTGGGGAAAAAGTAACTGCTTAATTTCTCCCTACAGATCAAACTTCTCATCTGATTTGGGTAAATGTCTAAATTCAAGAGAGACCTTGGTAAAAATTAAGTTATTTTACTTATCTGTGAGAATAAAGATACTTGCAATCCAACCTGACATTACATTGCTGTCGAGATACTACAGGGAGGTGGAGGACTTTGTAGTTTTCTCTTCCTGATAGTTCAGAACAGACTGAGATTTCAGACTGGAGCTGTCTTGGTCTGATGGCCATATTCATTGCAGTTTTGAAGAAGTACAGATAGCATTTGAGTCAATGTTGCTGCATGCCACCTAAAAGGTGCAAAGAAAAAAAACATACCAGCAGTGTTTTGGTTGTTTAAATGTGTTAGTATTCTGCCACAAGATCATTCGTTTGTGTTCCCTAACCCCTGCCCCTGGTTCAGGATGCTGGATGCCAGATGCCAAGTCCTTTCTCCCCACACTAAGCAATGCAAAAAACTCTGGTCTAAAACCTACCCTCACATAGAAAAATGAGCTGTAAACCAGTGGAATTAAACACAACATGTTAAATATACATTTTGGAACATAAGGGATGAAAAGATAAATATTAAAAGTCATCTAAATAATAGCAATGCATAAGATATCTGATGATTCCCAGAGTATTTTTAGAAAGCAATGCATTGCTGCAGAGTGCGACTGAAATATCACCCAGCGAGACTCCAGCATAATTAAGCAATGATTAATCAATACTTAACTAAAGAAATTAAGCTCAGGAGAAACAATTAATTGAAGTTAAGTGAACTTTGACAGCTCATATTAAACTAAGGCTCTAATTAACAAAAGCGTTGTGCATCCTCTAAATGGAGGGACGTGCAGGCTTCAGGTTCTAAGGATGGGGTGAGTGTTTTTCTGCAGATTTCTCGATGCCGAGGAGTCACTGATGGAGAGCTTAATTTCAAGGCTTTGAAAGGAGAAGCTGATTTTTCTTTGGGTGTCAAAGATCAAAATGCTATTTGGTGACTTGATCTGGCACTAAGATCTGGCACAAAAAGTGGCTAACTGGAGGTGAAACTGCAGTGCCTCCTGGTGGGATTCGCAGCCTGGCCCCATGTACCTCAGGTTTGTATAATGGAGGACCAAGCTGCTGGACTGGGTGGGAGGGAACTGCCTGAAACCTGTGCCATGCCAAACTACACCGTGCTGAGGTGCTTTGGCCTTTTGCATCACTGAAGGTCTGCAACCTCTGCAGCCTGATTTCCCCTCAAAGCTCTGCACCCTTCCCCTGGCTGCTGGAGCAGTGTTTCCCAGAGCCTCTGGGATATATTTTACCCCCTGGTTGTTCTCACACTGTTGTTCCCTCGCTGTTAATGTCATGGTCTTGCCGCCCCCAAGGCCCCAGTAATGATTTTGTCGTGGCTTCAAATGGGAAGGGCGGCCTCTGTGAGGAGAGGCCGGGGCTGCCCCGTGCCGGACACAGCCGGTCCCAGCCGGTCCCAGCCGGCTCCAACGGCCCCAGCGCAGGACACAGCTGAGCCCCTCAGCCAAGCTGGGGGCGCCGGGGGAAGGGGGGAAACAGGTTTCCCAAAGGGCCAAAGGCGGCAGAGGCAGAGGAGGAGGAAGCCAAGGAGGGAGCAGCAGCAGAGGGAGCCCGAGGGAGGGCGCAGGAGCAGGAGGGCAGGAGGTGCTGCAGGCCCGGAGCAGGGATCCCCTGCAGCCCTGCAGAGACCCCGCTGGAGCAGAGACCCACCCTGCAGCCCGGGGAGGGCCCCAGGCCGCAGCAGGGGGATCTTTCCTGCAGGAGCTGCGGCCCTGGAGAGCCCAGGCGGGAGCAGGTTGTCCCTGAAGGACTGCAGCCCGGGGAAGGGCCCGCGCTGGAGCAGGGAGAGGTGTGAGGAGGGAGGAGCGGCCGAGAGGGGCTGGGATGGACTGACTGTAACAGACTTTCCTGTTTCTCCTTTCTCTCTTCTCTACTCTTGGGTTTGTTTTTTTGTTGTTGTTTTGTTTTTTGGGGTTTTTTTGTGGGTTTTGGTTTTTTTTTTGGAGGGTGTTTGTTTGTTTATATTATCCCAAACTAACTTTCACTTTTAGTGTTGATGGATGCCATCAGCTATGGACCCAGCTATTAAGCCTTTGTGAATGTGAATTTGCCTCAGTATCTCTTGGGTAAACCTTTATCATGAAACCACAGATTAGGGATAGTTGGTCTGATCTTAATGAAAAGATTGATTTATTACTTGGGAGACAAACCCGGTGGAAGGGAGAAGAAGGCAGGGAAGACAGGAGCTCGATGCTGCCGCTGTTGTCTCTTGGCTCTCAGGAACTGAAACAGCACTAGTTCTGTTTAAAGTATCCTTACTAATGTCCATCAAGCCCAGGCTAATGGTGAGTTTTGGTCTCTGGACCCAAATTCATCAGTCCAAACAGCAGGCCTTTTTCTAACTGATTTCATTGTATGTGGGGCTTGCCAGGGAATTACCATTTCAGCAATTTATCAGGCAGGAGAGGTGCACAGAGGCTGGTATCTCTCCACTTGGGGCTGAATTGCAGGCAGTCATCTCTTGCACCTGCCTAGCCCCAAGAAGATGTGTGCCTACAACCTTGGAAGTCCACCCTGATCACCAAAGATCATGATGCCCAGCAAGAGAAGCAGCACAGAGCACGAGCTGAGATTAGGCTCTAACCCCCATTTCTGTCCCTTACAAGAGCCTAAGAGTGCACATTACCTTGGGGAGAGCTGTCATATAATGCTTTGCGTCCATCTCACCTGAGGTGACTTTCCCTGCAGAGAGCAGGACCTTTTCTTGCTGCTTTTAGAGGCACTGGAGGGTGGCACAAGTCTGAGAAGATAAAAACAAAAAAAAAAATCCAAACAAAACCAGAGATATATGATTGGCTAGTAGCTTAATTGCTCTGTTAATTGCTTTGCTTCTGGTGCTCCCATCCCTGAGGAGAAGGAGCCTGAGGGTTATAGTAGCCGTGCTAGTTCCTCTCAATGATGAGCAATTATCTCCCAGGCAGTGTCTGCCACATGTGGATGTCACAAGTTAGCTCCATGCAAAATGATGGGCATGGAAGTTTAACTTCATCTTTAGAATTAGCTCTCAAATTAGGAGCTGATAAACACTTACCTGTGTGAATTGGGCCTGACTTTGCAACAGCGCAAATGTTGAGATCTACCACATGAAAGGTTCAGGTCACTGCTGCAGCTTGTCTGAAAACCCTTGTTGAACTTTTGCAGGTGCAATTTTCCTCCTGTTGAGGCCTCTACAAGATTGCTGTGGCCATGGAAGTATGGATGCTCTACATGGAAGTGGCAGCATTTCTCCACTCTCATCAAGCAAACCTGAGCTAATCTTATCCAAGGAGTCCCATGCTTCAGGGGGATGGAGGAGACCTTGGAATTGCGTTATACAGGTGGCTGGTGGAAGTTAGGTAGTGGTCTGCTGCGTTGATGCCAGAAAGGAAGAGCAGGCTGAGAACTTGCACTGGTTTTGCTCTTTGAGTAGCTGTACAGAAATACTTTGGAGCTTCAGTTGTGCAAGGATCCCCATTCTGGGGTGGACCCTCCCTGTGGGGGAAGGAAGAGGTTTAACCTGCAGAAAATCATAGAATCATGGAATGGTTTGAGTTGGAAGGGACCTTAAAGATCATCCAGTTCCAACCCCCCTGCATGGGCAGGGACACCTCCCACTAGATCAGGTTGCTCAGAGCCCCATCCAACCTGCCCTTGAACACTTCCAGGGATGGCGCTTCCACAGCTTCCTCGGGCAACCTCTAACAGTGTCTCAGCACCCTCACACTAAAGAATTTCTTCCTAGTATCTAACCTAAATCTCCCCTCTTCCAGTTTTAATCCATTAAGCCTTGTCTTCTCACTACAGGCCCTTGTAAACAGTCCCTCCCCAGCTTTCCTGTAGGCCTCCTTCAGGTACTGGAAGGCCGCTGTGAGGTCTCCCAGAGCCTTCATGCCAAATCCTAATGAGACAGAGAAAGAAAACAAAGCAAAACAAAACCCTGCCCCCCTAAAAAAATATATTCAAGGGGTGAAGTGAGTTGCCTGTGGACACACAGTAAGGCAGTGGCAGGGTGAGGAAGCACACCCTGTGCTGTTCCCATTAAAGCACACTGCCTCTCCGTTAAAGTGCCTGAGCAGGCATGTGGGGTGTAAAGTGGATGTGGGTGAGTTTTCCCATGCAGCTATAAAAATGTGCATTATTGGTGTGCTCCTGACTGCCATAGTTCCTCTTCTGTATTCACTAAGTGGTGGGAGCTGTCTCTGGCTCATCAATTAAGCCCAAGAGTGATGATTTCCGGAGGTATTGCTACTTAGTGAAAGAAATTCATCCTTAGGCTAAGGGACAAAGCACAAGGCCTAAGTGTTATTTAAATAGCTCATAAAGCATCTGCAGGCTCTTCAGCCAGAGTGAAAATCACCCTTTGCTAACTTAGGAAATATCCTGCTTTCCTCTGCCTTCCCTGGTCTTTTCACGATGATGAATCTCTTTCTCCTTGCTCCCCATTATTTCTGTAAATGAGAATATGCTGTAACATTGCTGAGGTTGGGCTAATTAAATCAGCTCTATCTTATCTCATTGATCTGCATTTTAAAGCTGAGCTGATTAAGGATGGGAGACTATATTTGATTAGAAATATGTTTTTGCTGGTTACATCAAAGGGTAGATTACAGGAGAGCAGAGGAGCTGAACTCACATGGCTACTGTTCCTCCTGGTTGTTAAAAAGAAAGAATAATTTGAAATAAAAAAACAAGCCCCAAGATGTATTTCGCACCCACATTTTTTCACAGCAAATGACAATACCTTTATTTTATCTTCTGGAAAAATTTAATAAAAGATACATGAAACTATTATGCAGAGAAAATACTTCCACAGGCTGTGCAATGCTTTACCTAACATCAGGCAGAAAACCTGCTAAACCAGCAATTGCTTCCTGGTTTTATGGATGGTATTAGCAGTCGTTCCACAAGCAGGATCAAACCCTCACCTGGGCTGGCAGCCAGAGCAAAGGCTCAGAGCAGGGCCCCAGGCTGGCCCTCTGTTTAGGCACATTGCTTCACTGTGCTGCAGTTTTTGTGGCATTCCCAGCTGGAATGTCTATATATATATTATTGAAGAAAATATTATGCCTGGTGTGATCACCTGACAAAGTGCTTCGTTAAGGTCCTTCAATAAATACACTTTTTTGATAGCTCCAAGGATGCCTCATCCTCTGCAAAGAAAGGGCTTTCTCAGAGGAAGGGGAGGTAGGGAAAAGGACAGAGGGTAGAAGTTCTGTACTTAATTTCTGTTCCTCTTGAGTTTCCCAGGAAGAATCAGTGCCATATTTTACACCACAAATTTGAAGATGGCAAAGAAACCACTTCTCATGTGACCTTCTGTGTTGGACCACTATGCAACCATCAGAATAGCTCCCAATTTCTCCCCAGTAGGATTGGGACTGAATCAATGACTTTATTCTTGTATACCACCGTTGAACCATGCTAGGAGATGCAGTAGAGCCTCTTAGACCTCTCTCCTCCAGACCACTCCAGAGTGAGGCTGTGCTGCACTTCTCAGAGGGACTGTGGGGAAATTCCTCCTCTCTGACCCTGTTGTACCTGTACATCATCATATATACTGCTCAGTCACTCCTCTTCACTGTTTCATCTCAGGCTTCCCCTATGGTCCAGATTTAAACTAAAATGGTAACTAGTAGAAGGAGTTTGTTGCATTCATTCCCTGAAACTGGTGTCCTGGTGATGGTCCAGTGACTCATTAGGTCAGCAGCTTAAACAGCTTCTTTGGATGAGCTTGTTGTAAGTGGGTGTCAGGATTCTTGCATTCGTTTGGCTCTGAGGTCAAGCAATCAGAACAGGAGATAAAGACAGCAGAGAGAATCCCATAGATCTTGTGTCCTTATTTGTAAAGGCAACATGTGACAAAACATGGGCTAGGAGAAGAGAGAAGTGAGTTTTACTCCTGCATTAATACTATGTGCTATTATGTTTTATGAATAAAATGTAACAAGGAAGTTAGGAGGAGCAGAAGACTGAAGAAATTTTTAATTTCAGCTTCCTGAAGAAAGAAACTATGGTCAGGAATAAGACACAACAACATTAACTGTTGTCCCTAGATTAGCCCAGTGCACTTTGCTGAATACCAAAAGCAGCTACAGGAATGAGTTTCTCTCTCTAGCTGCACCCCCTCCTTCCCCATTTTACTTGAAATATTAATGTGAGGGGATTGCAAATATGGAGGTGTGTAGGAGCTCTAGCAAGTTTTATGCTTTCTACTCAAGGGCACTAAGAGATGAGGATGACAGGCTAGTTGCAGGAAAATATTTGGTAAAAACAACACCCTAGATATCAAGACCTGTATGTCCAGAAACAGTTTTAGACCTAGTCCTTAAAATGTGATCAAAAGACACTGAAAACTAACCTGTGCATAAACTCTAACCACCAAATGAAATACAGAGTGAGACTGGTCAGTTCATCTGGCATGGGATTTCTGAAAGATCTGATCTGGAGAGAAACAAAACAACGTTATCAATTCATGGGTTACCATTTTTCATTTGTGTCACAGTGAGGTTGTGCAAGAGCTTATTTATTTACTGTGAAGACATACAGATAGTTATCTATAAATGAGAATTAAATAAATGGTCTGCAAGAGATGAATCACAGTATGCCACGATGAGATTTCATAGGCACGAGATGCATGTAGGGATTATTTTTCTATTTTTGCAGTGGCTGTATTTGCCTGTTACTGCTCAGAGTGATAAAAGCAGCTCTAGTGGCATTACTATTGAAATCTATGAACTTTCCCTTGACCAGAAGAATCCTTCAAGGGATGGCAAAGATGACAAAGGCAGCAAGTCTCCCTCCAGAAGACTGTGATTGCTGTCAGTGGTTGCTTAAGTTAGAATGGACTGAATGTGCTTAGTTCTTCAAAGAGATGGATTTCACATAGCTTGTTTTGGTTTTATGAGTTAGACAATGGAAGTTGCAAAGAAACTGGCCAGGACATAGGTTTCAGAGTTTACTCTTAGATGTGCATTTCCTGTCTTCATGTGAGGTGAGCAAGATTTGGCATTTTTGGATAGCTATCCACCACTGGAGGTGTATCAATTAAAATACTTATTAAAATGCCAATTCATCTTTGAAGCCAATATCTAATCACCTAGCTGAGCTTTCCTTGTTAGATGCAAATTCTATATAGAATTTAATTTGTAAGTAAACAGTTATTCACTCTTATTAACTATATGACAACAGAATTGATCCTTTTTCATATTGCCTTAAGTTTCTCTTTAATAGATGAATGCAGCAGCCCACAACAACAGCTTCCATTAAACCCAAATGAAAGGCTTATTTATGATATTCAGTTCTTGTAATTTTCCAAACAGGTTAGCTTCTAACCCAAAGCAGTCTGACAGTGCCCTCCGAGCTAGCTCTGAGCTAATGTTTCATTTAGAAGACCTGTTTCAAGAACATTCCTACTTTGATTCATTAGTTTCCTTTGTGAGGCAATACAGGAGATACCTATTTAAGATATACTGCAGTGGTGAAAATCACAGAATCATAGAATGGTTTGGGTTGGAAAAGACCTTAAAGATCATCTAGTTCCAACCCCCCTGCATGGGCAGGGACACCTCCCACTAGATCAGGTTGCCCAGAGCCCCATCCAACCTGACCTTGAATTCCTTGAACATTCCCAGGGATGGAGCATCCACACCTTCTCTGGGCAACCTGTGCCAGTGTCTCGCCACCCTCACCGTGAAGAATTGCTTCCTGATATCTAAACTAAATCTTCCCTCTTCCAGTTTTAATCCATCCCCTTATAAAAAGTCCCTCCCCATCTTTCTTGTAGCCCCTTCAGGTATTGGAAGGCCATTATAAGGTTGCCCCGGAGTGTCCTTTCTCCAGGCTGAACAACCCCAACTCCCTCAGCCTGTCTTCATGGAGAGGTGCTCCAGCCCTCTGATCATCTTCATGGCCCTCTTCTAGACTCATTCTAGCAGCTCCATGTCCTTCGTGTGTTGGGAGCTCCAGAACTGGACAGAGTACTCCAGGTGGAGTCTCATGAGAACAGAGATGTCCAATCAAAAGCTTGGGGCACTGTATGGACAGCAGTGCCTTCCACACTGTGGGTGGAGAGAGCCTGAGCACTAGCACCAGCCTGCATGATCACAGTTACCTCCCAGACAGCCAGGAGAGAGAGGCTCACGCCTCATGGGAAAACACAACATTGCAAGGATGGCTGGTGGCCTTCCCTGCTGAAGGACCTCCAGCCACTGCAGGGAGGATTCCACTTTGTCCCCATCCTGCTGCATCCTCTGTCCTCTGCCTTTGCCCTTTAATGAGCCTCTTGTTGTGAGAGCTTTTCATATTTGAGTGAGCTGACTGAGCCTGTGTGAGTTGATACAGAAAGCAAGCTGTGATTGTATCTCAGGAGCCTCTTTCAAGGCTACAGGATGAACAAACTGTGGTAGCAAGCAAAGAAGAAACTGTTATGCGTGTTCCTCTAATCTCAGATATCTGCTGGACTGTCCACCTGAGGCCAAGATCTGCAAGGAGCAGCTAGTAACAGCAAATGGTTATGAGAAACTGGAACTTGCAGCTTGGTCCTTTAACATACTTAATTCTTAAATTGATTGCAGAAGAGAATAAATGTCTCATTGAAACTGGAGATGATGCTTTTCAGTTTAGTGAGTTTTCCTTAAAGGGTTGTATAAGGATTAAAAGTTAATATAACTCTTTTTAAATATATGGTCTCATTACTACCAGTCCCACTGTAACTGAAATATCACACATTTTACATTCCCTGGGATAACACACAGCACAACAATTTGTGGCTGCTTTAACAATTTAAGAAACTCAAACTGCAAAAATCAGCAGCCAAGGCTGCTCACCAGATAAAATAAGCAATAAATCCAGAGTGAAAACATTTAAATGGCAAGCAAAGCACACTTTAAAAAAAGTGTGCACACTGTAAAAGAAAAAAACAACCCTGTGGGAATAAAAGGGAAGTCTTTGAACTCGTGTAAGTGATAACAGGTTTTAAAGTCTTAATGCTGATATCCTGGCTAAAAGGGTGACAGCCCTTGAAAGCACAGATCAGCTTTCCACCTATGTAACATCATGTGTGCAGCCAATTCTTGTCCTTTATTTCCCTGGTGTTGTAAAGCTGATGAGGGACAGAAGCTGATTGAAGACTGTAGAGGCCAGATTTTCAAAGACCAAGTGTTATTTAATGTTCAGCTGGAAAACTGTGTGTGGATTGAAGCCCGGGTTGACACTCTAATAATTGCTCTGGTTGTAATATTTGCCCAGAAAGAGGTCAATCCAAGGTTTTTGTTAAGACTGCAAAGCCAATTAGAACAGCATTAGAGCAGATTTTGTTTATCTTTGTATTTATAAAAAGTATTTTCTTTTCCAGCCTGTTGGGCTATCTAAAGTGTGACAAGGGATGTTACTTAACAACAGCCAGAGGCCTTTGAGGGAACAAAGGCTGACTGAATAGGCTTAACTTGTCAATTTCTGATGAATTCTTTTGAACAAAATGTAATTCAGGCGTGTGGTTAATGATAGTTTTGAAGAACACAATGGGAAAGTATGAGGAAAGTTAGAATTTTATTAGGGTTATAGATTGAAAAATAGGAGATTGGAAATCAGCTGGAAGGGTGGGTAGAGGGTACTTCACTTTAAAAATAATACAAATGCTTTAAAAAGCCACAGCTGCTTTGCTTTTTATAGGGCATCTTTAGATATACAGTAATGAAAATTCCTGCTTCAACTTGTTTCGGAAGTAGTAAAATCAGGTGTGAAATGGGTTTTGTGTACTATGAAAATCTGAGGTTCCAGTAATTGACCTTCACTAAGACAAAACTAACAATGTGCAAAATTTCACACATTAAATACAGAAGAAAGCTGGACAAAAATAGGATTTCCCTCTGCATTAGGAAGCCTAGGTTACAAATACCCTCTTTATCTTCAGGAGAAGGACTGGGACTCCCCAGAGCAGAGCAACTGCTCCTGCTATATTCTTCAAGGAAACCTGATAGTTGCCATCACAGGCTTTTGCTTCTGACTAATTATACTTTTCCAATGAAATAAAGTTTTGCTTATTGCTCATGTTAAGCCTGAGCAGGGTGGCAGGGGTGAGTAATGGTGACATGCCATCACCACAGTAGCCCTCCTGAGGATACTGCCAGAGTGTCATACAAATTAACTAACGCCCACTGATCAGGCAGAAGTGGCAGGTATGATCAGTTGAAAGAAGAACTGACATATCATACAGGGAAACTGAAATGATCATAAGTGCTGGAGAAGGAGCAGTGGGATGAAATTCAGCAGTTCAAAAAGCAAAGTCACACGCTTTGAGGTGATGAGGAGTTCTGCAACGGGTGGGGACATGACTTGGCAGCAAAAAGGGGTAAACACAGTGACTGATCAGAGGAAAATTGTGAGTCGAAACATAAGCCTGTGTTGTATCAAGGAAGATGTTTTCATTGGGGAAGAGTGAAGAATTTAATAGCCCTGTACTAGGTGCTATGAAAGCTCATCTGGAGTACTGACTGGCATGCTAGTTATGCTTCTGCAAGAATCATCCACTGCAACTGGGTTTGATTGTGGATTCAGTGATTCAGTGAAAAAATATTACTTATGATAAGAAAAGCCATAAGGAAGCAGACTAAAGGTACATGCAGTGCAGTAGCCTGTCTCTGATAGTGACCAAGAATAAAAGCTTAACAGAGTGTAAGACAGTGCAAGCATGCATAATAGTTCTCCAAAACATTGTCAGTCTCCAGCAAATTTCAATTTAAAGGCTTCCTGAGCAAGAGGCTCTATCTTTGCATTTAATATCTTCAGACTTTTTGTTTTGCCTCTATTGGATTTCCTCCCAAACCTGCTGCTGCTCACTTTGCTTGCAGGTTGCTCTCTGAACCAACGTGAACTTTCAGCATCTCTGTGGCAGCCAGAATTTCTGCAGCCACAAGATGTGGGAAAACCATCAGCTTTTGCTTCTTTAGAAATTGATCCTTGTTATTTCCTCTAATTCTTGTTTTTAAGAAGACAATGAACAATCATTCCCTGTTCATTACTTTCTCCCTAACAGTGGTCTGGGAAATTGAAGTGCCTGTCTTACATCAAGGCAGTTTGGCTTGTTAATTTTAACACAATTAAAGATGAGAGAGCATGACTTTGATCTATAAATGGGCACTGGACTACACTCCAGTGAAGAGCAAGAGTGGTTTCAGCTAAAGAAAAACATTGCCCAGAGAACAAAAGAATATTGAGAATGATTGAACTTGAGTTGAAAAGTTGAACAAAGTTTTTAGCCATGAGGACAGTGAGATTCTGGGATAGTCTTCTGATCACAGGCTGGCTGTGACTGAGTCGTAATCGTACAAACAGTTCTATTACTTTTGAAGAAAACAGCCTCCCTTTTTCCAGGGATCCTAGGAGTTCAATTGCATCAGGCATCTTAAATTTGCACAAATGGAAATGGCTTGGCTAGCGTCACTTCAGGTTGCCTTTGAGTCTCTTGTGTGAATAGTTGTGACCCATTCATAAGAGGATCAAGCCTGGCCTTCTACTGGTGTCTGCAGAGACACTTGAATGAATGCCCCAGGTGCTTTAATCACTCAGACACCTCTGTGAGGGGGCTAGACAGAATCCTGAATGATTTAAAGGTAGAGCATACAATTCATTAACAAAAAAAGTAATATAGCATGGTGGTAGAAGACTCCACTTGATGAGCTGGGAAGGTTCTTCCCATACCCTACCCTATTTTGGGGGATGAAAAAGTAGTTTTTAGTACACACTCAATTCCTGTCACTACAGGACTGAAACTTAACACTGTATCTCCCCCCACCACGTTTAATCCCCTTTAGCTCTAAAACCTCCTCTGATGGAGTTTTGTTCCAACACTTCCCCCAGAGGACCCTGCTCTCCTGTCTAATAAATTTCACAGTTAGGAAGTTTTCTTTGATGCTTTGTCACTCAGACACATAATGGATAAGGAAGGAGCTGGCTTCAGACATCAGAGATGAAGGGTACTTAAGTACATGGGAATAGTCCTGAAAGGAGTGAGATGAAGGACTACTGCAAATATCAGCAGCATGGTTACCTTTGCTCACCTCATATAGCAGGGATTTGGCAAGAAATGTGAAGGTGTGAATTTCAGCACTTATGAAAATGCCAGATTTACAGCCTTAAATAGCAAGTCTTCTGCCTCTCCACAAAACATAGCAGGACATCCACTGTGAGAGTTTTCTCTCAAGTCAGCATCAGCCTGAGGGTGAAGAATGGTGAACAGGCACCCCAAGTGGGGAAGAAGTGGTCTTTCATCCTCTGACCTACAGAAATAGGAGCAGGGTCACCATTTTATTGCCCTGTTGATGTTTGACACGGGTCAAATGAAAACACTTGGTTGTTATCAATATAGGTCCATTTTAACATGCCAATGGAAGATCTGCTTTCCAATTACCAGCCACCGAAATCACCCTGTCACTTGTCAGCAGCTTTAAAAACAATGTCATAGAAGGTGATTTGGGCTGAGATGTGGTCTATAAAATATTTATTATAATGAGATATATGGGTTTCAGTGACTTAGCGCATCGTGCAGTAGCTGCTAGATGGGTTAAAGACCAAATTACTCAATCCTAATGGCATACACAGTATTTTTATTGCTAATTACTTGGTGGCATTATAGTCACATTAAAAAAGACCAATATGGACATGGCTTTTTGGACCTCTCCACATTGTCAGCGGAGGTGAATCACTAGTTGAAGCAAGATCCAAACTGAAGCTGGTGTGTTTAATCACCCTTGAAAAATGGAAAGGTCAAAATAGGACAGGCTGACAAAGTCAATTCAGCCTCTGGATGGAGTTCAAGTTTAATTCCTAACTGTCATCCCCTTTTGTCTTCTTTTGGAGGAGTCTACCCTTAAGTATAGTTGTAAGAAGAGATGCACACTGCTCATTTCTTCAGTTCTTTTTCTCCTTCTCTCAGCTTTTCTCTTCTTTTCCTCTTTCCCTGTTCCCTCTTTCTTCCCCCCTCTCCCTCTTCTCTTTCTCTCTCTTTCTTCCTCTTTGTCTCTTTTTTTTTCATTGCATGTGAGATCTTAGAATTTTCTATCCTATCCTATCCTATCCTATCCTATCCTATCCTATCCTATCCTATCCTATCCTATCCTATCCCTACCCATTTTTTAATTTCTGCTGTTTTCCTAATAGGCCCAGTGGCAGGATCCAGAGTGTCCAGGGTCCCATCCCACCCCCCAGCCAGGAACAGGGTAGGCTTGGGGAGCAGCCAGGAAGCCCCAGCCCTGAGCATCAAGCACCTCCCTGGGAAAGGGAACAGGCCAAGTCCAGACTGGGATGTCAGCCTGTAGGTGGGAGGTGAGGATCAGGCACAGGGAGGGGATCCAGGATGAGACACAGCCCTGGATGGCTGGGCAGGGCCATGGGCTGGTGTTGAGCTGGCCCCCAGACCCAGCAGCCAGACCCCCCAGTGTGGGGGCCTCGTATAGTTCTGCCACATATTAATCACTCAGATACTCTCTATGGACACACACGTGTCCAATCCATACATCACAGCACTTTGCATATGCACAGCTGGTGCATAAATATACAGACTCAGAGAGGCACACTGATAGAATCAGTTAAAAGCTCGCTCTGCAACACTCAGGTTTTGCCGATTGTTAATCACAGACATGTGATATCTTTTTATCTCAAGTCAAAGATTCTCCGTCTCCTTTATAGCAATCAATACACTGGGGTCATCTCACAAAGTCCATGGATTTTTATTCCAAAGATCTGACAGGACAATAACAGTATGATTCTGACCCGTGTAAGAGGCTTTGTGTAAAGCATGTGTAAGAATGCTTGTGTTGTATCTATAATTCATTTGCAGCTCCATCTCTTGGGGGAGCAGGGGAAGCTGTTTAACAACCCTCAGTTACAGCAGAACATAAAGGGAGACACAGTTCAGCCAAAACATCATGTAAAGATTGTGCTGGCTGGGCCAGGGAATCTGGACTAACATTCCTATTTGTGTGTTGGGGGATTTTTAATGACTGTAAGACCCTCGACTTTACAGCTCTGTCAGAAATACAATAGCCATAATAACATATTGTGTTGGTCGTATTCTTACAACTGCAAAGTTTTAAGGAAGTACAAAAGAAAAAGTTATTGTAGAGAAGTAATATCATTTATTAGACTGATAGAAACACCTGGGGGAAAAAGCAGACAAGCTTTCATGTGCAAAAGGCCTTTCTGCAACTCTCAGAGAAAACAGATGTGAAGGTAAGTAGGGCAAGGTGTAATTGCTCTGAGTTGAACATGAATACATTAATTCTTTGAGAGAAGAGGTGGATGATGAAAGTGAGCTTCTGCAGGACAGAAAGGGATGGCTTCTTACTTCCTAGGTAACCATGTGGGCAGCAGGATGTGGTATATGTGCAAAATGGCAGTGCTGAACCATACAGAGTAAATACAAGGATGTAGCTTGAGCTAAGATATTTCTGCAAGTCGTTGCCCCAGTTGCTCCTTCCTGACCTCCTTCCTTTTTTTAATACTAATCTTGTCAGCCTTCCAGTTCACGAGCAGAGAGAAGAAAATAGTAGCTTAAAGTTGCAAGAGACTGTGAAACTTCTACATGGAGTGAGGATTGCTGCATCTATGGATACAGTCAACAAATCATTCAATTTTTCTGTTGTCAGCAACATTGGAACCCACTCGAGGGAGCTGGGAAATCAATTGTACTGAGGCTACACTCCTTCAAACAAAATGAATAAAAAAAGAAAGATTGTAAGGATAAACTTAGAAGGACTATTCCAAGATTATTTGCCCTCTCCCCTTAATCAAGACTGGCAAACATTCTTTAAAAATGACACATGTTTTTGAGTGATAAATATTTAGAATGGACAGAAAAAGCTTCAGGGAAATTTTTCTTAGCATTCTGTCATGCTAAAAAATGAAAATTCATTGGAAAGTGGTGACAAAGGCCAGAAAAGATTTAATAAAATGGAAAGGTCTGAGAAGCCAACTTCTTAGTGATTTTTTTTTTTTTTTTCCATACAACTGAGTTTGTCAATGGTAGGATGCCTTTGTGGAGCTATAATCAGAAAAAAACTGCTGTTATCCAATAGGCCCCATTTTCCTTTAAAATTTGTCATTGCTTTAAAAACAAAGAAACACAGAAACAAATGCAAAGTGTTTTGAAGAAGACATGAAACCAACACCACCAACATTTTATGCATCAGATCTCAAACGAAGCGTCTATGGTCCTTTGAGTGGTGGATTCTTTCCTCCAGTCTTCAGTAGACACTGACCCAAGGCAGGGTGTCTCTGAAATACATGCTCTGGCCAGGGCTTCATCCTTGAGGGGTGCTTCATTTTTTGGGTACACGTGGATCAACAGCAGTTCAGAACCTCCTTGCATGCTCCCTGCCCGAGATTACAGATGCAAGTGGGGTTGTCAGGAAGATGCTGCTCCTTCCAGAGCTATCCATACAGAACAGGACACGCAGGAAACATCTGCAGGTCTGGGGGGGGGATGAGTTCAATGTGATGCTGCAATGTGTCCTTGCAGCAAAAGCCAGTGGCACTGAGAGCAAGAGCAGAGCTTTGCATGGCCAGCAAGCAGTTCAAGGGAGGTGATTCACCCCCTTTACCTGGCTCTCGTGAGACCCCACCTGCAGTACTGTGTCCAGTTCTGAAGGCCCCAACATAAGTAGATGGAGCTCATGGAGAGAGTCCAAAGGAGGGCCACGAAGATGATCAGAGGGCTGGAGCACCTCTCCTATGAAGACAGGCTGGGAGAGTTGGGGCTGTTCAGCCTGAAGAAGAGAAGGCTCCAGGGAGACCTCATAGTGGCCTTCCAGTATCTGAAGGGGCTACAGGAAAGCTGGGGAGGGACTTTTTGCAAGGACTTGTAGTAAAAGGACAGAGGGTAATGGATTGAAACTGGAAGATGGTGCATTTAGGTTAGACATTAAGAAGAAATTCTTTAGTGTGAGGGTGAGACACTGGCACATGGTGCCCAGAGGAGTTGTGGAAGGCCCATCCGTGGAAGTGTTCAAGGGCAGGTTGGATGGGGCTTGGAGAAACTTGATCTAGTGGGAGGTGTGTCCTTGCCTATGGCAGGAGGGTTGGAACTAGAAGATCTTTAAGGTCCCTTCCAACCCAAACCATTCTGTGATTCTATAGAACTCTATTCTGTGAGTCCAGGGAAAGGGTTATTCTCTTCTGTTTGGCACTTGCAGGACAGTGTTGGGAGTCCAGTTTGGGCACTGGCACAGAAAAGGCATTGACATACTGGCATGAGTCTAGTAGAGGGGTACCACGTGGGCCAGTGCTTGGGGCACAGGACATGGCAGGAGAGGCTGAGAGAAGTGGGTTTTTTTAGCCTGAGGAAGGGAAGGCTATCTAACTGTGTAATGAGAGGGTGTCTAGAGAAGACACAAACTCCTCATGGTGCTGCGCAGCAAGAGGAGGAAAAGGAAAGAAATTCTACCTGCAAGACAGGAAATGGTGTCTCAATGTAAGGAAGGAAAAAAAAAAATCACTGTAGATGTGGTCAAATAGGGTCCCAAGAATACAGTGGGATCTCCATTCTTTGAGATATTCAAAACTCAACCAAACAAGGCCTGGAGTAACCTGCTCTTGCTGGACTTTCTTTAAGTAGGAGTTTGGACCAGAAGCCTCCAGAGGTCCCTTCCAAACTGACTTTTTCTGCAGTCCTGTGATACAGCCCTCCACAAAGTACCAGCTGACACTACTGAAGATCCAGCTGTGGACTTCTTCCAAAGTGTCATTTTTCCTGGATGTCAAAGTTTCTGACATATGGTAGGGGAAGAAAGAATAGTGGACACAGGGCAGGGTGCACTTCCAGAAATAAATCTCCTATCTGCAACTTGCTCCCTGTGCATGTCTAGGGAGACCTGGTGGAAGTTGGTGGCTAGAAGGGAGCCATAGCATGGAGCTGGTTAAACCATGGGAATCCTCATGGGGAGTTCTGTATGCCTGAATCTGAAATGAGTCAAAGGCTCACCATAGTGGAGATGACTCAACCCTGCAATACTTGCCCCAGGCAAAACCAGACTTCCAATTTTTCAACTAGACCCCCTCAAATACATTTGTGTTGCAATGGCTCAGTGAGTTACTGCAGGTCAGCTGAATGGGCATAGCTGACCCTGCTCTGACTGCAAGGCAAACTGCTTTGACAGGTAAGGTGGTTTAGACTTATGTATTTCAACTCTTTGTGGGTCTAGGTCTGCACATGGTCAGTTATGGGAGTTGAGCTGACACACTGTAACCCAGTAAAGTCCTGTACAGTAAATCACATGCCTCTACCCAAAGATGAAGGAAATGAAACATGTAAGTTCAGTGCTCTGCAGCAGTCAAAAAGATATGGGGAAGAACAGGGAGAAACACAGAGGATGTTCTCTAAGTGACTGCAAAAATACCACAATCTCCCAGGTCTTAGATCCTGTATGTTTTTTTAAATCCTTGTGGGGAACAGTCTGTGACAATCCTCATAGAGGAAGTGGCACAACTAGAAAACTTCACACTTATGAACTAAGTCATCAAAGAGCTGTCATAGGATAGGAGATAACCTCAACTACCAATCAGCAGCTTGGAAAAGAAGTGGTTGAAGACAGAAGATGAACGGGACTGGGTGGGTTGGATGTACCTCTGGCCTTCAGCAGTAGTAGGTTTTATGGTCCTACGGGCCACACAGAACACTTGTTTTTCTCTGGGTGCTTTCTGGTTCACAGCCACAAAAATGAGAGCAGAATCAAGTGATCTCTGCTTCGCTGTACTTGTCTGAGCTCTGCCTTTAGTCCTTTACAAGTTTTCCACCTGCCTTTGCCTCAACCCCAGGGAAACTGATGGCTCTCAGCCAAGCTCTGTCAGCAGCATGTGCAAGGACAACATCTGCAAGACTAAACAACCAGGGTAAGATTTCTCTGTAAAGAAGAAGAGGGTGCTTTATTAAAAGGTCTGTTCTGCATTTAAGAGGTTAATAAACGTTCACTGAGACTCATCAATGTCAAGACTAAAACCAAACAGGAACATGGCAATCTCCTCTTTCGTAAAGGAACTTGTTGAAATAGCTGCCTAAGTCTGCCCTCTGTTTACTGAAACAGCTTCGGAAATCTCTAAATCCATTTATCCTGAGGATTATCATCATCTGGTTTCCAGACAACATTCTCATTTCCTCCAGTGAGGTTTTCTGATACCTTAGGCCATTAGCTGCTGTATTGATCTTTCCTTAATGCGTGAGATTTCCTACAGCAAAGGCAACTCTGCACCTAAAAAAACGCAAGCCAAACGTGTTTTATCTGAATAGCCAGAATAGCATTTTGTTAGAGACAAAATTTAACATTCTTTGGCCTTTGTTTATAATACACATATCAGGGCAGTCTCTGAATACATCCTATGTGGAACAGACAGAGCCTGTTATCAGCCACTTGGGGAAATTCTGTTCCAGAGACAAAAGCTTGTGACATGCCAGTCCTTCAGCTGCTAGTGCTATGACTTGGCCCTGGGGAAAGAGATAATGGGCAGCACTCAGGAGTGTAGCCTCCAAAATTTTACCTGGCCCATCCTACCCCAAAATCTACCCTCCTGACAAAACCTGTGCAACATTCCACAGAAAATTAGTACTAAACCATTATTATTCATCCTACATTACATGATGTACTGTCAGGATGCTGCCTCTGTAATAGAAATGGAAGAAAGCTTGAGCAAAGGTCTGAAAAAAGAAATCAGAACACTTTTACTCCTTGTGTCCTGCTTTACAGTCCCATTTCCCCTTTTGTCTTTTGCTTATTAGGCAATGTTGAAAGCCCACAGTTACTCCTCCATTTAAGGAAGACAATGCAGTAACTTCAGGAGGAGGGAGATAGAAGCACTTGGGGAAAGGAGACTGCAGCATTTGGACCATTAGTAGCTTAGATACATGGGAATCTATTGCCTCAAACTGGGACAGGGATGATTTGTTGCTGCCATTTCCCTGTTGGCATATTAACCCTGCCACCTCACCCCCGCTGAGTCTAGGCCCTTCTGAACTAACCAGAGTTTGTTGAAAGAAAAGTTTTCCCTCCATCTGCCCCTTTCCAGGGGCGGGGAACAAAGACTTAAATTCATTAGCCTTAACCGTTGGAATGAACTAATTCTCCTTTTTGTTCAGCCAGAATCTCTCTATCAAAAAGGCTCGTGCTCCATGACTTTGAGCAAGTCTCTGTGCAAAACATAAGCATCACCCAGCCCCATATTGGCTTCATGGGAGGAGGAAGGCTCCTCAAACATAAAAAAAAAATAAAATACTATAATTACCTATCATGGATTGATAGAATTTGCTTCATGCTACTTTGGACTTCCTTTGATGCTTGAAGCATAATGTTCAGCAGCCACAGAAAAGTATGATTTAAAATTTCTATACAAACATCAGAAGAGCCCTTCAATGTATGAAAGTCTTCATTAACACCAAGGAGAAGTCATTATGGTCAAAAAAATTCAGATTCAGGTGCCTTAAGTAATAGTAAGTATATACTTCATCAATTTTTCAGTATGTCTGAGCACCTGCAGATAACATTTAAGATGAGTTCATTACAGGAACCTAAATACGGATTAAAGGATTAGTTTTAGACATTAAATTGTGAAAAGTTATCTTGTGTAACTTGCCAGGGCCACATGGTAAGTTGTTGGATTTCTCTTTGTCGTGGTTTGGGCCTAACACGACAGCAAAGAAATAGCCCCATGGCTGCTCACTCAACTCCCCCCTCACACACACTCTGGGTTGGGGAGGACAAAGGCCAACTAGAAGCTCATGGGTCGAGACAAAGGACAAGGAGGGTTCTTCACTGATTAGGGTCCCGGGCAAAACAGACTCAACTTGGGGAAAAATAATAATTTAATTTCACACAAATCCAATGCACACAGGACACAGATACCACACAGAGCAGGGCTCACATACGTTACCCCACCCCTCCCTTCTTCCCGGGCCCAAATCACTTTGTTCCCGGTTTCTCTCCCTCCTTCCCCCCAGCGGCACAGGGGGATGGGATTTAGAGTCACTTCACAGTCTGGTGGTTCTTGCTGCTCCTTCCTCCTCAGGGAGAAGGATTCCTCACAGTCCTCCCCTGCTTCCCCATGGCGTCCCTCCCATGGGAGAGAGTCCTCCATGAACCTCTCCTCCATGAGTCCTTCCCACGAGGTCCGGAGCAGCTGCTCCAGCGCGGGCTGCCCACAGAGTCAGGGGCTGCTTCAGGAACAGCCACCTCCCCTGGTGCCGGGGTCCTCCACGGCTGCATAACCTGAGTCCTCTGGCAGCAAATCCAAGTCCATTGGCCACAAAATCCAAGTCCACTGGCCAAGTTCACCCTTCCTGGCGCCGTCAGGGATGTTCCACCACGTTCCTCCGTGAATGCAAGAGGACAGCTGCCATCTTGCCATGGGTTTCAGGGAAACTTCTGCTTGGGCACCTTCTTCCCCTTCTTCCTCACCAACCACCGGGATCTTCACGCCAGCACTGCCATTTAGCTCTCCAGCTCAGCTCGTCTTTTTTTCTCCCTTCTAAGTGCTCTCTCAGCTCAGCTCTTATCTCAGTTCTTTCGTATGTTAATCGCAGAGGCGCATCTATTGTCCCTCTAATGGTTCCTTGGCTGGTTTTGGAGCCGGGGGAGCTTCTCAGCTTCTTACGGGAGCCACCCCTGGGGCCCTTCCCCCGCTACCAAAAATCCCACCAAACCAAACTAGCACACTCTTTATATATATAGAATCATAAATCTTAAACAGGAGGCAAGGTGCAGCAAAGATTCCAGGTTTGTCTTCCTTGTTTACCACTAACAGCTTCTTCCAGAAACCCAATACAGAATGAAAAAAAAACATAGGACTTAATTTTCTGTCTTAAGTCTTTTTCCTCACTTTTATTAACGATTAAGGAGTAATCCTGCAGTAAAAAGCAAAACCCCAAAGACAACAAATCCCCAGACAAAACAGTCATTTTAGGCCACAAGTGCTCAGTCTGCACCTCCACCAATTGATGGCATTATCGTGTTCAGCTGCTGTTTTGCCCTCTAAACCTGTATATCTCTTTCCTTTTCTGAAAGCTCTTCAGCTCTGTCAGCAAAATTAGTCCTGTGAACACTCCCTAACTCAAACAGTAAAAATAGGTGGTTAGAGTTATCTTAGCTAGTTTTGGTTGATGAAGATGTAACACTGCTGAAATGGGGGTGGAGAGCAAGTAATTTTGGGGCAGGAACAGTAACAGCTTCAACATACAGAGGGGAAAATTTGGAAGAGGACACTAATTTTATGAGATTAACATACTGAGTTCAACCTCACAGCCCTCAAATTAATTACCCTGAGATAAAGCAAGTGGATTTTAACTTTTCTTTAAATAGTGAAGATAATCCGGTAGTGATTTAACAGTAAATGTCATAGCAAAGAGATTCAGGACTAGAGCTCAGCCAAACAAGTAATGTTCTTTCACATGCAGTTTCACATGGCAACTCATGTATTAAACAAATACTTACGCTTTTCTTAATTAAAAGTTTCTGGCTTCCCTCTCCTTCTCCTAAATCATGCCAGTAGAAACTCTGCATTTTTAGAACTGTATGTAGTTATATGCAATATCAGTCAGGGTCAAAGATCTTCCTTTCCCGTTATTTTGAGCCCGCTTGCAAAACAGGAGCTGCACAAAATGTCAGCTCACTTGTGGCCTGTGAGGACTCTACTGGAGCAGCACTTCAAAGAAGCAGCTTGGGGGAAATTGGTTCTCAGCTCACTGTGGGGGCCTGTGTGATTCACGGAGCCCCCGTCAGCACCAGCAACAGCTTTGTGGCCAGAGCTGTGCACGTCTCCGTATGGGAAACAAGGCTCTGAGGTTTCACGCAAATTAAGACTTCCTACTTCAGGCAAAGTTTGTATACCTGTTACAAAACCAAAGCAGCTCGTGTCCCCTTGCTCATGCAAATAATGTTACAAGGAAGCTGGAGTGGAAAAGGTGGTCAGCAAGGCATTCCCCATCACAGTTACCGGCTTCTGGCATTAAGTGGTCCATGAAAATGTTACAGCAAAACCCCACAAAGTTCGTTTTATAATAGCCTAAAATAAACATCTTTATAATTAGTATAGTGAAAATCAGAAGACATGGGGTAGAATCACGTTCCTTTGAACTATATTATTCCATTAAGAGAAAATAAAATATTTATAGAAATTAGATAAATTAATGAGAATTTAGTTTTGGAGAAAACTCATAAAATGCCAGTGATATCAGGGCACAATTTCCTCTCTTTCTTTTTTTTGGAACTAAAATTTCCAAAAGGAAATATTTTTGAGAGAAAAAAGTGAATGAAAATATTTTATGACAGATAATAAAAATGTTGGGGAAAAAAAAACACAACAAAACACGAACGACAACACATTTTGATTTTCTGGCTAAAATTGAGGGTTTGGGTCACCCCAAAGCAATCTGTTTTGGGGGGAAGAGGAAAACTTGCTTTCAGTTAGAATATCTACTTTTTTTCTTTTGCATCAATCTGAAATAAATGTTATTGTCAAAATTCCTCACAGACCAGAAATATTGCCTTAAAACAGACCTGTGTTACATGGACATGTGTACTAGTCCTGTGCAAAGGAAGGGTTATTTCTGATGGATAAATTCTGCAGTTTCTTTGGTGCTCCTCTGCTTTTAGGGACCCTGAGTGAGGAGTGGAGACGACTTATCTTGAAAAGCTGATGAGGTTATCACTGCCAGTTCACTGCCCCCTGCCTCCCTCCCCGCTCTGTCCTACTTTAGCCTCATCCTGCTCATCAATACCTAAACTACTTTTCAAACAGCTCCAGGACTACAGGGCGGAATTTTAAGGAAAGTGAAGTTGGCGATGAATTTCCATAAAATGTAATGCTGATGGCTGCAGTGATGAGGAAGCTTAATGGATGAGCAGCTCAGATGTCTTGCTGCGAAGGGCAGAGGGGGTTGCCAGAGGCAGGACTTTGTCTACTGGCATCTTAATTGCCAGATTTCAGAACGGCACATAAAAATGCAAACCCTGATGCTGCCCCTGGCAGCTTCTTCAAGCTGGTTTGATTCACACCAGCCTACAACACACTGAAGAAAAGCTTTGAAGAGCAAGGAATGATGGTCTTGTAGGGAACAGGTTCAAAACAGGTAGGATTTAAGAATAAGATCTAGAAATTAACTGTAAATTTCAATAACTGCAGTAGAAAAGATGAGGCAATAAAATCAAGTGGTAGCCAAGAAGTCAACTGTGGATCCCGTATGGCATATGTCCACTCCATGAGGAGCAGACTAGGACTGAAGTCTGCTTAGACAGCCAGAGAGAAAATGTAGAGGATGGCACTGAGGCAGTGAATAGAAATTCCCATCTTTTTTAGTGACTTTACAGTACCTGTGTGCCAGTCACAAATTTCTCCACACATTGGTTTTCCTGGCTGTGAAATATGCAGCAAAACTGAGCCAAGTGTGGCTGCAGCTTTATGGCAGGACCTCTGAGACAGGACCCTGCACACATCAGAGAGCGTGTGTTGTCCAGGGTTTGTGATAGCACAGTTTTTGGAAACCCAGCATTGGAAGAGAGTGCCTGTTTGTAGAGTGCAACTTGTCCTCAACTTGACGAATACACAGTATCTTTGTAGCTTACAGGGGCTGCAACAAAAGCTGAATTTCTTCAGCTAGAGCAGATGCAAGACTAGGTGAGTTTTTGGAAGCAGAGATTGTCCAGAAAGGTTGTGCATTCTCCATCCTTGGAAGTTTTTAAATTTTTTAACTCAATAAAACCCCGGGCAACCTCTTCTGATCTCATAGCTGACCTTGCTTTTAGTAGGAAGTTGGGTTATGGAGCTCCTGAGATCTTTTCTAGGCTGAACTACCTTATGATCCCATTTTTATTTTCTAGTACCAATTAAAGGAAAACAACACCAAATTATGAGCAAGAGAATTCATGCAATTATTTACTTGTCCCTTAGTATTGCTAATGAGTGCAGAAACATAAAAGGTCCCCTCATCCCCTAGAGGATCTAGGAGATGGATCTGAGGAGAGCATGCCTTCTATGAGGGGCATGATTATTAAGGGGTAAAAGACACAAGGCTTTCTATTGTGCTTGTCACACCTCCCCTATACACTCCCTTCTGCCATTTGTAACTCTTGATGTGAGATGCAGCAACATTTTCATTTCACTTCCCTGTCAATATTTATTGTGCATGTGTAATTTGAAGGTTTTAAGATAATGAAATAAAGCCCTTGCCTGCATTCATCAAGTCTGATATGTCTGTAACATACAAATTGGATACAGGATGATGTAAACCTACCATAGGAGACAGTGAAATAGATCAACCTTTGTGTAATTGAATGAACAAATTCTCAGTCCTAGCAGTGATACCAGTGGGCAAAAGGGATTGTGGCCTCCCAGGTCCCTCAGCTAAACCCTTTTCTGGCAATTCAGTGTCTTCAAAATTGACAAATGCCAAAGATTCATCAGCAAATTATCTTTGTTTTCATACTACTACATCAAAAATGTAAGACGCTTGTGGGAGATGTCATTTTAAGGATGTGTCCATTTAAAGGAGTAGCTCTTATAATGAAGATGAGTTTTGTTTTTAGGATTAGAAATGGTCTGCTATGCTTGAACTACAAGTAGTGACTTATGGCTGCTACCTGGAAAATGTAGTTCACGTGAAAATTATTATCTTAAGATTGCTTAAGTATATCACTGGCTAATGGGAAGAGAGTCTTGATTAAGGCAGTTTTAAGGAGGTGCATTGCAGGGTATAGAGATTTAAAGGAAAACAGCATTTTCCCAGAGCTGTTCACATATTTTTCATAATTACTCAGACCCTCCTTCTCCCTCCAACATTATTTGATACTAAGGAATTCATTTACATAAATTATTAGATATTGAGTGGGGAGACAGAGTGAGAGAAAAAAAAAAGGAAGGGAAGTGTCTTCTCCTCTGGGCAATTCCTCTGGGATTAGTGGGGAGGCTACCAGAAGGGAGTTGAAAATTGGGACAATTTAAATTAGTCACTGGTTACTGAGAAAGTAGAACAATACCCTAGACACATAGTGAAATGTGGAAGGAAAGGGAAAGAATTCTCTGGATAACTGTACAGACACAAAGATATTCCTGGGCCTGCATTAACAGAGACTTCTCAAGTCCATAACAGCTCTAGGCACATAGCAGATTTAAGGGGAAAGGGCAATGAAAGTGAAAGCTGTATTATTATTTTCATTTATTAGCCAAAACAGGGAAAGGTATCTTACCTATAACAAATCAGAATAAATAAACTCCTAAGGGAAAGAGGGATCCATTTTAAACAATTCCGTTTGATTGCAGATGTCAACATCCCAGGCGAATTTTTAGTCTTGGGGCTGGAGTCTTACTCATGCTCTACAGAAACGGGAGAGAAGCCAAACACATCAGTGTCACATTGAAACCATGGCCCCAGGGAAGCAATACCTCCTAAAAAACTCCCACTGGATGCTGGTATCACGAATCATGTGTGATTTATACTTGTGCTCTGATTATACAGCTAGTTGGGAATTATTTTTAGCTTTCCATTCAGAATGAAAATTCATCAAATACTTTTCTTTTTTTTTTTTTTCTTTCCCCCCCTAGAACGTTGATGCTTCAGCAGATCCTCAGATAATGTTTCTGAGCAAAACCAGAGAAACAGCAAACCACCCAGAATAACCAAGACAGCAATGACACCAACTGGAAACTCATTTTAAAGGTACCTCACAGTGAAGTGTTGTAAGCAGGCAAGTGAAAAACTGAATGAAGATCCCTTCCACGCCCAGTTTGGCCTGTTGGTTATTGTGGTTAGTGCAGTGAGTGTGTCACCATGGGCAGCTGGCTGCTGCTATCAGTCGAGAAGGGCTCTGAAAGGCTCACAGCATTGTAGCCCATTGCTTTTCTGGAGAGTCTCTCCTAGCCAGTTTTCAGCTGGAATCTCTTAATTTGCTTGTATCTGTTTTCACTCAGGGTTCGATTTCAAACAACGTCCTCCTCTGCAAACAAACAACAAAAAAAAAAGGTTGGAAAGGAAGGACCGAGGGTATTCCAGGTCAACACACAGACTCAGTAATTCACAGATTTATAGCTTCTCCCTCTGGCGATTCCTTCTCAAACACCCAAAAGGACATGAAAACTGCTAAGTGCCTATAGTCCCTTCTTTTTATTTAGGATCCCTCTGGCAAGGCTTTACATTGCAACTGCGATAGTTTGCATTTTTTATCCCCTTCTGTCTGTTGTCTGATTGTGGTTGTAAACGAGGAGACTGAGGGCTTGTGTTTGACTTCTATCTTCACCTCTGCTGTGTGTAATCAGTGGTGTTTTTCAGGCAGAAAGAACACGGGTAAAGTCTCATGTTTGCCTTTTGTTCCACATGAAAGGACATCACACATCCTGTTGTTCATCAGTCAAGGTTATTCCTCTTGGCTGCCTGCTTGCTTCTCCCATTACTTGTGCCTTAAACTCTGCCTTATTCACTTTCCTGTAGCTTAACGTGCCCCTGGTTTCTTTTCTTACCCCAGGCTTGCCGAGGCAACAATGGGGACAGTTGTTAGCAGGCCTGGTGCTTTCTAGTTACCCATGTTTCTGACACCCTCTGTCTTACCTGATTTTGGCATAACAGAAATGTCACATTTGTACGTACACGTCCTTAGTTAAGAGCATGAGATAATTAGGGGTCATACGAGTATTAAAAAATTAAGATTCTGACTCAAGGTGAAATCAAGACATAAATGTGGAGTCAGCAAATGTGCTCTTGGCAGTGCCATCCTCCTGAACCCATGCTGCTTTCACACTGCAGGAGGGGACCATGAGAACTCTGTTCCAGGAAGAAATACGATTTTGAACTCCAGTTTTGTTCCAAGTCAGAGTGAAACCCAATAAAAATATTGATAATCTCCACAAATGAAAAGTTCAGGAAGACATGAAATACTTTTTGAGAACACAGCAGCTTTGTTCAGGCTTCCCTTTTTTAATACACTGCAAGCTTTTTTAAAAAAAATCTCTTTCATTTTTGGTCAGAACTAAGCACAGAATGAGAAATGAAAATCCTTTTCTTTCAAATGTCAGAAGAGGGACAGAGCGACACTGCTGTCACACCTCTCCCCTTCTACTCCTCCTCATACCTTCCTAGTTTTTCCATATGAAATTTTGGCAAAAATAGATGAGATTTTCCATATGTGAAGTAAGTGATAAAAGCACCCACGCCAGGTTCTGATGAAATCTACTGTCATCTCAATCCGACATGAGATTGCCAAGCAAGGTGATTGATCTGTAGGGTCTATTTTACAGTGACAAGCACAAAGTTGTGAGATCTGGCTACCAACCAGAAAATGTACTAGTAGACTTTAAGCAATGTTTCAGCAAGTTCTGAAGTTCTGTTTAGACCTGGGGGCCTGTTACCAGCTGCACCTTTGCATCATCGCTGCCTTGGTTCACAAGGATAGTGGTGAGACACCTCAGAGTCTAGGGGCATGCCTCTGTCTCAGGGTATGTTTGTACTGAAGTTTGATGCTCAAGAAGGGGCATAAGAAGAACCACTGTGTGTAGCAATCACACTGGTGGAATGAGTTGTTACTCCACAGCCAAGTGTCAATTGGGAAAACTGCCCTGGTTCTGCACTGAAGAGGTCCCAGTTTGAATATATGAAGGCTTGAAGCCTTGACTTTTCTATGACTTCAGCCAAGGCAAAGGAAAGACTGCTAAAGAAGGATGCCATGTGAGAAGCTGTGCAGAGATGAGGGCAGGTAGGAAGGCTCGAGGAGAGCTCATGAGCTATAGTACAACAAACCAGTGGGTTCCCTCCATTCACTCTTCGCAGATTCTCCTCTGAGATCTCCAATATTGCATCTTTGCCATTATCATCACTGCATTGTCTGTTTCTGAACATTTACATCCTCAGTGCCAGATGATGGAATTTCTAGAACATCCTCTATTACTTCCTTAATAAGAAAAGAAAACTTAAAAGATAGAAAATCTGACTTTTTAAGTTTTTGAAGGATATTGGTCTCGCCCAGGGAATTTGATGTGTTTTCTATGCTGCCAGAAGTCAAAGCTCAGTTTCTATAGCTGCAATCAGACAAATAAGGATAAATCAGCTTACCAACAGGCAGTATGAACTTGGGGAAGAAAGAAAACAAAACCAAAGGCCATAGAACAAACTACAATCAAGCCAGGACTGTGTGCATGGAACAATTTTACTAGAGATTTTTCATCTGTTGGGGCACAAAGAAAGAAAATTTGGATTCTGGAACTCTGCTACTGACTGTACCAGAAAATCACTGTGAGATGCCAGGAGAAAAACTTTAACCCAGTTGCAAAAAAGGCTGTGTCTCATAGAGTTTTATGCTGTGATTTTCTTCCCAGCAACTGTTACTGTGATGTACTAACATGATTACTGCATTCAATGTGACTACAGCTTCCACAGCTTCTCATGTGAGTAAGCATGAGTAGGAGCAATGTTTAATTTCTCTGTGACCATACAACATTTAAAAACCTTCTAGCACACTGAGCAGGAAGAGTTAGCTTTACCCAGTGTTCTGAGATATTTTGGTGCAGGTTGCTGTGCTACAGAGAGCAGGTTTATAGTGTGAGCCCTTTCTAAGATGATTGCTATTATTTACCTGTTTGATGTAAAAAGACACCCATTAGGAATGGCACGCAGGCACTGTAATATCAATTCTCATCGTTTCTAGTACCTGTCATTGTTAATCAAATGGTAAAAGGTATTTTGAGAGTCCTAACAGCCATGGGAATACATCCCTTCTTCCTTATCCCTACCTCTCACCTTCTGCTTCTTTATTTCATTTACAATGCAAAGAAGAAAGTGTTTGGTGACATTAGAGCAGGTATGAAGATAGGGTGGAACTGGCAGCTCTCAGCAGCAAAGTGCCTCCATCAGTGGGGATTACAGGAGAGTGGGGACCACAGGAAAGGGAAAGATGAAGAGATCCTATTTATAAATGTATTCCCCCACTCTCTGTCTGTACCATGCAGATATCTCAGCAGCGCAGATGGATCTGCATACTGATGAAGACATGGGGCATCTATGAAAAATGCTGGATCTGGCTGAGCTCTCTGCAGGCACAGGGTCTGCCTTCTCTTCTATTAAAGCCCAACACACACACGTTTTTCAAAGCCTGGACATTCACCAGGTTTTGGTGCTGCTGATGTGGCTTTGCTTCTGCCTATGAGCAAAGCCCAGTTTCCACTTCAGCAATCAGATAAAAGTGTGTGAAGCAACTGAACAAGAGGCCGAGCCTACAAGCAAGAGGTAACTTCAAATCAGCTCATCAGTAGGCAATGTGAACAGGGGAAAATTAGTATCACTACAAAGAGGCCATGCAGGATTCCTAGCCAGAATGCCTGGAGAAAGCCAGCTCTGTCAAATATAAAAGATCAGCTTGCTGAGGTGCTTGGAGGATTGTAGAGAAAAATCTGGGCAATTGCTCAAAGCCCAAGCACTGTGCTACACCAGCACTGTGGGAAACATAGCAGAGTTACTGTAGTTTCTTTCACAGTGTGGACATCTGACAGTGCCATATGAATATCAGTGAAGTGGTGTAATACCCTATGGAGGTAGGTATGAGAAATCACATCTTTTCATTACTGACATCAAAGAGTCAAGGCAGTTGAGGTTCTTCAGTTCCAACATATAAAATTGACACTGCTTCTTCTGGAGCCAGTGGGAGATGTGGGTGTCCAGCATGACCCAAAACCAGGCCCTCAGTAACTGGCCTGAGATCACACCACAAACGAGTGACAGATCTCTGCAGAGTCCAGGACATGTGACTCTCAGGCCACCTGCTCTTCCTCTAAAATAATCTTGCTATATAGATTTATGCCAAAGTGCTTGGAAAAGGAAAATGACTGGAAAGGGTAAGGTCTGTATTCATTGTCTATTATTTTCCTTAATTAAAGATCAAAGGATGCCACTTGAAGTTTTCAGGGACTGGGATGAAAAATATCAGTGTTTGAAAAAAATGCTAACCCCTCAAAGGTCCCTCTTTAATATGCTAACACAGATGGAGTGATCTGCTGGAGGCAGGGCAACTGTGAACCTTGATCTCCTTGTACATCTAAGTTTCTCTTAATTCTCTTTTTTATCCATGACTGCCTTACTGCTCTTTCCAATATGGATCTCGTGCCAGTTCCTGGTGAACAAATTCCTGTGCTGCAAGAAACATTGTCACAGCTGACTGAAGTGAGCCAGACAGAAGGCAAAGACCTGGAGACTCAGACATCTCTTAGGAGATCTTCCTGGAAAGGACAGAAAGTGACACTACAGTAAGCCCAAGTAGAAATGTGTCTGCCTGGCTCATCTTTGACCCCAGCTGTCAGAGCTGCTTTCAACCCCACACACAAGGAAGTACACCTGCTAGAGGTGGTGCCTTTGCCACCACACACCTGAGGTCCCTCCTTGCCATTCCTGATGCTGGCTTGCTTCGAGCCACGTTCTCTGGGCAGACACATGGCTAACACTGCAACATTCCCATCTTGAGTGGCTCCCAGGAACTACAAGAGCAAATCTACCTTTGTTTGTGAAGTGATCCGCTTGAAATACCATCCAAAGAGATCTTGAGAGAGGTTTTGATCTTTCCTTCCAAGAGTGGACCAGACGTTGCTGTCAGCACAGACTGTTCAGCCTGATCAGCATGATAGATACTCCTGCAAGGAACAAAATTTTAGCTGTTTTAGTACATATCTGCCATCACCATCTGCTATTTGTTGGCATGAATGTGTACTATAAGAAAACTTAAGTTCAAGGGGAAAAAAAGGGCTCCATCAACCTTTTTGAGTTTCAAGTTCATTCTAGGGTTTGGATTTTGTTTTAAACATCAGATATTCTTGCACAAAGCACAGTATGTCTTCCATGCTTATGTTCTCTTCTTATGTTCTCTTCTTTTTTTTATTTTTTTGTGAGCATTGCTATTGCTAGATAACTTCAAACAAAGGTACTGCCCTTACAATAGACACTAGAAACTCATTTAACTTGGTAGGATAATCCAAACAAGGTGTAGAAGACCTTCTCAAGATGACTAGAAGAGTATTCAGATGATGTGCTTGAAAGAGTCTCACTATATTCTTGACCAGGACTTTAGTCTTTTCCTTCACTCACTGGGATTTTCTACACAGTTAACCTGGGACAACTAAAGAAGGGCCTGAACAGAAAATCATGCACAGGAGTATTAGAGACATCAAATAGCTTCATCCCTCCCTGAAAGTAATAATGCAGAAGTTTGGTGTGCAGCTTTAGTGAGAAATATTTGTACAGTGCTTTGAAGTTAGGAAGCATTATATAAATGCTAAGTATTATTAACTACATGAATCAATCATCTTCAGAGAAATGTAACACTATTAAAGATGGGAGAGCAGTCTCTTCCTTTCTTAATGATAACCAACCCCCAAAGTTATTAATACAAAAATTGCTTTTAAAAATAGATCAAATGATTTCCCTATCCTGTGATAATCCCTCTGATTGCCCCCATGTTTCAGTTCACTGTATCATCTGAGAGATCAAAGGATGTGACTGAAGTTGGCAAACCAATCCCACAAAGAAGAAAACCTCCTGCTGTAGATAAACAAAATACAATTTCCTGATAGCATCATGGTGCTGATCAAAATAGCTGCTTTTCCAATTAGATTTCAAAGAATTCTTAATTGTTATTGATTTAATCTGGAGATGTGCAGATTTTTCCAGTCAGGAACCTGTTTCACAGGGAGCTTATTACCCTGGGGATTTCAGTTACAGACAGGTTTTAGTAACCAGCAACAGCCTGGCTGTCAGGCAGGTGACAATAAAAAGTGAATCTGTCCATATACAGGAGACAGTGCTATTTGTGTTTCTGTTTCCTGCAATAATTTAGAGCACGTAGCCTTATCCATTCTGAAATGGCTGCAGAATTCACATCTGCATAAAGACACTTGCCTTTAAATTGTAATAGGCAAAGTACTTAAATAAAAAAACTATACTGCCTATCTACCTAGTTATCACCTCAGTCTTTCCTTCTTATACTTCTTGATTCAAACCATGGGGGTCTTGCCCTGAAATATCTCCTTGCTGTTCCCAGATGAGATACTCATGATCAGCATAGGTCTATTTATATATTAATATTTGTACTTTGCTTTGCAACAACAGCAACAAAAAAAAGAGGATTCTATGATGTCTGCTGAGCTGCCATTTCATTACCAAGTCAGGTAAAACAGCAGGGTGTGGGAAGAAGGGAGGGAAATGGGGACTGCTCCTCCACAGACAGGTGACATTTTGGAACAGAACAATATGAGATGGTTTCCTGTCAAGCAGCAATAAGAGGAGGAAGAATGAAAAAAAGCCTCTGCAAGAAAATTGTTCTGTCCCAGGCAAATGACAGCGGAAGGATTTCTAATCCTTTGGTAAAGTGACACTGGGGGATTTAATGCTGTCAGGTGGGTATGACAGTGTCAGGAAGGGTGAGTCAGGAAAGGTGAGTCAGAGCCAGATGCCATCAGGAAAATAAGTGCCTGACCCATGAGCAAGATCCATCGCTCGGTGCCTTCTTGCAAGGCAGCTGCACTACAGCTTGGTGGCAAAGCACACCACATTCCACATGGACCACAGTGGGTGGATGCTCTGCCAGGTGAGGAATTTGCTTTCAAGAGGAGCAGAGAGGGCCTGGGTTGGAGTCACTGGTAGCACCAGGAAAAAAGATTAAGTCTGGTGCTATCAGGGAAGAAAATGAAGAAGGGGTTGAAGAAGCCTGGAAAGCAATGAATGATGTGGAGCATGATGAGAAATGCACCTTCATGTATGTTTTAAAGCACTGCACTGGCTTCAGGACACCTGGGTTCCTCTCAGGCTGGATTTACTGCCACCAGGCACCATGGAGGCAAGGAGCTGATCAGTTAATCCTAAATTAAAAGACTGAAAGGGATATAAATCTTCTCCTTCAGGGCAAAACCCAACCTTTACCTTCATGAATCATTTCTAGTGATGCTGCATTTCTAGGATCCACACAGGAATGCATGTGCCTGGATGGCTCTACAAGCCATCTACACTCTATATTAGTGTGAGACCTGAATTTTATATATGGGACTGATATGGAAAAACCTTGGAGTAAGGGACAGTCCCATTGCTAAGAGGTTGAAAACACTAGAAGCCATGGGAGATAATTTCAGTTTTGTTTTTCTATTTCCCAGAGGCTCTGAGAAACATCAGAATTTTTGGATCCCTGTGAGCAGAATCTATTTATTCCAGACACTGCACATTGGGGCTGAACTTGTTCAGAGGAAAAAAAAAAAAAGATGGTTATGAAATAATTCCCATCTTTGTCTTCCAAGCAACTTCATCTAACCACAACAGGCTTTTTCTCCAAAACCAAGGTTTTTAAACAGCACTCTAAAATGTCAGCTGTCTATTTGATGATGTAGAAAATAACTGTGTAGGCATCAATCCATCCAGAACCACATCTGCTAAAGTTAAGGTTACATCTGCGTTAAGTTTAGCTTAATCTCAAGAGCAATCATTTTTTTTCCATCATCCTACAGGGAGAAAGTGTTTCATTAATAAAAGACATTGTAAAGGACGTTTTCATTAGATGACAACATTAGGGGGCACTACTCAGCTAGCAACCAGTCCATCAGTTCATTGAACAGCTGTGTTTATATGGGGTTGTTTGTAAAATTTATGTTTGTGTTTGTTTTAACCTTATTTTATTGCTACTGGAGAAACAATAGATCTTCTTCCATTACAAGTCATAGAGGGCCAAATTAAAATCCAGCAGGAGGGGTAAAACTTCCCATGCCTCTTCTCTTCACAAATCTCTGATTACATATTATATATTACATTGACTATATTACATTACATTATATTATATAATATTCCTTATTCACTACTCATTATTCATTCTATTTTCTATTTTCTATTTTCTATTTTATGTTTTATGTTTTATGTTTTATATTTCTTACATAATATATATGATATATTCTATTATGTATGCATACTTTTTGTAAACAAAAAACCCCTGTAAGGTCTGAGACGCCTTCTTCTCAGTGAGCTGCCAGAACTATATTGCATCTACCTAGGTTCTTATTTTGTTTTTTTTTTCTGTGACTGCATGCCTGATCTTTTCACAGGAGCTTGGCTGTCCTATCTCTCTGGCCCTTGGCCAGGTCAGGCACATTATGACCCATTTGTAGCAGGCAAACAAAATGCACATGATTCTGTAAGGTGGGCACATTAGGCCTTCCCCTGTGTCCATTTCGTAGCTAGATAGATCAGACACATCATTATTTCAGGCACCCCATCCCTCTTCTGGGCTTTGTCTGACCCCAATCCCTCCCTCTCTTTATGACTTCTCCTTTCTGCCTTCCTGCAAGGGAACATCACCTCCTCCTCCACATTTTGTTTTCTGCCCTACTCTTGAGTCCACTGCAGAAACCAAATTTGCAGTTTAGGAGGAGTGTCTTATGTGACCTTTCCCTAGTCTGTTCTGGAAGCTTCACCCATTTCCCTTCTGAGACTGATCTCCAGCTCTTCCAACCTGGTATTGTACCAGGTTGCCTGGTATTGTACCATGGGATTGTCACTCTGTCCTCCTTGTGAAGCTCAGTGTTCTGACTGAGCTCCTCTCTACTTTGGGTAACTACCATCAGCCATCACAGCTCTACCTCAGCATCCCCAGCATTACCTTCTGTGGTATACCTAGCTTTCATGATGTGGTTTCCCATGTGCATCCTGCCCTGAGAATCAGGAGTCCCAGCACAACTTAGATGCCCTGGCCTGCTGTCAGCAGCTTTGCTGTTACTACACATCATCTCCTGGATCGATGCCCTCCTAAGAAATACAGCCATTCTTGGCATTGTCTCTTGTAGGCTGAATGCCAAGGTGTAACACTCTCAGTCCTGCCACTGTGTCATCCTTGCTTCTCCCTGGCCCTGTCCTGCATCTTTGGAAAATGGTCATCTTCATGGATGTGCTCTATGTGATCTTCAGATCCTTTTTTCTTCCCTCCACTTACCACCATCCCAAATTGAGATTCCACAGTCCTCCCCACCTCCCCAGTAGTCCTTGAGCAAGTTCACAAAATGCTGGGGATGAAAATCAGGAGAAAAAGCCCACAGAAACTGTTTTCGCTTGCCTCATGGTACAATGGCATGTTGTATCCATGATCCCTTGCTTGTCCATTTACACACAAGCAGGAGTTCACATTTGCAAACAGAAAAACTGAAGCAAAAAAGCTTTGTTGATTTACCCAACAGCAAAAGCAAATGTAGAAATAGGAGCAATTATCTAAAGACTCCATTTGGTCCATATACACTCCATCCTGGAGCTGGGCAGTTTAATTAATAGCCGTGCAGACTTGCAGCCACAGATGACAGCTATTTCCTCACTCAGTGTGTAATCACCTTACATCTGCCACAAGAGGTCAAAGAGTCAGAAAACAGAGCAGGATTTTAAATACCATTCTTAATAAAGCTGCCAGCCCCAAACCAGCTGTGGTTATGCTAAAGTTGCCTCAAGCCTCCGGACAGGAATATAGAAGCAACTGGCTGAGGAAGAGCCATCCTGGCTTCCCCAGCATTGCCTTCTGCAGCAGCTCTTCATGCTGCAGGAAGGACACCAGGCATGATGGACTGAAGCTGGGAGCCTTTACAGCAAATGCTGTCTCTCAAATGCTTCCTCAGCTCGTTGCATCTCTACGACCATGGCAGGTACATTGATCTAGCTGACAGACTAAGGTCCTATAGCTCAGTTTTATATAGATGAACTGTAATTTTAGTAATGAGATGTTTAAATAATATTGTGTCACTTTTACATCTCACCTCCCCTTCCTTTGAATGAAAGTGCCTGTCTCCTTTTGACAGGTGGAGATTTTTTTATTTTTTTTACCCCACAAAGACTTTGCCTGAAGGACATCAGGAGTCATAATAATGGTTGATGCCTTCATGAGATCCTTACAGATTACGGCTAAATGGAACGGTGCTGTAATGTGATTACCTCCCCATTCTTACTCCTGCTGTGCCATGTAATGGCATGGCAGGGCTTTCCACTGGGATTAAAGCCAGTCAGACTGAAAATTGACTTGCCTTGGGGGTCATCAAGCAAATTTAAATGGCTACTTCAAGATTCTGCCTGCCAGTGAGCCACTTCTTCGGCAGATTAGCAAAATGAGCAAAATACGGGGACGGGAAGGCAGTAAAAACTGTGTCGTTGGGCATACATGCTGCCTCTCTCCCCTTCTTTCTGATTTTGCTCTAAACACTAATTACAGTTCATTGTAATTTCTCTCTGTGTTCTGCTCTGTGCCAGAAATTGGAAGGGAGCTCAGCACAGGAAAAAAAGCTGTGACCTTGCCTTTGCTGGGCTTCAGGTGGGGTGGGGGGCAGGGTTAGGGTAGGGGAGGAGGACTCTCCCTTCTCATTCATGCATTTTCCCTGGGGATAGAGGGTCTTCTAGAAAGGATTCAGAATATATAAGCTTGTTTTTTGCTTGGAGACACCCTCAGGTGTAATTCTTCCTGCAAGGCTGAAGCTGGGGGGGTGGGAAGGAATGACTGTCCCCTACTGCTCTTGTGATCAGGCTCTTCTCTGCTGTCACAGCCACAGGGAACACCTGCTCCCTCCCTCCTGTGCTTACACTGCACTGGGGCAGGGGCTCCATTCCCTTGGCACTGTCACCTCCAGCTTGTCACGACACTTTAGATGTCTCAACTGTATGAGGCAGTCGGGGTAGGAACAGGTTCTCTGGCTCTACAAGCATCCATTTGAGGTGCATTCTCATCATAGCAGTTTCTCACCAGCTGTCTTGCACTGGGAACACTGGTGTCTGAGAAGAATTCCTATCCACTCCCTTGTCATCCAGGCCCTTTGATAGCTCCAGCTCTACTTAAATTCCTTGGCTTTTGAGATTATGTGAATGGGATTTAAACAGGTTTAGGTAGTTCCATGAATATAAATGTTTTCCCATCTCAGCCCCCAAGAATGCTGAGATAGGACTAGTGTTCTTAGCCTATTTGCAGAAATACATTACTGAGAAGTGGATTTGAATACCGCAGTTACACCACAACTTTCCTTGGCAGCTCAGCCTAGTCTTTTTTTCAGCTGTTTTCCTAATATTCATTCTAAAAATTTCCCTGATGCAGCTGAAGTTTAATTACTTCTTTCTCTATCATTGCTGACTAATGATAATAATTGCTTCCTGTCCTCTGGTGCAACATTCTTTTCTTTATCTGCAGACAGTTATTGTGTCTCCCCTTGGTATTATTTCCTCTACTTTGAAAGAAGCACAGTCCCATTCCTTGCCTAGCTACTAAATAACACCCAGAAATACAGCAGCAAGAGTGAAACTTGGGTGGTGGCAGGGGACAGGCAGGTGGGATGACCCAGGCAACCAGCACTGTCAGAGAGTTTCATGCTGCATTATGTTGCTTTGACAGCTCTTTGACAACTTACACAAAAGGAACTGATGATCTCAGCTCAGGTACTAATGGAGTAAGTTCAATGTTACAGGTGCTGGTAGTTACTGTCTTTATTACAGGTAGTTTAATAACATAAGTTCAGGCCTGAGTGGCTATGGAGATTGACACACTGTTTTACCTCCAGATGGAAGGAAGCAGCCCCTGGTTCCATTTTTAGAGGTGCAAAGTCAGACAGATGCAATGAGTTGCCTGGGGTCACAGAGTCAGGGGGAAGAAATGCATCTAACTCCCTAGTCCTAGGCAGCATCCCTAAATCATCTTGTTTAAGTATTCACAATTTCCTTCAGCATAATAAAACTCTAATTATCTTCAGAGGTGCAGGATGAGGACTCCAAGGCTTAGACATGACTATTCACATGATTAAAGCTCCAACGGTGATTTTAAGCATTTTTCTGGCTTTGGGTCTTCTTTTTTTTTTTCTGGTAAATCTGCAGTCAAAATC
Source organism: Hemiprocne comata (assembly GCA_020745705.1). NCBI lineage: Eukaryota > Metazoa > Chordata > Aves > Apodiformes > Apodidae > Hemiprocne > Hemiprocne comata. The sequence continues at coordinate 158,023,248 of CM036587.1, forward strand.
AGGATCCACAGAGAAACTCAGCCACTGTGTTAAACTTCTGTCTCTGATTAGACTATACAAATCTCATTCCTGTGAACCAATTTTTTCTCAAATTCAAAGTCTTTTTTCTACTTCAGGGAAAAAAACAGAGTTACATCTCCATGGGAAGAAAGAGATAGTTTTTGGTGTCTGCATGGGACTTCTTCAAAATATCTGTAAACAGGTGTTCATTTAGCTAGCAAGACTGGCTACAAATAAAATGCCTCATATAGTCTTTCAAACATAGTGTCTTATTTTTTACCAAGGGGGTGTACCTGAAACTTAGATGCCTCACAAGCAGACTTCTCCATTCTGGTGACTTATATAGGAATAGTTTCCAAATCTCATCTCCAGACACCAAAGACCTCTGGGAAAGGAAGTGTGAAAACAGGTGTCTTTTGGGAAAGGTGGAGGTTGTCTTGTTGTTCAAAGTAGAGGTAGCATGGTTCACTGGGCAAGGCACTGCACTGAGGCTGTGGAGTTTCTGCTGGTTGACTTTCTGTGCTCACCTCTCTCTTGTTGTGTTCTTAGATTAAAATTGCATCGAGGCACAGATTTTTTTTCTTAGTAAGCATTTCTATATCACATAATATAACATTGGTCCCCATCTTAACAGACACTCTGCATGCACTAAAAAGAAAATGAAATAAACAGATAAAAGAGAGTAAACCATTATTTTTTTAACTATTGGTTTATAATTTTTTCTGCCACTGTCAGCTCTTTGTACTGTGTACCTTCTATGTAGGTAAATACCTGATAAAGACAGACATTGTCCAAGAAACCTGGGATACTAATTTAAGATGAGAACTGGCAGAAAGTAGATATAGAAATATATATAGATATATAAAACAGATATAGACATGGTAGTTGTGCTGGGTCTGCCTGGAATGGAGTTAACTTTCTTCATAGAAGCCCATATGGGGTTGTGTTCTGGATTTGTGACCAAAAAAGTGTTGATAACACACTTGTGTTTTATTTATTGCTGAGCAGGCATTTCACAGCATCAAGGGCCTTTCAGCTTCTCACCCCACCAGCTAGGTGAGTAGGCTGGGGGTGCACAACAATTTGGGAAGGGACACAGCTGGGACAATTGACCCCAGCTGACCGAAGAGATATTCCATAATATATGACATCATTGTCAGCAGTAAAATATGGGGGAAAGAAGGAAGAAGGGGGTTAACAACTGTCAAATGTTTTAAATACTTCATGCCAAATGATTTCCACCACCACTCACTGACCAATCCTGTCTCTATTTTGGCTTAAGATGTTGCCACTCCTGTGGATGTTCACCAGGCTAAAAGCAGAAGGTAGTGAGAATAACAGGCCTATCCTTGTGATTTGGTACACTGAACTGAAGAGCAATTGGTTGGTGAACCAGGGTGCCATTTTAGAATCATAGAATCATTTTGGTTGGAAAAGACCTTTAAGATCATCAAGTCCAACAGTTTACCCAGCACTGCCAAGTCCACTACTAAACCATGTCCCTAAGCACCACATCTACATGTCTTTTAAATCCCTCCAGGGATGGTGACTCCACCACTTCCTGGGGCAGCCTGTTCCAGTGCTTCACAACCTTACAACCTTTTTAGTGAATAAATTTTTCCAATCTAAACCTCCCCTGGTTTTCTCTGCATAGTCTGGGGTTGGGGAAAAGAACAGACACAAGAAAATCAGCTTCTGCTCAATGCACAAATCCAAGTAGTTTTCTCACCTACCAGCAGGTAAGTTGCAGCTCATTATTGCTGTGAGGATAGAGGTGGTTGCACAAATGAATGGGGTGAGACAGCAGCAGCTTACTCAGGCTAAAATTATGAAGTCACTACCTTTGGGAAGAGAAAGTCTCTTTAGCAGGTGTCCTTGCCTGCATTGTGGATACAAGAAAAAAAAAAAACAATCAATCCACCACCAACAAAAATAAGGTTTTGGGTTTTTTTTGAGCAGAGGAAGTACATGTCAGCCAAGGTTAATTGACCTCCATCTTCTGCATTGTGTAAAAATGAGATATATTTTGATTTTTTCAGTTTTCTCCCTTATCTCTGTTTTGGAAGTTTATCTCCCCTGCTTCTCTAAAGGCAAACCAAAGGATCAGCCTCAGGTGACTGAGATGGTGACCTTGAAAATACTAAGATGGCTTGGCTAAGCACGTAAGTGCAATGAGGCAGCACTAATTCTTGTCCAGGTGTCTGGGAGGCAAAGAACGATATAACTGCATAAAACTAAGCCATGGGAGGTAGGACTGGGGGAGGAAGGAGAGCATTTTCACAACGTTGTGTGTTTGGTTGAGTGATGATGGTGGACACCACCACTTCCACAGCACTGTGCTGTCCCTCTGTGCTGTCTGTCACCTAGCTCTGACCTGTGAGGAGTGGCAAACTGCAGTTTTGCTTCACCGAGCTTGTGTTTTCATAACAACTTTGGAGGTAAGGGGTAATTTTAAAAAACACACTTACAGAGTTTCTCCCAGGAAATGAGACCCACTGCTATAAGTAACCTCTTACCAGGTATTATGCCTCTCCGTGTTTCAGGGTATTTTATTTTATGCTTCTGTTGTTAAAACAATACAACATGGATGTCTGGACCATATGAAGCTGTAGCCCTGTACAGCTCTTTTTAATTATGTCTTTATGAACCCCAGTGTGGGTGTGTATTCTGGTTGAAGAATGTCTTATTTCTATGTCACTTGCATCTGTTCCTTGCTGCCTTAACCTAAACTCCTATGTAGTAGTAGGACAAGGGGTAATGGTTTTAAATTAAAAGAGGGTAAATGCAGACTAGATATAAGGAAGGAATATTTTACAAACAAGGTGGTGAAACACTGGAACAGATTGCCCAGAGAGGTTGTAGGTGCCCCATCCTTGGCAACATTCAAGGTCAGGTTGGACAGGGCTCTGAGCAACTGAGCAACTGAGCAACTGAGTTAAAAAGGTCCCTCCTCACTGCAGGGGGTTTGGACTAGTTGACCTTTCAAGGCTCCTTCAAACCAAACGATTCAATGTTTCTATTATTCTCTCAAAACAAACCCTTTCCTAAGCTACAAAAAGACTGCTCATTATTTTATAGTTAACTTGTCTCAAATTAAAAAACTTTATCAATGATCTGGATGAGGGGATCAAGTTCACCCAAGGTAAGTTTGCAGATGGCATCAAGTTGGGTGAGGGTGTTGATCTGCCTGAGGGCAGGAAGGCCCTACAGAGGGACCTGGACAGGCTGGATCAATGGGCTGAGGCCAATTGTATGAGGTTCAACAAGGCCAAGTGCTGGGTCCTGCACTTGGGTCACAACAACCCCAGGCAGCACTACAGGCTGGGGGAAGAGTGGCTGGAGAGCAGCCTGGCAGAGAGGGACCTGGGGGTGCTGATTGACATCTGGATGAACATCAGCCAGCAGTGTGCCCAGGTGGCCAAGAAGGCCAACAGCATTCTGGCTTGTATCAGAAACAGTGTGGCCAGCAGGTCTAGGTCAGTGATTGTTCCCCTGTATTTGGCACTGGTGAGGCTGCACCTTGAATCCTGCGTTCAGTTCTGGGCACTCACTACAAAAAGGACATTGAGGTGTTGGAGCATGTCAAGAGAAGGGCAACAAAGCTGGTGAAGGCTCTAGAGCACAAGTCTTGTGAGGAGACTTGATCTTGAAGGTCTTTTCCAACAAACACAATTCTATGATTCAGTGATGGTTTGAAAAAAAAAAAAGTCCTTACAACTAAACCAGTTAATAGAAAGCAGCCAGAGCTGTGCTGAAAGCAATTCAGTAAGTCAGGTCCAAAGCTAACTGAAAATATGTCTTCAACATGCCTTGTTCTCCCCTATAGCTGCCTTCACGTGCACAAACCCAGTGTTTATGCTTGACTCAATAAGTGACTTCTTCTCCCTACACTTGCTCAGGGTCCAGCAAAGGAGCAGATGCAATCTCATCTGTTATTGTGATTACAATAGAAAGACTCATTATTCCAAATGTTCCCTCATCCATCCTCTTTTCTTTTTCTGCTTCTGGGCTTGATTGATATTCAGATGTGGAATAACCCTGGAAATTTGTTTAGGAGCAAATAACAAGTAATATTGTAGAAGAACATCTATCACTCTGTGCATACTGTATTCTTATCTCTTAAAATTACTGTTGTCTGTCAGCATTGCATGAAACATGAAAGTTTTGATCACATGTGTCCACAAAAGTGATGCTCAGATTTAACTTCCACTGTTTGCAGATACTGAGGGAAACTAAAATAAAAATCTACTTTTACTTTACATACTATTTGTATTAATGCAATAATCTTGGGTTATACCCTTAATGCCTGTGGCACTTGATGGACAGGGCTGGATGCCTTTCTCAAACTAAACTCAGAAAAGGAATGTCAAAGAATGGTACTTCACAGTCTGCAGCTGGCTGGGAGGAGTTTCTGCATCATCTCTGCACCTTCTCTACAAGAGTGTTGGTACTGAGCCTGCATCAGCCTGTGACCCCACAGCTGAGCAAGGAGGGGAGGTGGAGTGTTCAGCCTTCCTTGCATGTGTAAGGAGGCTGTTGTGATCCACAGTAGAAGTCAAACTGGTTCACAGAGAACACCCCTAGGCTTCCAGTTCCCAGGCTATTTTTTCTTTATTGATAATATAGAGGGTGAAAAGCTCTGTGCATGTCTATGTCTTGAAAAAATAATTAAGCTGGGCACAGAGTGAAGCTTTTCCCCTCTTGGCCTTTAGTTTGATAAGTAGTCTATTCTAAAATGGTGGCCCTAAAATAAGATGCATAAAGATTCACTGGTGTATCAGTCATAACACTCTAAATCTGAGTCCTTATTTTTTGGTGGTGGTGTGTGCAGAGACAGATTCTTCCTTGGAAGTCTTCCTGGCAAACATTTCCCTGACTTAGATCACCCCTCAGAATAAGCTGCAAGACAAAAGGGACAAATTGGTAGTGATGACACTGGAGCAGAATAAACAAAGTGAAGCTTGATGATGGTGAGTTCAAAAGGCAGGATATCCCGGGGTGTTTGCAAATGAGCTGTTGGGACTAAGTGTTACAATTAGGACCTTTTGAAAGAAGATGCTTCCAATTCACTGCACACCGTTAACATAGTTGTGGGCACTGAATCTCTCCACCACCACCAGTGTGTAATACATCCTCCCTTTAGAGAAACTTGAATTACTCTCCAAATGGTTTGCCCAATTTCAGATGAAAATTGTGTTTCAGACAATAGCACAGCAGTGTCTCCAGGATGAGAGTTGTTCTCTTCTATGTAGAAAATTAATGGCTTGTTTTGTTCAAACACTTTGTGTCTTCTCCCCATGCTGATAATCTATTCTGAGCTATATTTACTGGTAAAAAAGCTGCAGCAGCTGAAGCCAGACTTGAGGTGAACTGTCTTCCCGTTTAGAAGACAGAACAACTGCCTTTCAATTCAGATACAAAACAAGAGGCCCTGGCCAGTTGTGGTTGTTGAAGACTGCCTCACAGAGCTACCTGAGAATCCAGTGGTCTGTTTGATTGCCTTTGGCCTGAAATTCCTGTTACAGATTCAAACTGGGAAAGTTTTTTCCATCTTTCCAGAGCTTTTGTGTACTGTTTGCAGCCTTGTTAAAACAGCTGCTGTCTGTTGCAAAGGCAACTGCATTTTGATAGTGGATGGAGATGAGCCTAGAATGAGAAAAATAAGGAAAGGCAGTGCTGTCAGAAAAGGACTACAGTGTCATTGTACTACCATATGTCAGAAATGTTAAGGTTGGTACCAAAATCTTCCAGATGGAGAAATGAGGTAGACAGGGGAGATGTTCAAGGGAAAAGATGTATCTCCAGGAGAGGACTTTTTTTCTAATTTCATATTAAAACTATGTTTTCTAGTTTTGGTAATATCATACATCCAATTACACTGACCATTGGGAAAGTTGAGGAGGGCAAGACTCATTATGTGGACTTTGGAGGTATCCTGTCTTCAAAACAAAGCCTATCAAAGCTAGGTTTCCAGAAGAGCTCCCTTTCAGCTATTTTAGTAAGTGGGTAGATTTCCAGGGAAGTTTCAGCTCCCCAGGAGCTGAACCCTATTGAACACACGTGCTGAGCACCCTTGAAAATTGATCCCAAATACAAGCTCTGTCTTTTAAAAATATTATAGTACGGGGAGAGACAAGTAACTCAGTGAATACAGAGCTCAAGAGCTTATGATTCTCCTTGTGCACAAGCCTTTCCTCCCTGGGGAAAGAGGAAAGGGAGTGACTAACTGTGAGCTCAACTGTCTCTGAGGTACTTGAGATAATTGTGGTACAACTGGTTTGAATTGGAAATGGAATTAGAGTGTTCCTTTTTGCTCTTCTAATTAATCAGGGTTGAATGTCTGTATTTGCAGCTCCTTCAATTAGTTCTCTACAGATAGGCCCCCACCCAAACTATTAAATTCTGGGATTTGTGTTCGGAGTGAAAGTGCTCTACAGGTGCAAAGCTCTCAGCTAAATTACTTCTCTCAAAATTTACATTTTGGGAGTTGAGGAAAATAAGACACAAAAGTTGTCAGAGTTTGATAACTGCAGTCCAACTGTGCCCTTCCTCCCTTCAAACCAAACCATGCAGGGAGTCAAGCAAGCCATACACTGTCTCTGGTGTTCCTGTTTGATGTTCAAGTCCTTTTTCCCCTCCATCTGCAACAAGGAAGACCAAAGGGAGACTACAGCAGAGTTTTAAGTAGCTAAATCTATTTACTACAGCAACAACACAAAAAATTTAAACCAACAAAAAAACCCAAATCCCTTCTCCCAGCTGTTCAAGTAGTAAAATAGGCAATTCTGAGACAGTGTAAACTAAGTGCAAGCCAAAGCCAGAAAAGTTCAAAAGAAGTCTGTAGAAAAAAGCAGCAAGAAAAGCAGAGACAGTGGAGACAGAGTCCTTGGTAAGGTGGTGGGGACTTAAACATGTTCAGTAGAGTCGTAGCTATGGAAACACATGTGAATGCAAGGATGTTGGTGTCTACACATGGTACTATGCAGCAGCAATTTTCACTCCATGCAGTTCAGGTCTTGATGGCCAGCATCCCCACAGACTGCTCTCAAAGTGTGGCAAGTTGACTCACTCACATGCTTTTCAGCAGCAATATTATTCTCAAAGTCTGTCCTTTCTCCTTTTACCTTTAGGTGAAATTTTTGCATCATGTAAGTGGAAAATTTGAAACTGATTATATATCTGACAAATCTGTCTCCTTAGCTATGAAGATGGGGCTGGGAAGACAGGAGCAGGTCAGTCAGTTGTTAAAGCTTTTATTATTCATTTTGACCAGCTTTTTCTGGTGCAGGGCTATTGTCTAAAGTGCCTGGGAGAATTTATCCTTTTATGTATATATTTAGTAACATCAGTAAGAGGAGATATTTATGGGAGAGAACTAGTCTTTCCAATCTCCAGGCAATATTTCACAGTGGTGACCTTGAAACAAAAGTTTATGAACTTTCTGACTCACAGGCCTCACTTTCAGGTTCAGGAAGCCACTTTCACTGGCATTTTGAAACTTGTGATTCAAGTTTCAAAGTTGTTTCATTAAGAGAACTTCCTCTCGTGCTTTCTGAAAGTCTTTGGTAAGTTAGAGGGATTTGAAGATAAAAGGGTCTATTTTCATAGAACCTCAGAATTAAGAGGGAATGGGGTTTATCCAGTGAGAGAGTGCTGGAGACTATTTTTTTAACATGACCTGCTTCCCAAAGTCCATGTTCTCTATACATCCCAGTGCTTTATTTTCCTGGGGATGTGGTGGCACAGAAAGCTGTTCTAGCATTGGTGCATCAAGCAAATTGCAAGGCTTGTGCAGGACTGAGGGAAGATTTCTGCTTGCCACTGCACATATGATAATGCTTCCCATTCCATGCAACTTGAAGTGAACATACTCAGAAGAGTGTATACTGCATCCTTTCCTATGACTAAGCAGAAGGATTCATCAAATGCCCATATGGATGAAATAGTTGATTGTAGGAACCACCAGAGCTCTGAGGAACCTCATGCTGGCCTTGTTTGGAGTTAGACAGTTGTGATGTGGGTTGTGGAAAAGCACGAGAGAAGAGAGAAGGGAAAATGGAAAGACATCTTTTTCTTTTGAAGTTTCCAAGTTTCTTCTTGCAAACTGTTCTGCAATGGGAAAATACACAAACTGCCCAACACAAACAGACCTTAATACAGTTCACTTGAGACTCCTGGCTGCTCTGGGGTGGGTTTTGTAGTTTTCTAAGTTCAGCTACCATGGAAGAGTCTAGAAACTGGGGAGCAGGCTTGACAGCTTCCTGGGATTTTTATTTTTGTGTGTTTATTTTTCAAGGAGGTGTTCTTGGTTATCAGCAGGAAATAGATTGCACAAACAGCTTTTCATTAAGGATGCTTGACCGTAGCCCTGAGCCACAATGGATGTTCAAAGAATTGAATGAGTTTCCCAGTGCATCTGTGAGCTGCTAGGGAGGTGTGTGTAAGGCTTTCAAAATGAAGCCTCTGATTAAAGCAAACTCCACGCAAAGGGAAAATGCAGCCTCCTTTTGTGAAGAGCAATTCCATGCACTGTTAGGTAAATTGCCAGGTGCGTGCTTACTGTGGGAACAGAGATGGCAAGGGAAGGGGCACATCAGCACTGTGGCAGAAGGAAGGAAGCTTCTTGAAGGTTAGCAGTGAATAAAAGACCTTACAAATGTCAGGTATATTTTTGAAGTTCCTGTTGGTCATCGGGAGCCTTAATCAAGATGTTCTCTCACCTGTGTTCCTGCCCCTCTTTGACACATTTAGAGAGTAGAAGTAAGGTGAAGGGAATTGATGGACCACAATTGAGAGGAAGGGAAAATTTAGTGGTAAAGACTCAGCAGGACATAGTCATAAAGGTGATCCCTCCAAGGCTCTTTTTGTTTTTCATGTGCAGGCCAGGAAGACAGTGCTGAGAATACAAAAGGTCTTTGTTTTCACAATTGACAGGTTTTGGTGAGCCATGGAAACAAATACTCATCCCTGATTCTTCAAGAACCACTCTGCCCCTCTTAGGGAGATGGAAAGCGTTCAGCAAATGCCCAGATCCCTTTCTAGGAGAAACCTCCAACTCTTCCAACTTCAAATCAGAGAAAGGAGATTGCAAGCGTAGGCCTGTAATAGAAGAAGGAGAGAAAGACAAAGGGAGACAAATGGGACCTTAGATAATTTCCTTATTTTAAATCAGGACAGCTACTCATTGCATGGTCCTTATCCCACCATCCTGAGTCAGAAGACAAAGGCATTCCTTCCAGGATGATGACATAGAGGGTGCCAAGATAAGGGGCCAAGGCTGGGGAGGCACCAGTCTGGGGGGATGTACCAGGCTCCCAAGGGAAGGAAAAAAAAGTGTGAGAAGGACAAGAAAAGACACATTGGTTTGGCTTGATCCCCTTCATCAGCTTCTGAAGAAATCCTTATTAGTAGGTGAACTCTCTGTGATCTACATTGAGAGCAGAGGGCATAAGCCTCCCCCAGGGCTTTGCTCCTCCAGAAATCCAAAGGGAATTGGCTGGCACTGAGGGCAGTGTCAGAGCTTTGGTTTGATCATGTAGATTACTACTCCGTGTCCTAGAAAATTGCAGCATTATTGCTACTTAGCTAATTGTCTGTAGGGCAGTGAAAAAGGGTTTATGGTGAAACTAAATGGCTCGCAAAGTTGGCATGAGTAAAAAGTGCTTCAATAAATGCCATTTTTACATCAATTTCACAGCCTTTGTAGCAGGAGTCTTAACAGCATTTTGTTTGCCTTACAGAGGCCTTGTACGTGTCCTCCCCTTTCCTGAAAGGCACCAGGGCACTGAGTTGCAAATGAGAAATAATTTTCCAATGAGAGATCCGTAAGTAAATCTTGCCCTGCAGGATCCACAGCAAGAAACAAGACTGGTGCTAACTGGAATAAAAGTTTTGCTGTCCTATTTCTGCATTTTCTCACACCTAATAACCACCTTTGTAAATAATTTTGTGATTTTGTCCCTTTGGGCAGCTGTTCTGGAGGGATTTTCCCCTCAAAAATACCCCACTGGCTTCTCCACTTGCCCAGTTACTGGGCAGAATGGTTTTCCTTTGAGGCTAACACTGTGAACTTGGAAAAGGTTTATGGTCACCAAACAAAGGCAGAAGCTGTTACGAAGCAATAGAGGTGAGGCAAAAAGAATAACTTGAATTGTTGCCTTATGAATGGCCTGGGAATTGCCTCTAAGCTGTGGTTTGGTCTGCTCTCTCTCAAAGTATTGTGGCAGCACAAGGACCTTGTGGTCCTCACCACATGAGAAAATTCCTGCCCCACTGTGCTAGCTAGATGCATACGTGTGTGAAAGATTTGATGTGCCAGATTTGGTGCATTTTCCCCATTCTTTTCCCCAAGGAGTGCTATCTTGCTGACGTTATAAACAAGCAGACACTACATGTGTACAGCACAGGGAAGAAAAGAAAACAGGATGTTTAAAAGAATCCTGTTGTAATAAGACTTTTCTGCTTTACAACAGTGTTAGCTGTGTGTTCCTGGCTCTAATTTTTAAGTAGAGGTGAAGTGCTTTATCTTGGATAGGTCAGTACTGTTTAGAATGGCTGTGTGGTATCTTTGATCTTTGGAATTTCTGAACTTGCCACATCTGAGAGCAGACCATGTGAATGGGACAAACAGCTCTCACTCTTTCTGAAGGTCGTTCATGGAGTTACCTGTCCTCACCAATGATTACCTGGACAGATAAAAGACAGCTGTTTCATCTCTTCTCCCACCTCTTTCCTCCAAAAGGCTACTCAGTTAAGTCCCTGGGAAGGAACCAGGGATTAGAAAAAATTGCTTTTAAATTTTAAATTTTAGCAATTGCTTTTAAAACATTTATATAGTTTAGAAAATTCTTTTAAATGTGAAATTCCATGATTTCATCTATGGCATCTTTCTAGATTTCTTTTTGTCACAAATGAAGCCAAATATCTGAAAGAATACTCCAGACTAAAGTCTTTGTGTCCCCAAACTTTGGGTGGACCCTGTGTGGAAAGATTTCACTGTGCAGTGCACCCATGCAGGCAGGTAGGAGCTGGCTCTGGAAGAGTTTCAAACAGCTTGGGCTGAAGCTCACTGTGGGATGGAGGCTGTGTGGTTGTGTTGATGGCAAAGCTCTCAGCAAAGCCAGTTATCCTGGGTACAGCACTGTGCTAACACCATTTCTAGATCACAGCAGGCTTGTGGATGGCTGGTTCATCCCACAGACAATGCTACTTTACATCTGCCTCTCATACACTGTAATTTTTCCTACCTAAACGGGAAAAAAGAAGGTCCACTGATGTGTCGCCTGCTAATATGGGTCACTATATCTTACTGCTTTTCCGAAGAAAAATGCATGCTTCAAAGGAGACTGGGAGACTTCAAGGGACCTCCTTTGTTGGATTTTTTTTAAGGCTTGGATGACATGGGAAGGGCTGTGTATCCAGATAGTGGGTACACTGGAAAATTCAGACTCTTTGGGCTGAGGTAAGGGGATCAAGTGGCACTGAGGATGCCTCAAGTTCCTACCAAGCAGATAGGAAGGCTGCAGCTCTGACACAATTATCAGATACCTGCTGATATACAGTGTTTATGCAGTTATTTCAGCTCATGTTGAATCTGGAAAATAAGACCCATCCAAAACAGAACATGTTGTTGTTGCATTTTTCTGAAAAAAACAGATCCAGGGACCCAAAGTTTCCACCATATGATCAACCTATGTTCTTCAGCCAGCTTTTGAAGCTACCAATTCAGAGGGCTCAAGACCTAAATAGGTCAGTACCCAAAGCCCACTAGTGAATGTAATTTACGGGCACAAGTAATGGATAAATTGGTTAATAAATTGGTTAATTTAATCAATACATTGTATAATATCATCAACCATCACGTCCAAAAAGGGGGATCTTTACAACCTGCCTCGGGAGCACAGCAACTCAGACTTGTTCTCAAGTTGCACTGGCATTTTGCAAAAGCTCCAGGTTGCAACACAAGGCTCCCATTGGTTGGAAGAAGGGTTTTGATAGATAAGCTGTAAAGATGGCTTTTATTTGCCTTGGCTGGTACACTGTTTCATTTCTGATACCATTGCTTCTTGAATCTCTGAGCTACACTAACTTTCTCCTTGAAGGAAAGGGAATAGGGAAGATAATCTCCCACAGTTCCTGGGTCAATAACTTTAGTGAGAGAAATATTTTCCGATCAGGACTCACATCTCATGCTCTATTTTATTGCCCCATGTGGCTTCCATACACTTTTTCACATGGACCATCAGCATTTTCAGGCTTTGGTCTGTTCCTCAAGATTATCCCCACTGTAACTCTTACATAAGCCTGTCACTCCAAGCCCCCATCCCACAGTAGCTGTTGCTTCCTTCTTTTCTATAGGTCTTGCCATATTCAGAGGCTCATCAAACACATTTCCAAACTTCCACCTACTTCTGAGCTGCATGCCAGAAATTTTACAGCTCATTTCTCTTCACTGCTTGGCTTTGCTATTGCCTGAAATCAGGTGTGTTCTCTAGGAAAAGAAGGGGACGAGGAGCAGGCTGGGACTTCATAGAAATTCTTGTTTGATTTGGCTCATTGAGGTATTTGGAATCATCTTTTTGCTAACCTGATACCTGGCAGCAACAGCAGAACTTTGTGCAGTTATCTGTTTTGCCTGTGCCTTGAATCAAACCTGGCTTAATACCACCTTGTGGACATCTTGGACTTTAAGAAGTAATTGAAAGCATGTGCTCACTGTGCCACACACAGGGGAATGTAGCTGTCAACTTCTTTTTTCTCCTAGGAATTTAGGTGCAATCCAGAAACACCTCTGTCATCCCCTGGAATTGAAGTAACATCCCTCCCATGCAGAAGAAACTGCTTCTCATTTTTCCTAGAGGCAGGAGCTGGAAGCATGAAATCACAGGCATTAACTACCATATGGAATTTACATGTTACACAGGAATCCATGTCCCCTGGGATCTGCACCACCATATCAAACTTGAAGTCTGAGACCAACGCCTGAACTTCATCTCGTAACACCTTGACCTGCATTTGCCCACTCAAGCTGCACCTTTCACATTGTTGGTAAAGGCCACCTGGCCAGGAGTGGGGCTACAGCCAGGTACACTGGAGGGACCAGCATGGTAGCAGCTGGATGCTAGATCTCATTGTTATGCAATCTAGGTACAGCAGACTCTTCATCCTCAACCTTAACTGCTGTCTGCTCAATGAAAGCAGCACGTAGGCAAATAGCATTTTGCATTTTAAAAGAGTTTTAATTTGTAGCTGTTTTGAAAGTACACACCAAGGCTAATGAATAGTCACTCCATTCTTTAGGATACACAAGAACAACTGTCTAAAATTAGCATTAATTATCTGAATTACAGTAGCACCAAGAGGCTTCAACTGATCTCGGGCTCTTGCTGCAGTAGGTTTAGGATGAGCACGCTGTGTGAAGCTGGTGTAGGTTGGTGTAGTTGTCACTATAACTTAAGGGAGAGGTGATCAAGGAGTGACTTCCTTCTTGAGGTCTATAGCTGAAGCTGTAGACACAATGGAGAGCTGTAGTGAGCAGCAGACCTTCATTGCTCCTGAGCTCACTTTGCTTCCCATTTGAATGCTACTACAATTCTATGTCTCATTTATTCATTTGTTTTTCTCATTTCACTGATCCCACCTAGAGCACAGGCCCATGAATGCCTGCACCACTGATGTCAGGAGCTGGAGCACCACAGTGGAGAAAGGCAGGAGAGGAAGCAATTAAGAGCTGGTGGGAAGCTCTTCATTAGGAGAATCATAGAATCATAGAATCATAGAAGAATCATAGAATCCTAGGGGTTGGAAGGGACCTCGAAAGATCATCTAGTCCAACCCCCCTGCCAGAGCAGGGTCACCTAGAGCACATCACACAGGAACTTGTCCAGGCGGGTTTTGAATGTCTCCAGTGAAGGAGACTCCACAACCTCTCTGGGCAGCCTGTTCCAGTGCTCTGTCACTCTCACAGTAAAAAAGTTTTTTCTGATATTTACCTTGAACCTCCTATGCTCCAATTTGCACCCATTACCTCTTGTCCTGTCACTGGTGAAGAAGTGAAGAAGAAATACTGGAGAAGTATTTTAATATTATCCCTTTCTTAACAAGAGTAACACACTCTGTCCCCAAGGGCAGGGCTTGTTTTGTTCAGCTCGACCATTCAAGGGATGGAAAGTAGAGAAGGGATGAAGCATCTTACCTTAGGGCACTCTCATCTCTGAAAGTAGAAGGTAGCTCAAAACCCTCATATGCTACCCAGGTAGTCTTTAACATCCTTCTGTGATGAGGAATTACTATGAGATTTTTTTTGCAATAGGCAGCACCACAAATTTGGTAAAAGCTCCTCACTGTGCATGGGCCCCCCCTGTTGTTTCCATTGTTATGACATAAATGTTAATGAACATTTCATGTAACCTAAGCATGAATTAAATGTACCAGATTTGCAGTTCTGAAGTTGGGTGCCATGTTCTCCTTGAGCTTAAGTTCACAGAGACAATCATCCCTGCAGGCTGGTGCTTCAAACATACTGCACAAGAGAGTGGAAAAAGACCCATTTAATTTTTTACTTTTTCTTTTGGCCTATTGGCTTTTCCTTTACTCTGGAAAAACTTTTTGCTGGGTTTGAGGATTGTTTTCATGCCCCAGCACTGGTCTACTTAAAATCTGATGGAGAAAATAAATGAATTTCACTCAGGCCCTCTCACTACTGCTGGATGACTACTAAAATGGTGGCAATGACAGCCTGAGATTACACTGCAGAAAACACATGGCCTGGAAGTCCAGACCAGTTCAAATAGAGGGTTTTTTCAAGAAATCCCACTCTTCTCCAGCCTCTGATGCTGTCTCCCGTAGGTTCATTGCTGTCTATCTGGACATCCCTGGAGACTAATCCATCAGTCAGGTGTTTCTCCACACCACATTACAGACAAGTGCCACGACACTGTGCCTGTGCTGGGACATCAGCCAACTGTGTGCTCCTGGTAGCAGGGCACTGACCCTGAGCCAGTGCATCCAGACTGCCCAAAGTTTCTAGCTTCTCAGCAGAGCAGAATTAACTTGCCATTACACAGCTTTTGCATGGGAACTGACTTGTCTTCTCCATGCATCTGCCCACAATATACCAGAGGCAAGCTCTGACATCTCAGGGACATCTCAGTGGCCCACTGTCTCAGAGCGACCACACTGTAAATTTAATCTCTTCAGCATTCTATCTTTATGAAGTAGAAGGGAAGAGGCATATCCAAGCTATGTCACATCTCCCAGGTCATAAGGGCTTTCTCAAGCTTTTCTTCTGAAAGAACAGGACTCTCAGTCTCTCTTTGCCCCTTCCTTGCAATGAACGGAGAGTTTCAGGCATTTCCATCTTTCCCCCAAGGAAAAAGGCTCATGTCTCCTTATATTCCCCTCTAAAAGGTACTGGCAAGGGATGACCTCTTTTCCTCCTTTGCTCTCTGCCTGTGTTCACCAGTGCTCCTTGGGAAGGTCTAGCAGATGAGCCTTTGATGTGCCATCTCTCACGGCTGAGTCTGCCCCTCAGAGCCTCAGTGATGCCTCCCACCCACAGCCCAGAGCTGTGCCAGCTGCTGCAGCGTGGCCTGCAAGACACAGAAACACATTGATTATTAAGTGAGATTAAACAAAATAATATATTAATAGGTGGACCAGGGCTACATTTTAGTCCTTTAAGTAGCTTAAACCTATAGGGCTGCTCAGACAGGTTTTATTTCTTCGGTCTCTTCAAACACTGGAAGGAGGATTTTGCAGAGAAAGAGCTGCTTTGGACAAGTTAAAGGTGTAAGTCCTAGAAAGAGGGGAGGAGTGGGGTACTTCTGCCTTGGAGATGTTGCTGCTGATGTGCATTCCATGTAGGGATTCAGGGAAGTGGTGGTATCTTACTTGTTTTCTGGAAGCAAACAGGAATTTATACACTACAGCACCGGGTATTTGATTTAGCCTCTGCTCCATTATACTTGAAATGGGCTTTCTTAATGTTTCCTGCATTAGAAGTATTTTTATGGCAGTCAGCAGAAGACAATAAAGCTCTGATAGCACCAATAGCCTCTAGCAAATAGTATTGCTTTGCTAAGTGTAGGAAGAGGTGTCCTCTTTTTTCCTTAGGTGAACGTTTCTTTTTTGGAAAGCTGAAACACCTGACTACTAAGCTGGCAGAAATGTCCAGCTGCAGGTCAGAACATTATGGTATGTTTGTTGTCTAAAACACTCTGTGGCCTGCCAGACAATGCCACATTGCTCTGTGGCCTGAGGTCAGCTAATTCATAGTCATCAAATAGTAACCACTTGCTCAGGGCTTGTCATTTCATACTATATAGAAATAAAGATAAGAAAGTGGATAATATTCAGGAAGTCAGGCAGTAACATTGATCTCATAACCACATAAAACCACACCTTTGTGGATGAATAATCTTCTGAGATTAAGATATTCAAGCAGGGAATTTAGAGAGTGGAAGGACTGTTAGCTTGCTCAACCTTTTCCCTGGACAAGATAGTACGTTCCTGTGTTGTTTGTCTGTTTTGAAGTATCTCCATGTAAGCGGGAGGAAAAGGTTCATCTCTTCTCCTGGGATAGTCTTCATCTTTCCAACAGATCGACAGAAGATTTATAATCTTGAAAAACGTCACCCCTAGGTTATAAAGTTAATTTATTTGCACTCCCTAATTACATATGAGATGTGCTTAGTTTCCAAGATAAAACCCGGAGTGGTTTATTTGTTGTTGCTTATTTTGTTTTGTTTTGTTTTAATCTGCTGGCTTTGCAAACTCTTCCTGGAACTGGGAAATAAACAGTATTTTCTGCTTCCAGTGCTACTTTTAGCCATCTCAATTTCTCAGAGTGTAAGAGGAAGGTAATTTCATTGGCAAAATGGGAAGCAGGATTAATTCCTGTTTACCTTCTGTTTAGTGGTGATGGGTCTGTAAAGCTAGCTAGAGAAAATACTACATTGTAAGACAGATCCTCTGAAGGTCCTAAACTACTGTAATTTATGCCAGCTGCCCAGAGACACTTGCTGTTGTCATGTTATGCTAACAAACATCAAAGTCCTAAAATACTTTGGTCCAAAATAGCATAACTCTGCATATTTCATTAAAAGAGATCTTCTTTTGCTGCAGCTGAGCATCTGGCCCTGTGAGCTGATTTTGTTTCCAGCTGGAATAATTATTTCTTTGGCTGTAGGAAGATACATCCCATGTTTATGCTCAAATCAAGGTTGTTGGACTCAGTAGTAACATATATAAAACCTGAGCATTATTGAACATCTTTGTGCTACATAAATATTCTGATGGACCTGAGCAAGCTTCCAAAGTCCTACCCTAGTATTCACTGTGATTTAATTTATGGTATTTTCCCCACTACTTTAAGCATCCTAGCTGGAGAATCTGGAGAGAGAATTGACAGGGTATAGGAATTTTCAGAAATTAACATCTGGTGGTGGACATCCCAGATTAACATTAATAAATGTTAATATGAAGTAGTGTATGCAGCTCTGGAGTCCTCAGCACAAGAAAGAATGGACTTGTTGGAGAGGGTCCCAAAGAGGGCCACAAAATTATCAGAGAGCGGGAGCACCTCTGCTATGAAGACAGGCTGAGAGAGTTGGGGTTGTTCAGCCTGGAGAAAAGGCTCTGGGGAGACCTTATGGTGGCCTTTCAATACTTAAAGGTGGCTTATAAGAAAGATAGGGACAAACTTTTTAGCTGGGCCTGTTGTGATAGAACAAGAGAAAATGGTTTTAAGCTAAAAGAAGGTAGATTTAGACTAGATATAAGGGAAAAAAATTACAATAAGGGTGGTGAAACACTGGCCCAGGATGTCAAGAGAGGTGCTAGGTGCTCCACGTCTGGAAACATTCAAGGTCAGGTTGGATGGGGCTCTCAGCAACCTGATCTAGTTGAAGATGTCCCTGCCCATGGCCATGGGTTTGCACTAGATGACCTTTAAAGGTCCCTTCCAATCCAAACCGTTCTGTGATACTAGGATTCTAAATGGAGTGGAACACTGACTGACTGGTGAGTTGTGATAAGGAGAACTATTTTCCTTGTCTTTCTAAAAGCTGGCTTCATTCAGCATCCTCAGTCTGCCATGTGCAATCAGAAGAGAGAAAAATAAATATAATTGCTACAGAGGCTTGAATCTGACACCAACGGACACACAAAATACTTATTTCTCTGTTAATGCTGATTTTGTCACCAGAACTGGGCGATGAATGAAAGGGTCATAGGATCCCTTCCAGTAGCTGAAGCTGTCCCATTGTTTGTCTGGAAGTAAAGGAATTTAGTATATCCTTTACAAAGAAAATGTTGTGATTAATAGTGTTTTATTTATCCCACTTGAAATTCATAGTCCAGCCTGACCTGAGGAAATCCAGATGGTCCATTTGAAATTTAGAGCTTGAGAAGGGACAGAGGACATCAGGTACACAGTGGCATTTTGACATTTTCCACAGGAGTCTTCCCTTTATACCTGAAAAAAAGTAAAATACTGTTTTACTTGCATTTATGGCTGCTTGATGGCTGTTTTGCAAACCAAACAGATACCCCTGCTGAAAGCTGGGCAGAGAGGGGTCCCTGCATGGCTCCTGAATTGCTACTACCATTCCATCCCAGGCACACTGCTGCTTTTTTTTTAAGGCATGACTTGCAAACACCTATTGCCAGGTCTATTGGTTTTGGCTGGGATAGAGTTGATTTTCTTCACAGTAGCTGGTATGGGGCTGTGCTTTGGATTTGTGCTGCAAACAGTGCTGGTAACACAGGGATGTTTTTGTTGTTGCTGAGCAGAGCTTACACAGCATCAAGGCCTTTTCTGCTCCTCACCCCACCCCACCAGCAAGGAGGCTGGAGGTGCACAAGAAGCTGGGAGGGGACACAGCAGGGACAGCTGACCCCAGCTGACCAAAGGATATTCCATTCCATATGACATCATGCTCAGCAGTAAAAGATGGTGGGTGGAGGGGAAAGGAAAGGGAGATGTTAGGAGTGATGGTGTTTGTCCTCCCAAGTAACTGGTATGTATGGTGGATCCCTGCTCTCCTGGAGATGGCTGAACACCTGCCTACCATGGGAAGCAGTGAGTTAATTCCTTGTTTTGTTTCACTTGCAGACACAGTTTTTGCTGTATCTATCAAATGTCTTTATCTCAACCCACAAGTTCTCTCACTTTTACCCTTCTGATCCTCTCCTTCACCCCGCCAGGGCGAGTGAGCAAGCTGCTCTGTGAGGCTGAGCTGCCTACTGGAGTCAAACCACAACACCAGGTTTTTTCTACAGGCATATCCAGATCTATTTAGAAGCAACAGGCAAGAGTAGCAGCTTCCTGTGACGAAATGTCCTTAATTTTGCCCATGACTCATTTGCTTTGGCAGCATCTGGAGCAGTAAACTAGCTCTATGGACACTTGAAGTGATTGATTTGAATTACAGAAAAGGCACAGCAGAGGGGTAGAAAGAGTCAAGCACCACACCTTGCCTGATTTATGGCTGTGAAGCCAGTGGCCTCTGCAGCAGAGAGTGGAGAGATGAAGATCTATAGCCACCTGTGTTATCACCCAAGGAATGGGGAGAAATGGGTCACATTTTATTCTAGCTGGCAGACACAGAAAAGGTCTCCTCCTTTGCCTCCTCCCTTGCTTTGCCTTTTGGTGTTATGACTAAAGGGATGGACCAAAGAATGTAAATGATGAAGTCTGGTGGTGACCAGAGACCCCAGCACCCCCAAGGTAGTGGTTTCTGCATGATGTAGGTGCCACATTTTAAAAAAAAAGATTGTAATACATGACATTAAAAGAAATAATAACCTTTATAAAGACAAAACCCAACATGTTGTGAATGTTGTCACAGCAATCACGATCTGCCTCCTACCTGGGGAATTTGTGTCTGACCTCCCTCGGCTTCTGTGACAGCAGAGTGGATCAATTTCACCTCAGGGTAAGATTTTGAAGAAAAGTTTGAGATTTCTCCATCTTTTATTTATTTCAGTCTTCCAGCGGATGGCATTTAGGCGTTTTGAGACCCAAAGAAGACTGTTTGTGAGGAATGTACCTCCTTTCATATACAAACAAATTATTTTATTATTGGAGGAAAAACCTCCTGAACTGTGAAGTTTACAACTCAGCTTTTTTAAAAAATTTTACTTTTACAATTATCAGTATTTGCATGAAATCTGTAAAAAGCTCAGAAATGCTACAACTTTCATCACAGTGAAAACACAATGGCTGTTTAGAAGCTGGATATTGCAACTGCCCCACTCACAGCTCATCATGGAACTGAGTGCTGCAGAGACAGCTCAGAAGTAACCAGCCAGAGCCAGAGCAGGGAACTCATCCACTTGGATAAAATCCTACCTGCACGGTGACTCTGGGGCTGGGCTGTCTGAACAGGGAAGGCTGCTAACAGGTGTCATGAAAGTAAAAAAAAAAAAAAATTGCAGTCTTCTTCTTTACTAATCCATGCAGAAGAGGGACAGAAGCCTGCATGCCATGTCAGATGGTAGGAAGCTCATTGTGTGCATGTGGGGGGGGGGTGTGTGCATGTGTAGGGGGGTCGAATGGTGTTGAAGGGAGCTTGGGCTAGCTGCATTTGGGAAGAGACCTTGTCCCAGGCCTCCTCCCAGCTGAAGCCAAGGACCGTGAAGTCCTGGTGGATAACAAGTTATCCGTGGGACAGCAACATGTCCTCATGGCCAAGAAGGTCAATGGAATCCTGGGGTGCATCAAGAAGAGTGTGTCCAGCAGGTTGAGGGAGGTTCTCCCCCTCTCCTCTGCCCTACCGAGACCCCACCTGAAGTATTGTGTCCAGTTCTGGGCTCCCCAGTTCAAGAGAGACAGAGATTCACTTGAGAGAGTCCAACAGAGGCTACAAGGATGATTAAGGGACTGGAACATCTGTCTTGTGAGGAAAGGCTGAGGGACGTGAGGCTGTTTAGTCTAGAAACGAGAAGACTGAGAGGGGATCTTACAAATGTTTACAAATATCTGAACGGTGAATGTCAAGAAGAATGGGCCAGTTTCTTTTCAGTGGTGCCTAGTGATAGAATGAGGGGCAACAGACAAAAAATGGAACACAGAAAGCTCCACCTCAACATGAGGGAAAACTTCTTTACTGTATGGCTTATGGAGCACTGGAACAGGCTGCCCAGAGAGGTTGTGGAGTCTCCTTCTCACAGAATCACACAGAATCACAGAATCACAGAATCACCAAGGCTGGAAAAGACCTTTAAGATCATCAAGTCCAGCCTATGACCAACACCACCACACCATCTAGACCATGGCACTAAGTGCCACATCCAGCCTTGCCTTGAACACATCCAGGGATGGTGCCTCCACCACTTCCCTGGGAAGTCCATTCCAATGTCTAATCACCCTCTCCGTGAGGAAGTGCTTCCTAATATCCAACCTAAACCTCCCTTGGAGCAACTTCAGGCTGTGCCCTCTTGTCCTGTCACTGGTTGCCTGGGAGAAGAGCCCAGCCCCCACCTGACTACAACCTCCCTTCAGGTAGTTGAAGAGAGTGATGAGGTCCCCCCTGAGTCTCCTCTTCTCCAGTCTTCTCTGGAGACTTTCAAGACTGTCTGGAAACAGTTCTGTGTGACCTACTCTAGGGGATCCTGCTCTGGCAGGGGAGTTGGACTCAGTGATCTCTAGAGGTTCCTTCCATGCCCTACCATTCTGTGATTCTATGATTCTAAGCTCTTCCAAGCAGTCTATTTGCCACGTGCTGCAAGCACTGTCACAGCTTTCCTACCCCACAGCCGAGGTGTGTGGGGGCATCACAGCTTAGGCTGATTGGTTGCATGTGGGACCATGGGGTGAGAGGTCCTGCCGTGCTGCCTTCTAAACAAGTGAGATATCATCCTTATGGAGGGGGCTGTGGAAAAGGAGCCATTTTGACATTAACATCAGTAATGGCAGTGTCTGGCACGATGAGCTTTATAAAATCTAAGCAGGTAATTCTCCCATGAGACCAAAACCAGTCATGGTCTTCTTAGGGGGAGATAGTAAAGCCAGGGGGAAATGCATTTGCTTGGTTTTAATGGTGTAGTTTTTCAATCACTTATATCTCAGCAGGCTATAAAAGAGAAAAAAATAATAGTATTAAGGGACTACATGGATCTGTTGTATTACATTGACCCAAATTCTCTATCTTTATAAAACTGCAATAAATGAGACCTCCAACAAGGAATACATTCCCCAATGTCTGTAATATTTATCTTTGTTTTGGTTTTTTTTTTTTGTATTTTTTTTTTTCCATTTGTGTCTGTAAGTGTGGCTCATTCGACAGCCAGTGAGGTAGTTGTTATTAATGTGGAAGACACCTGAAGCAGTTCACTGGAAAGTGTGTCTTACAGCAAATGCAAAGCAAAGGTTTAGGTGAATCAATTTGCTGTTATTATGGTGTCCTTACATGGTCTCCAGCAGAAAGCTCTGTCAAATTTACAGCCACACTTTGTGTCCCTTTGAAGTATTAACTACTTCATACTACTGGTTCTGCTGCCGATGATAAACCAGATGCTTTATCATAGGCTGTGGTGTGGATTCTTACAGGTACTCCTGTGCCAGTTCCTTTTCATTTCCATAGGAGCTGGGCTTATCTGCTGAACTGTAAGCAGAAAATATCTATGGAGCACTTTAAGCACAAACTGCTGCCAAGTATTTTCATTTTAACCTGCATCTTGCATTAGAGGATGTTTTTCCTTTAAGATTTACACCTTAGACTCCTGGGATAATTAAAAAAAAACAACAAAAAACCCACAACTTTTACTGCTGCTCTCATTTTCTTGTTTGTTTGTTTGTCTATTTTTTTATTTATTTCAATAACAAGAGGCAAAGTTAGAACTCTCTTTATGGAATCATCATTGTTGCTTTATTCCACTGACTTCCATGGAATGTGAAATCAGCTAAAGGTCCTGAGGATACATTAACAGCCAAAAACTCCAAACAAAGAGTGTGTTCTAGACTGACCTCACACCCCAGGTCTTGTTCTTTTCATGAATCTTGTTAATGCATACTATTAATTAGAACCTAAAGTTGCCTTTAACTTAAAACACCAATAGTGGACTCTTTTCAATGTTTATCCCTCAATTAAGAATTTTCATCTTTAAAACCACAAAAATAATAATAAAAAAACTCACAAAAACTTTCTATATTTTCCATTTTGGAAATCTTTGTGACATAAAACATTACTGTGTGTAATAATGTTTCATAATGTTTTAAATAGTCCTCTACAAGTGTTTCAGCCAAGTTTTAATAGATTTATTTTCAAATATAATAAACACAGGATCACAGACCGTTAGGGATTGGAAGGGAGCTCTGAAGATCATCAAGCCAAACCTCCCAGCCAGAGCAGGACCACCACACAATCTGGGGCAGGTCACTCAGAAACACATCCAGATGGGTCTTGAAAGTCTCCAGAGAAGGAGACTCCACAACCTCTCTGGGCAGCCTGTCCCAGGGCTCTGTCACCCTCACAGTGAAGACATTTTTCCTCCTGTTGAGGTAGAACTTCCTATGTTCTAGTTTGCATCCATTGCTCCTTGTCCTATCACAGGGCATTACTGAAAAGAGATTGGCCCCTCCTTCTTGACACCCACCCCTCAGATATTTAAATATATTAATAAGCTCCCCTCTCAGTCTTCTCTTCTCTAGACTAAACAACCCCAGGTCTCTCAGCCTTTCCTCATAAGGCAGATGTTCCAGTCCCTTAATCATCCTTGTAGCCTCTGTTGGACTCTCTCAAGTAAATCCCTGTCCCTCTTGCACTGGGGAGCCCAGAACTGGACACAATACTCCAGGTGGTGTCTTGCTAGGGCAGAGAAGATGGGGAGGAGAACCTCCCTCAACCTGCTGGACGCACTCTTCTTAAGTTCTACAGTTATGCATCAAAGACAGTGAGGAAGTCCTGTTCCAAGAGGAAGAGACTAAGTACAACTTGTTATGTACTTGTGAGACTTAGAAAGTTGGAAGAAAGAAAAGTACTATTTTAAAACCAGCTTTTTCCCCATTTCCTTGATCCAAAAGCACAGACAGTTTTGATTTTGGGGTTTAAATTATATTAGTGGCTGTTGAAAAATGCAGAGTGAAATGGCAGTGTTGCTGGAATACAATAGCAGTGCACCAGTAAATACCTCCAGATTTAGCTCCCGTGTATTCTTTTTTTTTTTTTTAATTTAGTATTCCATCAATAACTTTGTTGTACATGCTTTCACACAGATAGTTCCTCTCTTTCAAGGTGGTTTAACTGCCTAGCAACCTTATAAAAATACACCTCAGTGTTCTGTAGGAACAACTGAAAACTGTGTAGCTTACATTAATGTGACTGCAGCGTTTTGAGAGGTAATTACTGAAATGCCCTGGCCCTTTTTACTTTGGTCAGAATTAATTCTAAGAGGAGGCAATGTTTTTAATGACTTAATGAAGCCAAATGATAAAGAATCAAGTAAAATATAGCTATTAAGTAAATCATCCTACTGAAATAGTGACTTTGAAAGACATCAATAAGAGCCGGGCGCCTGCACATTCTTTGTGCCTTTGAAAAAGCTGTTTTCTTCCCAGGAGAAGTAGTAAACTGAAGCTTTCTGAAAAACAAAACCAACCAAACCCAAACAAAACAACCATAAACTGCTATGCATTTATCTCACTCAGCCCCTCGGAGATGTTGATGGCTGGCCTAGTGTGAATGACATATCCAGTCTTACAGAGATTTAAGTGTGAAACTGCAAACGCTTATTGCCAATTTCAGGGCTTACTACTCTGAATAGTAACACCCAGTGGTATCGTATTTATTATTTCCAAGCAGAAATGATGTGCCAAGTAGTTTCTAGAAGATCATGCTTGAGTGAAAATTTGGTTTTGCAGAGATGACTATAGGTTGTATAGGAAGATAACTCCTAAATGAGAGAGTCACTGCAGTGTCTGGTCATTTGTAAGCATGGAATGAGGTCAAATGAACTTAAAATTAAACACATAGCATTCTGAATTTTATTGTGAGTCTTGTGATACTGAAGGCTACCAGAGGGAAATGATCACCTATAAGTGGCAACTGTAATCTACAATGTTTTAGTCTCTCTTTTATGCTCGCAGAAACAAACTTCACAACTGTGACCTGAAAAAGTGACCAAGGAGCCAAAAAGCAAAACGAGCCCCATAATCTGAGCCACCCTTTTGGTTTGGAGGGTAGTTGGCTGACAGATGGGACTTGCAACCCATGTCTCAAAGATTGAAGTACACACACTTGCAGTGATTACATATTTTCATAGTAATTTAATAGATATTTTCACGATGAGGGGAAAGCATCAGCCTTTTTTGGCAGCTGCTTCTTTCCACCAGGGCTGCAGCCTCTTACCCATGACAGTTGCCAGGCAGTCAATGAGTTAGATCAAGAAAGAGATCAGCTCCTTCTGCACACTCCTGAGGCACTGCCATGGAGAGAGCTGTACATCAGAATGCTTATTTTCAGAACATGTCAGTGAGGGGTCTGCAGGCCCTTTTAGCACTGCTGGTTCACCACGCATTTGCAATCAGAAAGTAAGAAAGCAGTTATGCACTTTTTCCCTTACTGACAATGAGACATCTTCCATCTACCCTGAGAGACCCCCCTCTGAGCACTGTTTATGGGATTTTCTTGCATTAAAAAAAAATAAAATAACAACTGCCCTTGTCAATTACTGAGTGGGGCTTTTAGTTTTGTTTGTCTGTGGTGTCAAAGTGGAGAATGACTGCCCCACAGATTGAATGAGCCCTACCACCTCTGCCTAATTGGAAAAACTCCTACCAGAGCTGAAAAATGCTTTTCCAAAAAGCTGTTCTTACATTGTCGAGAGACAGAAACAACAGCTTAGTTTAATAATTACTTATTAATAATCAAGTGTAGCAAAGGTGAAGTCAGCAATGCAGTATTCAAAAGGTATACAAGTTTTGCTTTTTGTAGTGTGTATAATTAATCAGGCTTATATATATTTTACTGTTAACAATATTTTACAAGGAAAAAAATACACCAAGGACCAAAGGGCACAATCATAACAGACTACACCAAGAACTAAGAAAAAACAATGAAATTGATCATAACTGGAAACAAAAGCACTTGAAATTCGGCACCAAAAATTCAGGAAGTGTCCATCTTTAACTGGACCTGAGTGTGCGTAGCTGTCTCTACATTAGCATTTTAATTAGGATCTGAAATGCAGTTTTAAAGTAATTCTTCCAATCATCCCAATTTACCAACCTGAATCCTACAGCAGGCCTCAAGTGTGCAAATAAGATTCCTTTCAGGTGAAACTAAACCAGAAGACAGTTTCTGGAAGATGCCCTCATGCACTCTTACCTTGACCAAGCTTTCAGCCCTCAGGACTGGGAGCTTAGTCTTCAGCACAAACTGAGCACTGCACTGCTTTCTAAAGTGCCATCCAGCTCCCACCAACCAAGGCACACCATGACACTCAAGCCTGTGTGCATCAAGATTTGAGAATTTGGGACTACATCTATGCTAGCAAATTAAATGGAGCCAGGAAATGCCCCTTGGCACTGAAACTCAATTGCCTAGTGTGTTGAATTGCTGGAAATGTTCCTGGTATTCTTTTAGTCAACCAACACTGTCCCAAACTGTTCCTCATCACAGCTCAATAATTAGCATAGATAAGCAACCATCCCCAATAAGCAGTTTCCATGCAGCTACACTTTCCTGGAGTGTGAGATTGAGGTAGTTTGGACACTCTGGAGTAGCCTTTTCAGTGCCAGAGGATGGTCCTAAGCGCATTTAATTTGTTAGTATAAATCTAGTTTATGTATCCTGATTCCTAGATGTTTATAGTCTAAGCAAAATATCATCTGAATAATCAGTTTCAAGCTTGGCTGCTGATGCTCAGCAAAAATACCTGAGAAAAAACAGAGAGATCTGAGACTGGAAGGAGTTAAGTGATTAGATGAACCCTGATTCTGGAAGCAAGAGCTTCACCTGCACAGATGAAGTGCAGACTAATGACTGGAGAGAATGTAACTGCTGACCTAGTGACTATTCTTTCATGAATACAGCTTTATTTTCTCTATTTTTAAATTACTTTATTTTTGCATTTTTTCAAAAGGAAGCTGCTGTTCATGCTAGAGCTTTGCCCTGGTATTAGCAGCTGGTCACCATCAGCTCATTAAACTGCACCACTCCAAAGTGCTAGTAAAGCAGCATTGGTTTGAGCCACTGCAGCTGAGATGATGTGAGCTCTGCTGCTTCCTGCAATGGCAACAGCTGTAAATGAGTAGAAGCAGGAGTTGTGCCTGTCTGTGCTAGTGGTTGGTATTGGGGCAGCTGTGCCAGGCACTGGAATGTGGGAAAACCATCAGCACAATGGAACTTCAAGTGTGTAATTCTGATTGGGTTGGATTGACATCAGGCAAATGTTATTCCTCTCTCATGGTGCACTGGCTCAGGTCTTAATATTTGTCTCTCACTCTGGATGATATGTGTCCACTATGTAGATCTGGAGCAGATAAGGAAGAACTAGGAAAATTAACTGTTATGCTTATACTAGTTGGGGAATCAACGGGATCCTTTGGAATCCCTTATACTTCAGCAGACATTTTCACTAGGTGGTACTTAAAATTACGTTTCCAGTGCAAAAGAATAAATTATTTTTTTTTCCTTTCCTTCAGTTACTCACAAATCCTGAAGTACTGTTTCTAAGCTGAAAAACATCCAGTTGGGCTGAAAGCCCCTCTGTTCCTTTCATCCCTTCAGTATTATGTATTTCATCCTTCGCTGGGCTTATCTGTTGTCCCAGCACTTCTATCTCCTAGTGAAGTCTTTTCTTAGATGTTTGATATCCACAGAAGTATTTGTAACCATTAATCTCAGAGACTGGATTTCTTTTATGTGTGGAGTAATCAAAAACTGCAGATCTCCCACTTGAATTAACTTATCTGTGACAGATTTCACTGTTTCCTTTCTCCACTTGCTCCCTCTAAGTGCAGTAAGTCCAGACTCACAGACTTGCTTGGAACAAGTCCTACTTAAATGCCACAGATAATAATAAATCAAAATGCAAATGCTTCACAAATAGGCCAGAATAAAACTGGCTTTGCAAGCTGCCAGCCCACCTGAGGGAGGCCTGGAAGTTGTCCTTAACAATAATATTCATTTTAACTTACAATAATTTAACAAGCTTACATATGAATAAGAGAGAGAGACAGATATACAAGTACAAAAGGAGATCAGAAAAAAAATTGATGAAAACTTTTTCTGTCAGAGCACACTGTGATTTGAAGTGCTTTGCAAATCAGGTTTTTCAGGCTCCTTTTCACGAATTCTCTTTTAGAAGAAAACCCAGGAGGAAAATTCTGACCTTTTGACATTTGCAGAATCAAATATTTAAATGTCATTTCACTACAAAGTTCCCTTTCAATACTTTCATTTGGTATTCAAAGTGTTATTATGTAATGTCTTCTGTGGTAAAAATCTGCTTCTAAAAAGGTTGAAAACTAATAAAAGCATTTCAAAAATACCTAGAACATTTAATTTTTTTACTATCAACACATCATTCTGATGCATGTTCTCAGCAGTGTGGGTGCTGTGATGCTAACCTTAATCACAGCACTCATCTCTTGCCATGACACCTCCTGACCATGGAGTCCCTTTTGAAGGACAGTCTACAAAACTAACTTGGTTCTTCTTGCAGGAAGTGAAGGGTAAATCACTCACCTCAGTGATGATTGGTTAGAGCCAGTGTACAGGACCTTTCCTATCATTACTGTAGAGATCTGGCAACAGGTCATTTAGTATCCAGCCTCAAAACCCACAGAAAGGTCTGCTAAGTGCCTCCACAATCCTCCACATTTCCTGCACCTAGTCAGACATAACCCCATTTTCACTTTACCTGCCATTCTGGTGGATCAATGTGGATATGCCTCCATGTCTTCTGAAAACTCAGAGCCCTTGATGTTCCTAACAAAATATTAGGAGGACTTCAGATAATGGCACTGGGAAGGTTAGGTTGGAAGCCTGCTGGTTAGATGATTCATCTGACCTAACACTACGTACCTACCACTTGCCTATACTTTTATTACAGTCAGTGGTGACCTGATCAATATAGCCCATGAAGATTAGTGTATGATTCATCTGGCCAAATGTAGCTCTCTCCTTTAGGGTGAGATTGCCACGACCTACATTAACTCTGCAGACTAGCTCTCTGCTGCCTGCAAAGACATCCCGAGTGTCTTGCTTAAAGTCTAACTCTGTGGTCACATTTAGTTAAATTGATCCCACTTCACACCTCTTAAGGGCTCTCCTGACTTCTGAAATAACTTTGATATCTGCATTTGCACATCAGAATTAGGAAAGTCCATGCTTGCCTATATCACACTCGAGAATCCTGCTAAAATTATGGTGTCCCTACTGATGCCCAATCCACTTACATTGCTAGGAGGACAAAAGTCATGGCTCTTCCTGTCACTGTACATTGAGGGTGTGGGAGAAGTACTTTGTTTTAAGGAAGAATCAAAGATATTATGGAAAGGACAAAAATTATTCAGCTTGAATACACACAAGAAAGTAAATAGATCCAAATGACTCATCTGCCTCCTCTCTAGTCTGTTCTAAACACCTGGGAGTGAAAGCCTTACTTGGGTGAGATGACACTATTCATGAGTGGAGGAAAAAAGAGGCAACATCAGATTTCAGGCACCTTCAGCTTGTCTCCTGCTGCACTGCTCTGTAGAATGACAACACATACCTGAAAAACTCAGAGGGAATCCTGACTTTCACCTAAGTAGAGCCCAGATTTCATCCCAGAAGGATAAAACCAAAAACTTGCACAGCATTGAGCTGAGAGGTTAAAAAATCCGTAACATTAGCACTTGGAGCTTGCAGCTGGGATCTAATTTTTGGGATCAAATTAAACTACATATAATAATAGATGTTCTGCTAAAACCAAATGAGGAATAATCTGTCCAGCTGTATAATAATAGACAAACATATCTGTTTCCCACAGATCCCCTTTTATTACTTGTGTTAAGGAGAGTTAAGACAGTTACCCACATAATTAATCATGTCCTGGGCACCATATCATCAGAAGATGATGGATGGAACAAATCTTTACTAAGGCTAAATATTTGTTTAAGGTATAAAAGTACCAGTAGGTTTATCAGGTCATTATCAATAAAGAAATAACTAGAGTTAAAAAAAAATAGATAATATCAAAAGTAACAAATACACATAAAAATTTCCATCTTGAATATGAAAGAGTCTGGAAAATCATTATTAATACTCCAGGGTAAGGAAAACTATTACCCTTGGGTATGCTCTGGATGTGGTATCTTGGTCCTACTGGAAGCAGCACACAAAATATTCTTCAGGAGGTGCCTACGTTAGGGCTTCTGAGAGTACACTGGAGATACTGGTTATATTGTATGTGTCATATTTCTCCTTTCTGATTCGTTTAAAAGAAACATCTGCAATGCCCCTCCTGGCACTGCAGATTTAATGCCAACCCAGTACAATTTAATCATATGCTATAGCAGGTGTTTAGCAGACTATTCAGGGCATTAGCAGAGAATAAGACCAGGGCTGTTGTCTAGTGGAATGAAGAATGTGATGTGAGAAACTGCTCAGTAGTTCCCAGCAATGCTATGAATACCTTGATACACTCCACACATGCACATAATGCTGTGAGAATATAATGAGGTATTCTGTGCTGGGAGGACACATCTGGGAATTCCTGGAGAAATCTACAAATGTTTCTTTTGCCTTTGTAAAGTCCTGTCTTCTCATAGTGACCTAGAAACAGACTTCTAGGACACATGAATCTCCGTTTTCACTGCTGCCTCACCTTTCTTTTTTCCTTTTTAGAAAGTAACCTACTAACTTGCACATAAAAATATTCCAGAAAGGTTGTATGAAAAATGAACCCCAATTATACATTTCATTCTCTTTCAGGGAATAAACCAGAAGCTTGAAAGACATTTCATTATATAGCTGTGAGCCACTCTAGGCTATATAGATGCGATCAATATATTCTATATACAGATTATGAATAGCTTTTGTTTATTAAATTTTTCTACTGTAAAAAAAGGGGGAATATAAGGGGTTTTGTTACCCATAGAATGGATTGTCTAGGGAAAGGACAATACTACCCAAGTGTGGGAAACGTATGTCCACATCTGCCAGACAACATTCATTACAGAAATCAGCAAGGGCAAACAGCAATCCAAAGGGAAAGTAATTCCTTGCTTATAACCAAAAGAGGCTGTGCATTTTAATCTCATCCTTATATTATTGTCTTTGGAAGTAAGGCAAGATATTTTGTTTTCTGTATTTTAGAGTGGATATTTCACCTAGATGAAGCCATCTGTGGAATTATTATCTGCTCATGTAGAGAGGCAAACCCCTTTATTTATGTTTCAACTTCTCCTATAGTGTGAATTTTCTACTACAGATGCCTAGAAGACTCAATTAAATGATTAGAGGTGGGTGAGCTGAGCCCTGTTCACAGTTCTTCGCTGGTGTCAAAGAGAGTTTCTGTGTTTAGGGTTTGTTCCAGCACAACTCAAAGCCTATTTTGTGGGAAACAAAACATTTGCCAAATCATAAATAAGTTCTGGGTTCCTTTGAAACATCTCATACCAAACCACTGCTCAAGAAAATTTACAGGGAACGTAGATCAGCTTTAAACATGAGTGAAACTGCCTTCTGCAGCAACATACCCCTCTGAGCAACCTGATCTAGTGAAAGGTGTCCCTGCCCATGCAGAGGGGTTGGATCTAGATGATCTTTAAGGTCCTTTCCAACCCAAACCATTCTATGATTCTATGATAAAGTGGTGGAACCTGAGATGTGTCTCCCCAGGCTGCTTGCTGTCACGGAAGATAAGGGGCTGCTGGGCAGCAGCTGGATGTTGTCCTCTAGGACCATACACTAACTGAGATTTGTTGAAGAGGGGTTTCACCTTTCTGACCTGGTTACCTTTCTTCTCCCTCTTGAGAGTGTTCCCAGATATGCTGATCAGCTTCATTCCAGCAAAGCATTTCCCCCTTCCTTTAGACTCCATTACTTAAAAACTAAGGATCCCTGATGATTTCATTGCACCTGGTCCTTGTATGATAGGCTTTTCCCCTCATCGATAAATTAAGCAGCAATTTTATTATTATTTTTTTTTGTTCCTCCAGAAGTTTTGAAAAACCATCTTCTCACAATAAAAGATACATGTTGTGAATTTAAAAAATGGGGGATTTCTCTCAATTCCACCTGGGAGTCAGTTCTGAGGTGCATTGGCAGAGCTGTGAAGGAGAAGCTTACGCAGCTCCAGTCCAGCCTTTGTGTGACAGGTGCCTGCATCTGTGCTGTGCTTTATAGACTTGGTAAGGATGTTCTGAGCAGCCTCAGAATTAGGAGGAGACAGATTGCTGCATTTGAAAAAGGTACGATGTTGCATTAAAGCTTTTAGGCAAATGTATCTTAAACTTGGTGTTTTCTATTGTTACGGTTTGGGAGACCCCAGCATGGTGTTGGACACCTACCGGAGAAAGATGCTCCTCAGCACCCTGACAGACTGGCAGGGGTCAGTATTCCCACCCACTTCCTGTCACAATCTATAAAACCAGCAGAACCGGAAGCCGCTCTCTCCTTCCTCCTCCTCCTTTCCCCCTGCCGGGTGTGCTGCTGGTTTCCTTCAGCTTCCCACGTGCTCGCTCCAGAATCCAACTGCATCGGGTGCTGTGAGGAGCTGTGGACCTCTCCTGGAGTGGCCCTGTGTGTCCATATCCCTGCCATCATCGAGATGGGTTTTGTATATTTGTATATAAATATTTACCCATTCCCCCCCACACCCCACGTTTTACCTTTTTCCTTGTGTTATAGTGAACTTGTTTCTAGTTTCAATTTCCAAAGTTGAAGTCTCTCTTTCTTATTCCCCTTTCTATCTTCCCTTGGGAGGGTGGAGGGAGGGTAACAGAGACCAATTCTGTCCTCTGGTTTGTTTGGGATTCACCCTTAATATTTAAACCAGAACATCTGTAGACAGGTGTAGCTGGTTACTGAAGGCAAACTAGTCATTAACATGCAAAAACATTTATTCAGAGACTGTTTGGTCCTGAGCACAATATGGAGCATGGACCATTTGGATGAACTCCAAGTTGTCAGTAGTAGAGTTAAGTGAATGACTCAGAGCAAGTAACATGACTGATGAATTTTTCTTGTGCTTGTAAAGTGTCTTCAGACACATCAACGTTTCCTGAGACTTGTCTCCAAATAATTCATGGAAAGGGAAAAAAAAACCACACCACAGAACCAAACAAACCTTAACTCTATAGACTAATAATGAGAAATTTCCTTGAGAATATATTATTCAGCCCCCATGGTCTAGTGCAAAAGGAGATTTTTTTATTTTTTTTTTAAATTGAGGAACTAGAGAATAGATGTCTCCTCTTGCCAGGGAGCTGCTGTGGGGAGAATTCATGGTGTTCAGAAGAGCGTGTGGCAAACAAATTTCCGGTGAGGTTATCTTTACTTGTTTGGATATGCTGGGTTAAAATCTGAGGAGGAAGGACATGTGTGTCCCCCAGGGGTCAGTGCTGGGTCCAGTCCTGTTCAACATCTTCATCAGTGACCTGGATGAAGGGACAGAGTATATCTTCAGCAAGGTTGCTGATGATACGGAACTGGGAGGACTGGCTGGTTCACCGGAAGCCTGTGCAGTCAAGATTTGGACAGACTGGAGAGCTGGGCAAAGAGGAATCATAGAATCATAGAATCCTAGGGGTTGGAAGGGACCTCGAAAGATCATCTAGTCCAACCCCCCTGCCAGAGCAGGGTCACCTAGAGCACATCACATAGGAACGCATCCAGGGGAGTTTTGAATGCCTCCAGTGAAGGAGACTCCACAACCTCCCTGGGCAGCCTGTTCCAGTGCTCTGTCACTCTCACAGTAAAAAAAAATTTTCTGATATTCACCTTGAACCTCCTATGCTCCAATTTGCACCCATTACTCCTTGTCCTATCACTGGTCATCACTGAGAAGAGCCTAACTCCATCTCCCTGACACTCACCCCTTACATATTTGTAAACATTGATGAGGTCACCCCTCAGCCTCCTTTTTTCCAAGCTAAAGAGACCCAGCTCCCTCAGCCTTTCCTCATAAGGGAGATGTTCCACTCCCTTAATCATCTTTGTAGCTCTGCGCTGGACTCTTTCAAGCGGTTCAACAAGAATAAGTCTGGCACCTGGGGAGGAATAACAACATGCACCAGTACAGCTTAGGAGCTGACCTAGAAAGCTAGAAAGCTGGTCTGTGGAGAAGGAGCTTGGAGTCTGCGGGGGACACGCCCACACGGACATAAAGTCATGCCCCCCCATAAGACATTTAATGATTTCCATCGCCATAGGACCTAAACGGGAAAGTACAAGCGGACTGAGATGAGAACTGCAGCAGCCCAAAGGCAGGAAAAGAGCAACAACGTTGCAGTCCCCTCAGAGCGCCTCAGGACTATGGAGTGCCAAAGCACCGATCCACGGGCGGATTCAAAAGTTGTGCTCCAATCAGAAGCCGGGGTTCGCTCGCCGTGTTGCCATAAAGGAAACTCCTGCGACCGCCTGCCGCCGCCTGCCGCCGCCTGCTCACCACCAGCCGCCATTTCCTACACGCCACGCTGTGGAGATCGAGCCGGGGCTAAAAGCCTTCTTAAAGGCTCCTCGAAGCTGAGGTCCCGTGCGCTCGCTCCTGAAGTCACCGGGAGGATAGCTGGCCATCAAGAGCCGAGGCTGGTCCTCGACTCCACCGGGCCAAGGAGGGCGTAAGAACTTTTCCCCAACAAGTCCGCCTTCCCTGTATCCTTCCCGTACTTAAAATTACCCCGGGAGTTGTGTGTGTGGGGGAAGTCTTTCCTTACCTTTTCTTCCCTTAAAAACTCTCCCTAATTGGCGTGGGTGTAGTTGTCCCCTAGCTTACTGTATAAGAGTAGTTGCTGGTTCCTTCTTTCTTTAAACTTGTTTTGTGTGTTGTGCTTTCAAATAATTTTAAAGTAAAAGCACATAAACCAAATCGCCCCTAGTTTGGAGTCTCTTCATTCTCTCAGCAGGTATCTTAAAATTTCCATAGTGGCGGGGGTATTGAGGGTATAAAAGCGGGACTTTGCCGCTCGAGTCCCCTGATTGTCCAGTTTTGGGCCTCTAGTTACAAGACAGTGTGTGTGTGAGTGTCTGAGACGCGGCACAAGCCGCGAAGTGAGCGCGGAGTCCCGAGCTGCGGTTCCGCTCTGCCGCGAGGGAAACGGCCAGCGATGGAGGAAGTGAAAGGTGTGCGAGGACAGCGCGAGAGGGAGTGCACCTGAGGGTTTGGTGTGTAAGGCCGAGTGCATGTTCGTGCGTGCTTCAAAACATTCACACTAATAAACAGAGACTCGCGAAACACCATCACACACTGCATCCAACACACCGTCAAATCTATTCTTAAACACAGAGGCCCGGATCGAGACAGAGTCCTAGTGCAAGTCCAAGTTACCCATGGGGCAGCAATGTGCCCCTGTGGCCAAGAAGGCCACTGGAATCCTGGGGTGCATCAAGAAGAGTGCGTCCAGCAGGTCAAGGGAGGTTCTCCTCACTCTCTCCTCTGCCCTAGTGAGACCACATCTGGAGTATTGTGTCCAGCTCTGGGCTCTCCAGTTCAAAGGGAAAGGGATTTACTTGAGAGAGTCCAACAGAGGATACGAGGATGATTAAGGGACTGGAACACCTGCCTTATGAGGAAAGGCTGAGAGACCTGGGGCTGTTTAGTCTAGAGAAGACTGAGAGGGGATCTTATTAATGGTTACAAATATCTGCAGGGTGGGGTGTCAAGGAGGAGGGGCCAATCTCTTTTCAGTTGTGCCCTGTGATAGGACAAGGGGCAAACGAGAGCACAGGAAGTTCCACCTCAACATGAGGAAAAACTTCTTTACTGTGAGGGTTACAGAGCACTGGAACAGGCTGCCCAGAGAGGTTGTGGAATCTCCTTCTCTGGAGACTTTCAAGACTCACCTGGATGCACTTCTGAGTGACCTTCCCTAGATTCTGTGGTGGTCCTGGTCTGGCAGAGGAAGGGGGGTGGTTGGACTTGATAATCTCCAGAGCTCCCTTCCAACTCCTACCGTGCTGTGATGATTCTGTGAGTAACACTGCTGAAAAATTACATTTGTAGATTTCTTTTGGAGGTTTTTTTTCTCTGTCTTGCAGTGATGGAGCAGTTATCATTCTGAAGCATCTTTGAAACTGGTGGAACAGTTAGGTTTTGTGGAGGTCCA
Organism: Hemiprocne comata; assembly: GCA_020745705.1. NCBI lineage: Eukaryota > Metazoa > Chordata > Aves > Apodiformes > Apodidae > Hemiprocne > Hemiprocne comata. The sequence continues at coordinate 158,059,507 of CM036587.1, forward strand.
CACTGAAGGACCTCTTAAGTATTTGGATCCATTGATCTGTATAATATTAGGTCAGAAAGATAAAAACAAGTTTTGCAAAGGATGTTCTGAGATGGTCGAGTTTGGTTTCATTCTTTTGCCTACAACTCATCTGGAAAATCAGAGAAGTTCAGATGAAGATTCCAAGCTTCAGTTAATATTTCTTAATGGGGATTTTGATCTGAGAGGTTTCTCATAATTTATAACTAACTGTGGTGAGAACAGAACTAGTCCCCATACACAGGTTGCCCCACTGCACTCAGGACTTTACTGTAAATGGGTTGCTGGAAACAGGTGTAATAAAACTCCTTGATGATGGAAAGTCATGCAGTGAATGGGATATACTGGCAAGCCTCTTGAAGATTTGCTGTCTGTCTTATACTCTCCTCATCTAATTCTTTTATGTTCTTCTCACACCTTGTCAATTCAGAGTGCAAGCTGGCCTTATTTGTTATTATATTTTTTCTTTGCTTAGCTCTGTGCATGCAAGATTCCTGTTGCAATGAATATTTTGGCCCTAGAGAAGGCCTCCAAGTGTCTGCACCCCAGCAGTAATACAGACATAAAGTCTTCTATCCATAGATTTCTGGCTTATTCAATGCTTCATGTACCAACTCAAAAATAGAAGGAATATTCTGGGGCACACAAGTGATCTTTAGTGGTTTAGGAGGTCCTAAACCTCTAAAGGAGGAGCATATGTCTTAAAAGGAGTGGCTGAGGGAGCTGGGGTTGTTTAGCCTAGAAAAAAGGAGGCTGAGGGAAGACCTTATTGCTCTCTACAGCTATGTGAAAGGACGGTGTAAAGAGGCAGGGATCTGTCTGTTCAATGAATTTACAAGTCATAGGACAAGAGGTAATGAACTCAAGTTGTGCCAAGGGAGGTTTAGATGGGATGTTCAGAAGAATTTCTTCACCAAAAGGTTTATCAAGCATTGGAACAGGCTGCCCAGGCCAGTGGTGGAGTCACTGTCCCTGGAGGTATTTAAGATGTCGTATAGATGCAGTACTTAGGGATATGGTTTATTTAAAGACTTGTCAGTGTCAAGTTAATGGTTGAACTTGGTGATCTTTAAGGTCTTTTCCAGCCAAGGTGATTCTGTAATTCTCTCCCTTTTCTTTAAGATCCTGAGAAGAAAATGGCTGTGGAAACACAAAATGCACTTTAATGGTAGAAGCAACGCTGTCAGTATAATGAAAGGAAAACTTGCCTCTTACTAAGCTGTTTTTTTCCCCTTTCTAGTTAGTAGTGTTTAAACTGCATCATTATAATCTTTTCCTACAATAAATGTTTCAGGCTTTCTCCTAAAGCACAAGGTGGTTTATGTGTGTGTACACTGCAGAGCCAATCTGCAGTGCCTTGTGGCAGTGTTTGCAGAGGATGTAGTAAGAGTTTAGTGCCATCTCTGGGGAACTGGACCACTATTATTTACAGCCATGTGAGTATAACTCCTTGCATATCATTTCTGAAATGTCACCCGATGCAGTATATATCTAAGCATGATATTCTGTGCATGTTTGTACCGTCACATTTTGGCATCGATTTGGAATTTGAAAAGCAGAAAGTGGCCCCACTAAATAAAATGAACCTTATGGAATCATGCCAGCTGCTTCCTGCTAATGTGACCTTTTCTTCCATGTATCTCTTCCCCTGTCTTGCTGATGGATAGGATGATTTTAAGAGACTTTAGTACACGATAGGGCTGCCAGGTTTGGATCCACATCCAATTATTTCCAAAGGTCAGAGTTACTTGCACTGGGCATTCTTGTTTACGTTCCTTCTCTTAATTTCCAGGAATGGTAGTAGCAAACATAAGGCAGGGGGCAACTCCATTGAATATATGGACTCTTGGCTAGATATCACTGATATCCTTCTTATTATAACTTATGTTAAAAAAGAAGGCAATTTATTCAATAGCTGCATGCTGTAGGGCTTTTTGTGCTTTCCTACTCTAGCACTGGGCTTCCCTGGAGACAGAAGTGAGTTAGAGAGATTGCTGGACTGATTCAGTCTGGCAGTTCCTGTGTTAATATTGGTCTTAACTCCTGGAGTTGTCAAACAATAAATAAATGAATGCCAAAACAAAACATGCCACTGTTTTTATTTTTTACATGGCAGAAGAAAGAAAAATCTGCAACACATGGCCTCTGTAGTGCACTACAGTTCACAAGTCTAAATATCGGGGATGTTTGCCCCTTCTTGGCTAAAAATGGTAGATTTGCAATTCTTCTAAGGAAACATGAGTCACTAAACACAGCACTGAAGCTGTTTGGGTCTCCTACTCTGCTGTGTATGTCCTGAGATAGAAAGATACTTGTTTAAACCTTTCCAGTTCAATGTACATAAAAAACTTCTGACTAAAAAAATCAAAATGAGAAAATAACAGACTAAAATAATATTCTGGGTACCTAGAAATTAAACCCCAAGTTTACATTCTCTCAGCCACTCTTTTTTTTTGAGCCTCTTCTGGTGATTTAAAATGTAAAGAGTCTGTAGCTTCTCTGAATTATTTTTATGTTTCATCTTTTAGTGCATGCAGGTCTTTGCTTTTGGTTAGAGGGAGCAAAATTCCTGAGGACTGTTTCAGATTCTGTGCAAGCTGTAAAGTTCCCCTGAAACCACTTTCATTAGTTTTGCAAAAATTGCAGCCTTAAGGCTTTAAAAAGTGCTAAGCCATCAGCAGTCACTCATTTGGGAGCCTAATTATAGAGTTAGGAAACAAATATGTCTTGGTCTATCACTTGCCTTGCGTAATATGTAGAGTGGGATTTAACCCCACACCAGCTTGCACAGATGTGTAAACACTCGTGACTGCAGGGTACCAACACAGTTACCTCTTTCAAACTATGTCACTAAATGTCACAGGAAAGCATCAGCATCCTCCAACCCATCAACAGAAGTCTCCTGGTGGCTGAAATAGGTGTTTTGTGATTTCAAATTATATCTGAAGTATTTGAAGTATCCCTTAGGAGACAATGATGACCTCTGGGACATGACCTGGTATATGTTCTCAAATACCTATTTAACACTGTGCAGGCTAAGTGCAAACATGGGCCCTTCAGATGTGGAAATAACATCATTCTTTGGATTGTTTCCTTTTTAGGGACATTTCTTATATTATGCCTAACCAATTCAACTCAATTTTAGCAATATGTTAGTTTCTTTTTTATTCCCATCTTTCACTGGCAATAGCAATAGGCACTTTGGCTTTTTAATATAATGCAGAATTTCTCCAAATGGATTGGCACTGATAGTCTGACAGAGAGTTTGGAAGACCAGCTAAGCCCTCTTGGATGAACCAGGCAAGCCATAACCTCAGACTCATTTGCTCTTCCTTCTATTTGCTCCTCAGAACTGGACTGATTCCCTGCTCCCTCAGTTCCTCATTTTGCTGTTTTTCATAGCCTGGGGTGATGTTTGCTGCCTATTTTGAGACTATCAGGCATTTGGAGGAAGGTAAATCAAACTTTTTCTGCTCCTGTATATAAGATTAACAATACTGTGGTGGGTTAGCCCTGGATAAGGGCTAAACTCCCACTCACCTACTCCCTGACTGCCCCTCCTCAACAGAACAGAGCAGAAAAAAATAGGATGGAAAAGCTCAGGGGTTAAGATAAAATCAGGGAAATCAGTTACCAATTACCATCACAGGCAAAACAGACCTGAACTGGGGACAAGTATTTTAATTTATTGTCAGTTAAAACAGATTCAGGTAGTGACAAAAAAGACAAAACTAAACCAACACAACTCCTTTACCCTCTTTTCCAGGCCCACCTTCACACCCCCCATTCTGAGACCACTCCCACCCAAAGGACGAAGGGCTTTTTACTTTCATGCCCCATAACTCCTTCCAGCATGCAAAAAAATAGTCTCCTGACAAAGATTCTCTTCTTATGTGTATATGTTGTTATTTCCACTCAATGAGCTAAAGAGCAGGTTGTTAATGCCATATTACACTAAAATGGTGAAATGTTTTCTGAAGTATTCAACCAGAGAAGTTCCACCACAGGTGTTGAACACACCTCTCTCTGAACTCTTGCTAAGAATTTCTAAAGAAGGACAAAGAGTAAAGGTGTGAGTTTAGGTAAACTGCCCATTACAGCAATGGATCAAATGATACTAGTCCCCACTGTATATGATTCAGAAGCTGGGAGCAAGGGCACCCAAATAAAATCTGCAGGTGATATTAAACAGTGAGGAGTCAAGGATGCCAGAGAGGACAGGAGAACATTACAAGGAGCTGGAGGAGAAAAGAACATGGGAAGGGAAACAATGAAATGATACCGAAGCAAATACAAAATTTGATCTAAGTGTGTTGAGGAAAAACTCATCCCAAAATTCCCCTGTTGATAGAAAGGAAAAGCCTGAGAAAGAACTAGGCTGAACGTACAAAATCTGCAAAATTACACAAGCAAGAAGATTTTCCTGGTACTCCCAACGATGATAATCTAGGAATTTGAGAGGTGATGGGTTTGCTTGGGAGGTGATGAGGAAGAATGGGGTAATGGAGAATGCCCCTGCTCCCAGCATCTGCAGGTGATGTGTTCACACCCTCCTGTACCACTCAGTGTTGTTGTCCCTCCTCACCATCACAAAGGAGTTGTGTTTCTCCTGGAGAGCCTCTCCCAGGTCACCCCCCTGCTAAATTTTCCATATTGTAAGGGTCAAGAAATAAATATAGCAACATATTAGGAGAGGCACAGACTTAGGAAGAAAAGCAAGGAAAAGATGTGAAGATTCTGAAGTACTGAAGAATAGCTCAAAGACAAGACAAAGTGATACCAAAACAGGAAACTCAAGATTTCAACGACAAGAGTCAGAACTGCTAAAGCTTTTTTTAGAAGAAAACAGTTTACAGAACAGATTCTGCTCTGCACACAACTGAGATTTGTAATTAGAGCTGGTCAGAAGATAAGGCAGCTTAACTTTTTAAAAAATAAAAATCTTGGAAAAAAAATTGATCAGAAATACTTTTCAGGGTCTGACCTATCATCCCTCTTCTCTGCTGCTTTATATCTGGGACAGGCAGCCCTCTGGGCATCAAGGAAGAAAATTTCACCTCAGCCAGAATCAGATCACATAGTCATTTTTTTTTCTCCTGATACCAGATATGACCTAACATCCCCACTGGAAATTGCCAGTTTAGATCACCAACTGCTAATGATTAAATTAGCCTAGGCCTAGTTAGCTATCTAAATGTTCAGTCCCTTTTAAAATTACATTTATGATCTGTCTGATTAGGAAAGCGTAGGAAAATGCCCTGAGTCATCTTGTGATGATGAGAAAAACTAAATGTTTGTGAAAAACTAAAAGCTTTTTACTTTGTAGAGATTAAACAAAAAAGTGTGTGTTGAGGAGAGCTTGCTTTTATTTTTATTTGAGAGAGCATAGTGAAATGAAGCCCAAACAAATAAAAACATCATCAGGGCTGGAATATCCTGAAAAAAACTGAAAGGGCTTTTTTTTTTTTTTATTGACAAGCAATGTGAATGAAAAATGTCAACCATTTCTATTTATAACTGGGGATGGGCAAAGAAGATGCATTTCAATGAGGATGTGGGAAGCATTCTCATTTCTGTAGTTGGTGAAGGCTCTGATTTCTCTGAGATTAAAAACTAGGCAAGCAGGTAGAGTGTAATTCTTTGTAATTCTTCAATGCCAAAGGAGCTTATAGATAAGAATATATATATTCAGATGTTTGGCTGAATTAAGAATTATTCTGGCAGTAAATGTAAGACACTAATTCACAAGATTTGAGCCTGCATTCCACTGCTCCATACATGTAAGAGAAGGAAGACAGAGATAAACAGTATTCAGCTGCAGAAAAATGTGGAATTCAGCTTTCACCTGAATTATTAATTAGATTTCAGTGACCTCTTCCTGCCCATGGAATACTCCAGATACTTTATTTTTTTTTCGAATTTCAGACTTCAAAATGGAATCCATTCCCCAATAGATGGTAGTGTATCCACACGGGCAAACCACAGATGGCATCCCACAAAGGACAAAGGAGCTCATGCCACTTTGTGTGGCCTTATTGTATTGAGTCACATCATGCAATAATTCTTAATCTCCCCTGTTAACAAGATCTAGATCAGGTACTAAGCTCTTGTGTTTCATTTATAATCAATCATTCACTACATGGCACAGCTTCTAATGACAAGTAATTAATTACTTTATCGGATCAGTCACTAATCTCTCTGACAACATTTGGGGCAGAATCATATCTTGAAGTAACTAAACACAGCTAAAGCTGCTTCCAACTTGGTTTTGACTTGACATTTCCTCTTACCACATCTGCCCTCCCCAGCTGCATGATTTTTTGAACACCCACAGCTGCAACTGAAGTGAGTAGATTAAATACTGGCTTCCAGCTGCAAAGCTCTTACTGACCTCAGTTTAAAAAAAAATTAAAAAAAAATTAAAAAAAATTTACCCAGTGGCAGTCATTCAGCACCTTTGAAAATGAGGGATTTCAAAACTGGCCAAAAGTCAGAGCAGGAATCAATGCCAGAAAAAAGACTAGACCACTCTGGGGTCTAACTCCCAGCACAGGCCTAGAAAAACAAGGTGCTTTCTTCCCAGGCACCATGTCACAGAGTTTTCTGTCATGTCAGAGCCTTTTTTTTCCTAGTACATGCTGGACTGGGGAAGAAGCACCACAGTATACTGATAAAGTTGCAAACATGCATCAGCTCCTTTACCTTGCAGTGTGAAGGAATTGAAACATTCTGGGAAGAAAAACGTCTCCAGGCAGGAGGAAAAAAAAAAAAAAAAAAAAAAAAAAAAAGTAAGTTTTCAAAAACTCAAGCTGTAAAAGAAAAGTGAAAAACACAAGCTGTTAAGAGTATGTAAGGTTCAAGAGGGTAGGAGCACTGATGCCTCAAGATTTTAAAAAGGGCTGTGTTGGCTTAATAGGAACTTACCCCAGCTTTTTTCCTACTTTGAGAAGGGGGAGCATTACCTATAAAAGAAAAGAAAGGAAGAAGCCTTGAAAGCAGTTAAGTGTGCTTACCTACTGAGGGAAGAGAGAAAAGGGAGAACCAGCCCATGAGAGTTGACAGCACATCAGAAAGTGAGCTGCTGTTAGCTCTGTGAGGCCAGCAGGATTTTCTTGATCTAGATGAACAAGTAATCTTGCTAATCCAAAGGTTATATCTTTTGGGCAGCTGTTAGGCTACAGGAACTATCCCTTGGGTTTTGGGTTAAGATTGTTAGTACAGCAGCACAGAGAACAGATCTTTGATTAGTAGGATGGAAAAAACCTGACAGCTGTAGAGAAAACATGCCTAAATCAGATCCTGTTCATATCAACATAAACATTGGCTTATTCCAGATTAACACTGGCATGAAGCAGACCAGCTTCAGCCTTGATACCTCTCACTGCTTTCTGCCCACCAAGTCTGTTCTCTCTTCCTCATGACTACTCAAACAAAAATGAAGTTCATACTTGTGCACTCAAGCATGCATTAAGAAGGTGAGGGGGCTTTGGATGCTTGCTTTTTTGTTGCCTTAAATAAGAAAGAGATTGTGGGGTTTTTTTTCTCAATTTGAAAACAGAATGCCTGAAAACAGGTTGGAGCAATCGCAGGTGCTTTACAGGCCAATTGCACACAAACTGAAGAAATAACAATATGGTGGGTAATGAAGTTCCCTATTACTTTCCAGGGAAAAATGTATATAGTAAGAGTGTAGCAGCTTGGTAGTCAAGGTGTTCCTGCATAAGGACTACTGGAAGGATTGCAAGAAGCTTCAGTTTACTACATTATTTGTCCTTTATCACTTCAAACTCTACAGTAGTGAAGCATGATGAAAACTTAGGGCTTTGATCACAAGTCCTCTCAGATAAATAACGTGCTGAATCTGTAAAAGATCTTGTACTGTGGGGTTCCTCCTCTGGTGTGTATGCTGTGGGTAATGCAACAGTGCTGGAGACATCTGAGGTACATGCAGAATCAGAAACACTTGACTTGATGACTTGATCTATCAGCACTGCTCATCTATGAACTGGACCATCCAAGAGACAGAAAGGTGCCATGGCCATTTGAATGACCCTGGGGATGGGTGCTACCTTAATACAGATAGCAAATAACCCATTCCTCCTACACTGAAAGGGTAAATAAGCCCATTGATGTGGTTGAATCACCATGCCTGGAGGTGTTTAAAAGACACATAGATGTGGTGCTTAGGAAGATGGTTTAAGCCCTGGATTTGATAGTTAGGTTATGGTTGGACTTGATGATCTTAAAGGTCTTTTCCAACCAGAATGATTCTGTGATTCTGTAAGATCTACTTATAAATCTGTAACTTCTACAACAGAAAACAAGTTTTGTTCTTTTCTGACAAGGTGGATAGGTGCAGGTTATCTACATTTTGTGTCTATAGTTAAATATTTAAAGAAACAGCACATGGTGAGAAGGAATTTTTTGGCATTTGGTCTGTGGGCTGGCAGGCTGTCAAGTAACTGTAGGATTCACTGAGTCTGCAAGAGGCTCTGGGCTGAACTGCCACAAGAAAATGATGTTGTTTTCCTTAATCAGGCCACCAGAGCTGGTATCTTGAGTGTCCTTCATCTAATTTTCTTGGATGCTGGAATATGACAAATATAATAATGGTATTTTTCACTCATTTGCAGTAGCACTTTTCTTTCAATAGTATTGAGATACACTCAAATGGAAAATATTCACGTATCAGTTTTAGTAATATAAAGCTATTATTGCTGCCTATCTCCCAGGGGTTTTGTGAAGCTTGTTTAATTGAGGTTTGAACTGTCATTATTTGTGAGATGAGATTATCTATCATTCATGAGCTTTCAAATGAATACCAGTTTGTCTGGAAGAAAGAATGCTGGCAAATCCTAAAAGTTTCATGATTTTCAGCACAAATAGTTGTCCTTCCAAATACCCAGTCTGTATAGGTTTTTTTATTTGTTACTTGGTGTTTATTAGCTGCAGTTTGTAATTTGTTATATTTCTGTCTGAAAAATTCAGTCACCCAGTCAGGTACCAGAAGTAATAGTATGTGACTTTTATGACCATTCACCCACCATAAGTAACACATAGAGGGACTTGCACAATCAAAGCAAACAGTGCATGAAAAACACGTAGACAAAATTTGTTTACATGAGCTATTCTGTGAATATTTATGAACTAGAAACGTGTTTGTAGAAATTAGGATCAGAGTTCAAAGAGAGAAGCAGGGCCAAATTTGCTGTCATTAAAGTTCTGCCCATAAAGTCAGAGTTACAGATGGGTGAACTCCAACTTTAAGTTCAAATGAGTTGCACAGAGTTGTACAGGGACCTGGTGGGGCCAGAATGGAAATGGTAACGTGGCAACACTCTGATCCTACACAGCAACACTTTCCCTGCCTCCCAGCCTCTCAGTGCTGCTGACTCCTGATCCCTGCTAGACCACATTGTGGGAGTGCAGCCATCACCAGCATGTCCTATACAGCATCCTCTATACTCTGCAGGGGCAATTTCCAAGTTTGCCATCACTGCATGGGAGATGCTCCTCATCTACCAAAGGCAGGAGGAACTGTGGCAGGAAACCATGCTATATACTCCAGATGTTTTAAATATGCCTCAAGGTCAAGAAGGTGTTGTGGCTTGAATACCATCTGTGCTTCCAGCTAGCAGAAATTCAGTCTGTTGTAAAATACCTACTATTTAATCCAACATGGCTGTAGTAACTTCCCAGAGCATTCAAATGGATGGACGTGGAAGTGGAGTTTCCCTCATTGCCAATGCATCTTTTTTTTTTTTTGCATGGATTTTTTTGTTGCTTTTGAGACATATACAAAACCACAGCTTCCACACTTACAGATTTCCTGTGCATTTCCACAGAGCCAGAGGATCACGGGGGATAAAGCTGCTATGTATTATTTCTAGCAGAAGAGGCATCTTCTTACTGACAAAATTGAGCAGGGACTTAAAGGCAGGCAAGAGCCTGCAAGTATGAGCAATGAATTAAAATCCCTGTTTGTCGTTCATCTGGCAAGAAAACCCTACCTCATGTTTAGAAACACAAACCTTGCATATTTAAAAGCAAAGATTGCATGTGTTACACCGACCAGCTGCATAAATGAGTGGCCTTGGAAAATTAATGTTTTGTTTTAAGTAAAGCTGAAGTTACCCATGTTATTCCACTTCATCAATAGCAAGTACATTAACATCATCTAGTGTCTGCAAGCACACTATTAATTTACCTTGTACTGTCCCAATAGAGGGAAAGGAATTGTTCAAGGCAATGAGGTGTATTCACTTCCACTCCCTGGGACTCCTTACTTCCAAATAATCAATATTAATGTGGTGAAGGGAGGGCAGAGAGGAAAAGGATGCTCTGACTGATTTATCAGCTAAAGCCACATTACAGTGCAATGAGAGTCTGAAGCTTCTTTACTAGACTGAACAGGGATTAAATGGTTTATCAAGGGGGGAGGCACTGCCACAGTATCCACCTGAAGTCAGGATTAATGTGACACTTGGCAGCCAGGACACTGACAGATATAACTTTCCCTTTCTAAAACGATGCATTCTTGATTGTAGAAAAAATCAAATGTGTTCTTGAAAAATACCTGCTCACTTCAGTATTAGCTTTTTTTCCATTAAGGAAATAATTTTTTTTACAGAAAACCATTTTTTTTTCCTCTGATGAGAACTACTTTTTGCCAACAAATCAGATTACTACCACAACACACAGTTCTTAACGATATCTGAGGCATCTTCAGCAAAGTATGATTGACAGGAAGTGAAAAACTTAAATATTAGCACGGAAATTTTTTAAGTAACATGACCTGAATTTTCCTTTTCAAAACCACAGGAAAAGTAATTGCCATAGAATGCCCTTCTGTCCTTTTGACCTTCAGCAAGCAAAAAGTTACTTTTAAAATTGCAGTGTGAAAGCCAAGTGCTGTAATCTTTACATGGTCTGAAGTCAGGGAGGGCTGGCAAGCACACTGCAGCAATGCTAAAACGTTTGGTTCTGGCTGTCCACAGTAACACATGCTTCCACTTGAAGATGTAGATAACATTCACAAAAAAAGCTCAGCTAGGGGGAAAAAAGATAATTCAGTGTCAGGAAAATCAGTTTAGTTTCCCCATATGGCTAACAAGAGCAGAATACAATTCTGTGTAGTTAACTGCTACGGTAAGATGAAATACAGGTGCTTAACTTTCCCTCTTCCTTTGCTAATTATCGTATCAATTTAAGCTGTAAGATTAAAGAATGCCTAAACCTATGTCTCTATGCAGATATATTGTGTGTGAAGGCACTACTTAGTGCTTGTCAGACAAAGTTGTTCATGTTCTCCTTTAAATGCTCAACTGCCCACGTAACCATGAGCCCAGGGAATGCTTCAGTGCCCATGGGTGGACACTTTCAGGCTGGAAGGAGAGTACTCAACACCTTACAGGTGTGGACCATGAAACAACTGTGCAATGATGAGGGTGATGATCCAGGCTATGCAGTGGTGACAATGAGGAGGGATGAGACACGACCTGTTCCCCATGTTCTTTTTTTCTCAGTGCTGGAGAGGACCCAACCCCTGAGACATCTGCCAATTTTGTGAGATGGTTTGTCACAATGACCCAAGATGGAGTATATCTCACCTAGGTTTAGATATCTGCTATCATATCACAGAATGGTTTAGGTTGGAAGGCTCCTTAAAGATCTAGTTCCAACCCCCCTGCATGGGCAGAGACACCTCCCACTAGACCAGGTTACTCAGAGCTCCATCCAATCTGGCCTTGAACACTTCCAGGGAGCAGGCTTCCACAACTTCCTGGGCAACCTGTTCCAGTGTCTCACCCTCACACTAAAGAATTTCTTCCTGATGTCTAACCTAAAGCTCCGCTTGTCCTGTTTTGAGCCAGGATGAAGCCAATTTTCCTTTTACTGATTTTTTTTTTTCCTTCAGTAAGCTCTCTTTTAACTAGCAGCAAGTGTTCCAGCTAGTGGGCTGATTAACACTGGAATGTTTATGTTTCTGCTGAGACTCCAAGGTCACTTCTTAGCTCTGCTGCTACAGAGGCTGCTGGGGCAGGAGAATTGTATCTGTGACCCCCCCGTGGGGAGCTGGACTAGACAGACAGCAGAACTGACCAAAGGGATTCCATTCCATAGATCTACGTAAGCTCTGAGGAAGGTCAGAGATCACAGAAGACAACTTCCTTCCTGCTTCTTCCCTTCTCTTCCATCCATGACTGGCATCCAGGGAGGTCTCCATCCATCCATCACCACTGATCCCCAGGCTCGTGCACTCCTGCCCCTCATCACTGTCCCCTCAGCTCCTGGCTGCTCTGCCTCTCTCTCCAGCAGCTCCGGGACATTTCACACCTGCTCACAGCTCAGGACATGCCAGGGGAGCTGCTGGGGGTGGGGGAGGCAAGAGGCTTTTGCACATTCCTGCACATACTTGTATATAATTGTACATATTTTCTTTTGTCATTAGTGTTTAATTAAAGCTGTCTAGTTGAGTTTTCAATCCAGAAGGTCTCTCTCCTAATTATCTCTCTCCTTCCCTACCTGAGGGGGAGGGGATTGAGAGCCTTGTTGCTGGTTTAATTGCCAATCCTGAGTCAAACCGTGACACCCCTCCTCCAGTTGTAATCCATTACCCCTTGTGCTCTCACTACAAGCCCTTGTAGAAAGTCCCTTCCCCACTTTCCTGTAGCCCCTTCAGGTACTGGAGTGCTGCTATACTCCAGGCTGAACAGCCCCAACTGTCTCAGCCTGTCTTCATAGCAGAGGTGCTCCAGCCCTCTGATCATTTTCCTGGCCCTCCTCTGCACACAGCAGAGAGAAGTGGACACTCCAAGGATATAACTTGTCAGCTTTCTTCAGAAGTGTATGTTGGGATCAGAGGAACCACACTCTGGGCTCTGTTCATTACACTCCCATGTAGTCAAATGCAATCTGTTAAGGTTTATTCTCTACTTCTTTTCACAACCTGAAGTGAGGACACGGTTCGCTGCCAAGTGTGTGCTGCACTTTTTGTGTGTTGGATAACACAACATGAATCTGCCTGTAAATGTATGGCAGGTTTATGCAGACAAAATGTGAGGATTTAAAAAAGTGTATCAAGGGGCCATAACTAAGAGTAATGAGCTGGTATTAAGTGAGGCAAGTGGTACAGTGAGTCAGGAAATGCTTCTGGGAGCTGCAGGGGCTTGGACTGTGGGAGATGCTCTCAGGGTATGAACACTACATAACGTGCACTCAACTGTTGAAAAGTCACAACACTGCACTCACTGGGGCCCAGACTAGATGGTATCTTGGGTTTTTACTGCCCTTTATTCTAGGTTCTAAATCATTGTTTAAAATCTGTATGACCTAATTCTTCTCTGGGGTAACTTAACTGAAGTTCTCAAGGGTAAAAATGAGCCCTCACAAGTAGGAGAGAGTACTGGAACACCTAGAGGCAATACTAAGAAACAACTGAGATTTTAGTAAGAGAAATTCAGTTTAGCTTGAGGTAAGAAATAATTCCATTTCTCCCTAGTTTCATGGAAATTACATCCTAGAAAAACTCCCCTAAAGGATATCCAGTTGCAAATACTATGTTAACAGAAAAATATATCGTTCACTGAGGACATGGATCAAATTTTTCCCACCTGAGTCTAAACATAAAGTAAAGAGGAAAGATGAAAATATCAAGGTATATATGATAAATTAAACACCAATTTACAATATGTGATTTAAAAATGTTTGAAGAAGTATATCTGCTTAAACAGCTGCTGGAAGCCCATTTCTTTACATACTTCTATGACTTACAATTATTTCAGTCCTTAGAAAGATTTATTAGATTTTCAAATTCAGCTTTCTTGATATGCCTTGCACTTACACTGAGGTGAACTTTATGTTTTGATCCTCATCCTTGATTGTTAAGGGTTGTCTTAGACTCTGATGGGTGCACTCAGTCTGGGTTTAAGAATCATATGTTCAGTACTAACCAGGTGAGAGGAGGAGGCAGTCAGCATTCCTTGGAAAGAAACAGGAAAAGGCATAAGAGTTAGGTAAATAGAGGTGACTCATTAAGGAGTTAGAATGATTTCTCCTAAATTACCAATATTGGGGGTTCTAACCTGACTTATTGGGACGTTCTGAAGAAGACTACACCAATATGTTGTTTTATTTTCGTATTCCTGTTTAGAAGCATCAAAACAAGATAAGAACAGCAATCTACTTGTTGTCTTTCCATCCTGAGAGGAAGTTCAAAGCTTCTGAAATCCTTTGAGAAAATCCCATGTGATTTCCAGAGAATTTTGATTTTTATCTTTGCAACATCCAAGGGTTCCAAAGATATTCCTAAAATATATATGATACTGAATTGCACTGAGATTAAGATGTGTTTAGGTAACTATAGGCACTGGTTCTTCAGCTCTTCAAAAGTCAACAGCAGCAGGATTAAGTCCTAGCTGACTAGAAATCATTTCTCATTAGTCTTAATTGGACAGCAGTAAGAAGCATCATCATCTCTTACCCTCACATGAACAGTAATTTGAGAGGTACTAGAATGTACTTAGCACAAACATGGAAGAGAAGAAAAGAGAGGTAGTTTGTGGTTTCCTTGCTTGAAGGAAACATCCAAAACCAGGCTTCTGGTTAACATGAAGTGTGTATTGTGGACCTAGTCTTACAGAAGAGCAGCCATACACATTAGCAGCATTTTCCACCCAACAGCCAGGGTAGGGACACCTACCAAGAATCCTTCTACACTCCCCGCCTGAACATGAAGTGAAGCCTTTCCCTACGGAGCTGGTGCTGTGACTGCTTCTCCAGGTCTACAGTTTGACTCTACCCTTCCACCCCAGTACTTGCAGATTTTATCACGGCTTTTCCTCTAAAAAAGCTGACACTCATTGAATAACTTGGCCTCAGTGCAACACAGCAAACAGCAGAGATTTCTCCAGCAGCAGTACTACAAAGGGAAGATCCCATATCTTTCCACTTCCTTCCTGCATTTTCAAAGCCAAAAGAGAAGTCAGAGCAAGCAACCTCCTGCCCTTAGTGCAGCAGCCACTGCCTCATTAGCCCAAGCCTGCTCCATCCCTCTTCTTGAAGTGTAAACCTGCACTTGCATCCTCCTCTCAGTTTCTTACCTCCCTTTCACGTTTATTATTGATACCACCTATCAATAATGCTCTCCACTGCTTCAGGAGTTTGGCCTGTCTGCCAGATACGACATTCAAGTGCCCTTTCCTTCACCTCATTATATTTTTAATGAAGTATACTTCGTTTCCTTCTTTTGCCTCCTCTGCCTGTCCCCTTCCTCACAAAGGGAGGGAGAGAAAGGAGTTGGTTGAGAAGGTGGCAAATATAACAATGTTGATGCTTTAAGCAGTTGCTCCCACACTGTCCCTCAGCCCACTATCCAGCTCCCCAGCATCTGGACTCCTGGAAGAGCAGCAAATGCACTTGCTTGTTGCCCTCCTCAAGCATGAACCACCACACAAAGAGAGGAAAACCTACTTATTTCCTATAGTTTTGCCTCAAATAGCTGTATTTGATCTTTGAAAATATAGTAATCTTCATCAGTTTTCCCAGCTTTATAATTTGCAATCTTCAGCCCATTTTATCATCTGTTTGTTTTCCAAATCAGCTCATGTCTTTTTCCTTTTATGATGGCTGAGGTAACACCCTGTTACTCAGAAGACACAGCATCATTAGATCAGTTATACCTGTGAACAGGATTACAGCATCTACCCACAGACAGCCTGAGTGCCAAACAGAAGCAGGACTAGTAAATTATTCTAATATTTGATTTGATAAGTTTGTATATTAGAGGAACCTGAACACAAAAGATTTGCCAATGAAATCAGAATAATTCAAGATAAATATTTTGAGGCCATCAAGGAAGTTTCTTTCCCCTTTACCTTTTTTACAACTCTGTCCAGATTCCAGTCTAATACAGGATTCTGTCTCTTGCAGCTATTTCCTTTGTCTGCTTGCTCTGTGATTCTGTCTGGGTCAAAGCCACATATGTTATGTTTCCAGAAACCTAATCAACCCATTATGTCATTTTCCATCATTAAAGTTATTTAATTGGATACTTAATGGGAACTTTCATCCTGAGTGGTGATCCTGATACACTGCTTCTGCCCATCTCTGCCTCTTCAGGAATTTAGTGTGACTGTCAAACCTTTCAAGCTTTGCCAGCCTGGAGCCCAGAGCAGGTAGGTACTACAGTCACATACAGTCACTGGTCCTCCAAGCTCTACAAACCACATTGTGATTCCATCCACAAATGTGAATTTCAAAGTATTTGTAGAAAGGCCATAATGTGATTTTATGTGGGTGCAAGAATTAATTATAAAGCACAGAAGTCATAAGGAACAGGAGGGCATTGTGAAGAAGACCGTGTAAGTATCTGAAGAGAGAAGACAGCAAGTCAAGTGTTCTTATGTTGTCTGAAAGGCTTGCAAATGTAATACAATTAAGCAGGCATCCTCCAGCTTGGAGACAGTGCAGTTACTCTGCTGACTGGGTGTCAGCAACATGAGCACCTTTCCACTGTGCATCAAAGAGCAGTTCTAGCTGCAGTCAGAGGTGCACAGGATGCTCAGGTACTGTTGAGCTGTCTGTGAGATGCATCTTGTTGACAGTCCCTTCAGCACAGTCTATGCGTGAATCTGGAAAGGAAACTGGTGAGTCCTGTAGTGCACACAATTTTATGTCTGTTGTAAAGTAAAAGGATGGTTTTGCATGTTGTCTACATCCTGGCCTACCACCAGAAGAATTTCTGGGACTTAGGCAGGGCCAGGTGTCTGTTTTGCTGGGGCAGAACTGCCCCTTTGTTTATCTCTAAACAAAGTAATTTGCTGTCTGGTCTTAAGTATCACAATTCCATGGTTTCAGGACACCAAGCAATCCTGATCTCTTACTTGCACAGGTAAGGCACAGCATGAGTGTGACTCGATTTGGTGCCTCTAGGTGTATTATAGAATTTAGAGATATGGGAATACAAATACAAGGATTTTTGTCTTATCAGATTGATGTCCTCTATGCTCATACGTTTGGACGAATTGTGATAATTGAGATAATCCCCATCCCTTAAAGCAGCTTTTTAAGCTGTGATTATTTTGGCAGCACAGCTCAAGTTTTATCACTCACAAAAATGCAGAGGAAAAGGACAAAACATGTTTTCTTTTTGTTCAGCTTTAACCCAAATAAACCCAGACCACTGAAAACAAGAAATATCTCCCTCTACACAGCTCTCTTCTGATTACTGTCCAGGCATTTACGCCTGCTAGAGAGGACCTCTAGAATTGTTTTATCACTTTTCTGTACTCTGACTATGCTCACAAACAAAAGGATTTCTAAAATGCACAGATCTGTCCTCTGCAGAGGTAATAGTCTGTAACCAGGAAGATGTAAATCCAGAGCATCAGCAGAACATGGGAACTTCAAAACCAAACGCAGGAGTTTGGTAAGTCTTCAGGATAGGAAATATGTCCCAAACCTTCTCTTAGAGAAATCATCATAACTGAGGTGCCTCTTCCTGTATTGAGTCACCATGCTAACTCAGATGTACATGAGATCTAAGACTTGCTGCTATCTTTGAATTTCCTATTTGCTCTTTTAAAATATCTATTCTGTTTATTGCTTTTGAGATGTATTCTCTGCTCTGACAACATGTGGGACATCTGAGGGTCTAACTCAAGGCTGCAAATTTACTTAGGCACACATATGTCAGATCTTTCTGATTCCAGCCTCAAATTCTACTCCTGTCATCATTAATCTAAATGTTTATATCACCTTCAATTCAGCCAACTATGTGAGTACCATTGAAGCACACCCTGCATTCCTGAAGTATTTATGTGGTGCACAAATGAGGTCAAAGTTAGGGACTAAAGTGAGAAATACAGGCTCTATAACAACCAGGTATGTTAGAGGAATTACAGCCCTAATGTCAATGCCAGTACACAGTGAGTTCAATATCTAAAACCAGGATTCACAAAAACCAATTATCAAGGCAAGAATGTGTCTTAAATTATACCTTTTTTCTTGTAGGTGCTGAACTGTGGAATACAGAAGTCCTTGAAAAACTGCAAGTCAAACTGCAGGCTGTCCTGCAGCTTGCCCCTTCTTGGAAAGTATTCCACTTTACATTAAATCTTTATCTCTGCCATGGTGAAGAGTGTGAAATCTTCTTGTAGCTGGAGCACATAGCTGAGAGCTGCATCCCAGAGCTTGCCACACTTAGCTGCTTTCCAGGGCTTCTTGATAAAAAGCTATTATACACAGAAGCCATTGCCAGGCATGTGAGTGACAAGGTGTTTGGGAAGATGGAGTCTGGGTAAATCATGGGTGACAAATCATGGGTGATAAATTGGGGTAAATCGTGTTTGACAAGTCTGATTGCTTTCCACAATGAAATAGCAGTCTCTGTGGATGTGGGAAGAGTGGGGGTTAAATAATTTACATTGATTTTAGGAAAGCTTTTAACACAGTTTCTTTAGTATCCTTGCAGCCATAATGAGGATATATGCACTGAGTGGGTCCACGACTTGGTGGGTTTTAAATTAACTGGATCATCAGGCTCAAAGGTAGTGATCAACAGCTCAAAGTTTATCTGGAAGCAATTATGAGTGATGTGCCTTGTTGACTGATAGTGGGGTTGGTAAGTTGTCATCTTCAAATAACCTGGGCAATAAGAGCAAGCCCTTGCCATTTTTGCAGGTGACACCAAATTGGGGGATTATTTGATGCAATGGACAAGCTTCCTCTGGATCAGATTTGTCTTGGGAAGATGTAGTCTAGTTCCCATTTTTGAGACCAAAATGGAGCCAGAGATAAGCTAAGTGGTAATGTAGCCAAACAGGGATCCAGTAGGCTGGAATAACAGGCTAACAGGAACCTCATGAAGCTCAAAAAACCTCAAATGAAAACCCTATATGGGAATAACCCCATGCAGCACTACAGACCCCAGCATGTTTGTATAGGGAACTGCTCAGCATAAAATGTCCTGGACTGTGTGCTGGGCTGCTTTAGTAAGAGCATTGCCTATAGATCAAGAGAAGGAATTATTCACTCCTGTTTGGCAGCTGTAGGACTGCCTCTGAAGAACTGTGTTCAGTTTGGGCTCTGCCAGTACAGGAGAGATATAGATGAACTGGAGCAAGACCAGTGGAAGGCCACCAATGTGGTTGTCATGCTGGATCCCATGATAAACAAAGAGTGGCTTAGGAAACAGGGTTTTTTTAGCCTGGAGAAGGCCAAGAGGAGACCTGTTTCCTGAGTTCAACTCCCTGAAGGGTAGCTATAAGGAAGACAGAGCAAGGCTCTTCTCAGAGGTGCACAGCAATAGTCACAGTTACCACTAGAGAAATTCCAGTTAGTTACAAGGAAAAAATATTCACACACACATAAAATTCTTCACAGGTTACCCACAGAGATTGTGAACTCTCCATCCCTGATGACTGCCACAGCTCAGCTGGACAAGGACCTCATCTATCAGACAGGTAACTTTAAAGCCAGTTTTTCTTTGACAGAGCGGTTGAATAGATGACCTCCAGAGATCCCTTCCACTCTGAATTAGTCTATGATTTTAAATATTTTGTGAAGCAGAACTCTAAAGCAAAGAATCCCCTTTCTTAGCAGTGCTCCCCACTGAAAAGGTCCAAAAGCTTCTGCTCAGTTAAAGAGGGAGGCAGCAGGCTGAGACCTGTGGGACCTGACAAGATGCATCCCAGAGTCCTGAGGGAACTGGCTGATGTAGTTGCCAAGCCACTCTCCATGGTATTTGAAAAGTCATGTCAGTCAGGTGAAGTCCCTGGTGACTGGAAAAAGGGAAACATTGCATCTGTTTTTAAAAATAAACCTGTTTTTAGAAAGGAGGACCCTGGGAACTACCAACCTGTCATCCTCACCTCTGTGCCTGGGAAGATCATAGAATCATAGAATAATTTGTGTTGGAAGGGACCTTTAAAGGTCATCTAGTCCAGCACCACTGCAGTGATCACAGACACTTCCAAGCTAATCAAGTTGTTCAGATCATTGTCCAACTTGACCTTCAAAGTTTCCAGGGATGGCACTTCTACCACCTGTCTGGGCAACCTGGTCCAGTGTTTCACCACCTTCATAATAAAAAAATGTCTTCCTTGTATCAAGTCCGAATCTCCCCTCTTTTAGTTTAAAACCATTATTCCTTCTCCTGTCATTACAGGCCTTGCTAAAAAGTCTGTCCCCACCTTTCCTATAAGCCCCCTTTAAGTATTGGTCCTCCTAGAAGCTGTGCTAAAGCACATGGAGGACAGGGAGGTTATTAGAGACAGCCAGCATGGCTTCACTAAGCGCAAGTCCTGCCTGACCAATCTACTCACCTTCTATGATGGAGCAGACAAGGGAAGAGCTATGGATGTCATCTCTCTGGACTTCTGTCAAGGCCTTTGATATGGTCCCCCACTACATTATTCTCTGTAAATTTGAGAGATATGGATGTCATGAGCTGACTATTCAGTGGATGAGAATTTGGTTGGATGGTCACATCCACAGGTTAGCTGTCAAAGGCTCAGTGTCTGGATGGACAAGGAAATCAGTGACAAGTTGTGTCCCCCAAGGGTCCATACTGGGGCCAGTACTGATTAATATCTTCATCACTGCAATAGACAGTGGAAGACAGTGGAGCTACATCCAGCTGGTGTCCGGTGACCAGCGGTGTCCCCCAAGGATCAGTACTGGGCCCAGTCCTATTCAATATCTTTATTGACCACCTGGATGTGGGGATTGAGTCCACCCTCAGTAAATTCACAGATGACACCAAGTTGGGGGGGAGTGTTGATCTGCCAGAGGGTAGGAAGAGGCTGCAGGAGGACCTGGACAGGCTGGGTCGATGGGCTGAGGCAAACGGCATGAAATTCAACAAGACCAAGTGCAGGGTCCTGCACTTGGCCACAATAACCCCAGGCAGCACTACAGGCTGGGGGAAGAGTGGCTGGAGAGCAGCCTGGCAGAGAGGGACCTGGGAGTGCTGGTGGACAGCTGGTTGAACATGAGCCAGCAGTGTGCCCAGGTGGCCCGGAAGGCCAATGGCATCCTGGCTTGGATCAGGAATAGTGTGGCCAGCAGGAGTAGGGATGTGATTCTCCCCCTGTACTCAGCACTGATGAGGCCTCACCTCGAGCACTGTGTGCAGTTCTGGGCCCCTCACTTCAAGAAGGACATTGAGGTGCTGGAGCAGGTCCAGAGGAGAGCAACAAGGCTGGTGAAAGGACTAGAGGGAAAGTCTTATGGGGAGAGGCTGAGGGTGCTGGGGTTGTTTAGCCTGGAGAAGAGGAGACTCAGGGGGGACCTCATCACTCTCTTCAACTACCTGAAGGGAGGTTGTAGTCAGGTGGGGCTGACTACAGGCAGCTCTTTTTCCAGGCAACTGGTGACAGGACAAGAGGGCACAGCCTGAAGCTGCTCCAAGGGAGGTTTAGGTTGGATATTAGGAAGCACTTCCTCACGGAGAGGGTGATTAGACATTGGAATAGACTTCCCAGGGAAGTGGTGGAGGCACCGTCCCTGGATGTGTTCAAGGCAAGGCTGGATGTGGCACTTAGTGCCATGGTCTAGATGGTGTGGTGGTGTTGGTCATAGGCTGGACTTGATGATCTTAAAGGTCTTTTCCAGTCTTGATGATTCTGTGAATCGAGTGCACTCTCAGCAAGTTTGCAGATGACACAAAGCTGAGTGGAGTGGCTGACACACCTGAGGGATGGGATACCATCGAGAGAGAACTGAACAAGCTCGAGGAGTGCGTCCATTTGAATCTCATGAGGTTCCACAAGGCCAAGTGCAAGGTCTAGCATGTGGGTCAGGGCAACCCCTGGTATCAGGCTGGGGGATGAAAGGACTGAGAGCAGAGCTGCAGAGAAGGACTTGGGGGTACTGGTGGATGAGAACTCAACATGAGCCAGCAATGTGGGCTTGCAGCACAGAAACCGTGTCCTGGGCTGCATCAAAAGAAGCACGGTCAGAAATTGAGAGAGGTGGTTCTCCCCCTCTACTCTGCTCTTGTCAGACCCCACCTGCAGTACTGTGTCCAGTTCTGGAGTCCTCAACACAGGAAGGACATGGAGCTGTTGGAGCGAGTCCAGAGGAGGGCCATGAAGATGATCAAAGGGCTGGAGCACCTCTGCTATGGAGACAGACTGAGGGAGTTGGGGTTGTTCAGCCTGGAGAAGAGAAGGCTCTGGGAAGACCTTATAGCAGCCTTCCAGTATCAGAAGGGGACTTATAAGAAAGATGGGCACAGACTTTTTAGCAGGGCCTGTAGCAGTAGGACAAGGGGTAACGGTTTTAAACTAAAAGAGGAGAGATTCAGACTAAATATAAGGAAAAGATGTTTTACTATGAGTATGGTGAAACACTTGACAAGGCTGCCCAGAAAGGTGGTAGATGCCTCATCCCTGGAAACATCCAAGGTTAGACTGGACGGGGCTCTGAGCAACCTGATCTAGTTGAAGATGTCCCTGTGTGTTGCAGGGAGGCAGTTGGACTAAATCACCTTCCAACCCAAACACTCTCTGATTCTATAAGAGACCTCTAATAAAATGATGGAGACTCAGCAGGTCCCACAAGGTGGTTCCCCCGGAACCTGCAGGGAGTTCTTGCTGTTCTCAGAGAAACAGGAAAGAAGGCATACGAAGGCCAGAAATACTGCTGCTTTGGGGTTGATCGTCACTTCTGCTTTCCTCTTATCTCTGTCCTGAACTTAGAGCACTAATCGGTTGAACGTGACAGGGCATTGATATTTAAACCTGAGGAGGAAAAGGAGTTTCTCTCAAGCCTGTCATCCTCAGGGAATGCTCTCACCTTCTAGCTGCTGTCAGTGGCCTCCCTCTCGTCACTTTGCTCTTCTGACTTGTGCTGTTTGAGTCAGTAACTTGTAGCTCTGCACATAGTTGTGCTAGAAAGTATCAGCAGGAAAACACATTTTATGAGGACATTGGTTTCAGGAATACTATGAGTACTCCTGATGCTTCCTAGGGATCATAAGCTGAGAAACAGTGCAGTTTCTGGATCACTGACAGGCCTAGCATTCCTTAGGCACCAGGAGACTTCAGGCATTTGAGAAAGTTCCAGAAATAAAAATCCATAGGTGAATGCTAGGATAACAAAATCCTTCTCTTTTAGACCTGGAGCACCTTGTCCATTCTTTTCCCATCACAGCACTACTGTATTTACTTACCCAGAGAGCTTTGTTTCTCTTCATTATGCTGCAGTGCAGATAAACAGTATGTAGTTGGCTGGTGAGCTACAATGTGAGGTTCTGCCCTGACTCACTTTGGCTTGAGATAACCAGCAAGCAAATAACAGAAGACAGCATCATATTGTAAGACTGAATCTGTGTGGGCATTTACAAGAAAAATCTTAATTCATATTTTCACCTCGCTATCCTATTGGCTTTTTGTTTTACATGAGCTTTTTTCTCCAGTGTCTCTGTCTAGTGGTTGGGTTTTGTTGTTGGGTTTTTTTTCCCATCACTGTATCTTATCATTCCACCACTGGGCTTGCCACATGAATTATTAATACTGTTTTTATGCTAAATGTCTCTGCCTCGCACATAATTTGACCTTAACTATTGAACAAGTAACTGTGCTAACCCCTCAGGACATATTACCCACACTCTGTCTATGAAACATTTTTCTTCCTTGTATTTGACTTTGCTAAAATTCAAAACACTTTGAACACAGTCACGGGGCTTTTTTTTTTTATTTTTATTTTTATTTTTTAATTATGAGCTGTTTTTCATTAGGGAATAAGTGAGAAAAAAATAAAACACTAACCTTTCCAGAAACGAATTGCATTTTTGGTTGCCAGTGATTGTCCCTGTATTTTCATATTGACATCTATCCTTGAACACACTGAGAGTGTAAACAAATGCAAACTTGCCTTCTACTAAATTTAAAAATTATGTGATCATCAAGAAATATTCAGTGCAGCCTTCAAATGTTGTTTAGGAAGGAGCTGGAGCTTGTATTCACTTCAGGATAATTGGAAAATGTCTCAGTTTATCTTATTGGCTCTCTATTCAGCAAAATGTTTTCTTATACCTCTCCCAACCCAGTAAAATTTTAATCCTATACTGTGCTCAGCAGGAACGATTTTAAACACCTGCTGTCTCAATCATAATGGCGACCATCTTTCCTAAAGGGAGTTTAGATTCATTTTCATGGAAAACCTGACAGGCAATTCTGAAGTCTTTACTGAAAAGATCTATGTTTACCAATGATCTTGTTCACTTCCAATGAGAGTAACAGGAGTTGTCTGGCATTTTGAAAGGCAAATATTTGCTAACAATAATCCATTACAGAATAAATAGTTAATAAGTAACATAAAATATTCATTGATTTAATAATTAGCAATATGGTAAATCTGATGACCATTGAAATATCCTTTTGCTTTCTGAACCCTGATACACTTGCTTCAACAGTATTCTATGGCAAAGAGTTTCATAGTCCAATTAGGAATGCATTTCCTTTTTTGAGTAGTATTATTTCCTCCAATTTCAACTCTCCCATCTGTTTCTGAACTATTTGTTGTGTCTCCCTTGTCTCCTTGCCAAAATAAACTACTCATCTTTTACAGTTTTAATTACTTGAGCAATTCCTTCCTTATTGGGCTTATTTCCAGCCATACCTGGATTTCCACAGAACTGTTCTGGTGAAACAGTGAGCAGCACTGCAGATAGGATGAGTCCATCCCTCCAAGTGAGATGAGAGCCACTAGCTTGTATTTCTTCTTTATCTTTCAACCATTTTTGGTTGAAGACTGTACACGTAGCTTGCTTTCAATAACTTCCATTCACTGTGGTTTCAGAAGAGAAATAGCAGCCAGACTACACCTCAGTCCTTTCTATCTGAATGTGAGTTTGAAAATCCTTCTCCTTGAAATCTGCCCTGTCATGGGTAGGGGAACTTTATCTATCTGAGTTGTAATCAGTATTTTATTTTTTCACTTGAGGAACTTCTGCTTAACAGTATGTGATTTCTGATTTCCTTATCTCTTCTAATCCCACTGAAATAGGGCCTCTGCCATCTGCAACCCACAGAATATGCACCTCTGAATATACACCTGGGTCTGTTTAGCTCAGAGAAAAGGAGGCTGAGGGGGCATCTCATTAATGCTTATAAATATCTAAAGAGTGGATGTCAGGAGGATGGGGCCAGACTCTTCTCAGTGGTGTCCAGGGACAGAACAAGGGGCAATGGTCACAAACTGATGCACAGGAGGTTTAACCTAAATATAAGAAAATAATTCTTTACTCTGAGGGTAACAGAGCACTGGAACAAGCTGTCCAGGGAGGTTGTGGAGTCTCCATCCCTGGAGACATTCAAAACCCACCTGGACGTGTTCCTGTGTAATCTGCTCTAAAGGATTCTGCTCTAGCAGGGGGGTTGGACTAGACAACTCCAGAGGTCCATTCCAACCCCCACCATTCTATGATTCTGTGTGTCTATGCTTTGTTGGATGTTGCATGAGCACTAAAATAAGGGGACCATTGAATCCTCTATATGGCTCACTCTTTGCCAATGATGTAATGTACTTTATTTATACATAACAAAGTCACATTCTCACAGTCATATTCTTAGGTGTAAAACTTAGTCTTAACTGTGAAACTACAAACAGCAATAATATTTCTAGTTACTCCATTACTCAAATTATAAATATTAGGTAATTATCATTAGGACTAAGTATTAAAATTCAATCTCATTTATAACTAGTCAGAATGTCATTTATGTGCTACTATTTAAAAGGAAATTACTTTCCCATTCGTATTATTATCCATTTGAAAGATCTGCTTGCTAGAATTGAATTGGACCCTTACCCCTTTTTAGGCTTCCACCAGTAATCAAAGTTTGCTTAGACTCTTATCTGACTCTGACACTTCCTTTAGGTTGCTTTCTCATGAGTGCTGCACACTGCAGTCTTACCAGAAGACATTCATTGCAAGAAATGTAGTAGAATTTTCTTAATAAACACCTTCGGTGTGTAAATTATTTCTGAATACCTTAAAATTCGACAAATTAAATATTCTATTTCTGCCTTTGCACAAGCAAAATCAGAAGGAAATCTGAAGTACAAGACAAAATATTGTCATCACAACTTTCATATTAATTTAAATGTCAGTTTCAACTTTTTGTCAGGTTATGTTCTTAAGAATTTTATTTTTTTTCCCTTCAAATGTCAGTCTTGAAATAAAATTGGTGTAAAAACATTAAATTATCTACCTGAATCTTCATTGCAAGATAATCCTCTGGCAAGGACTGCATTGACACTGCTTTACCAAATAAATACATATTTGAGAGCATTTTCTTTCTCTGATATTGGCATTTGATGCTTACAGGTGGGCAGTGTAAGTCTGTCCAGGTTGAAAACTGGGCATAAATGTTTCCATTGCTGGATTGTCCACATCTATTGGAGATGAGCTGAATGTCTTAGGTAGGTGTTTTTTTTCTTTTCTTTCTGTTCTTACTTCTCTAAAAAGGAGAAAATACAGGATACAAAAGAAATTGCCTGAAAAACAGCAGTGCCTTTTTAGTCATCTTAATATCTATTCGTTTTTATACTTAAAAATATCTCCCTTCTAGCATATTAAAGTGAAATGGGCAAAATTCCACAATTCCTTGCCACTGGTAGAGCTGCAGTTGCTGACATGCAAATTACTAAATTGCTCTAGTTCCTATACATTCATGTCACAATTAATAAACTTCAGTGTTACCATTCCTACATTTAATAGAGTTTTCACAGTGAATTAATACACTTTTGTGCTACTAAGATTATTCAATTTAGAGTCCAGATTTTGCTGTGAACTTTAATAAGCTTAGCAGGCAGGATCTTGCAGGGGAAGCTGGCAAGGCACTGAGTGGAGCTCTGTGTTTGTTTGACTCTGGCAAGTCACTTCTCCATCTCTCACCCAGCATCTGCCTGTCTTGTGTAGTCAGCTAGCAAATTCTTTGCCTGTCATGGCCAGTGCCAGCAGTGCAGTGCTGTAGCTGGGAATTACTGGGAGACTGAATGTGGGCTGAGAACTGTGCTAAGATTTTGCTATAAAAACAGGCAGTTGAGCAATGATAAAGGAGTATGTGGGGGAAGGAGGCAATGCTAAATGTTCTCTTTCTTATGAGAGTGCCCCACCAGCCCCTCCACTCTGAATGGGTCAATGGTCAATATCACAGGATATTTAAAGATTAAGTTTCCCTTTCAGGGAGCTGCTCTGAAAGCAGTTATGAACCTAGCAGATCCCTTCTCCCACACGCTTTGGGTTCACATTGCTACCTTAAACTGGGATGTGACATCCTCTAGAAACTAGACAGACATACAGTGCCCAGTCAGTCTCTGTGAGCCATCTTTGTTTCACCATTTTTTCTCTGCTAAAGGATTCCTCATTGCTGTTGGTTTTATTTTTAAATTATACTGTTTCAGTGTGTGCATCTGTATTCAAGACAGACAGGGAGACTGAGAAAGAGGCAGGAGATTTTACTCTGTGTACATTCATGTTCTAAACACCTCAGTACAGTGTCTACCCTGCTGAACAATGTATTATTTAAGCTGTGATTTGATAGTGATCACTGTGAGTTACTCAAATCCAATATAAACTCATTTTCTGTTCTTTTTTATCCTTTTTTTTTTTTTTTATTTTCCCCCTTCTCTTTTTAGCACCCCTGGCATAGCAGACATATTAGAAGTGGAATATTAACAGGAATCGTGTGCCAGAAAAGCTCAACTCAAGATAGTGTGCTGCATAATCCAATTTTAATTTCCCCAGTTTCTAATGTGTCACATGATATTAGGTCAATAAGCAACATTCAACCCAGTTGCCTGCTTTGCATTAATAAGGAAATTTAAACTGCCCCTTTAATCTTAAAAGAAGAAATAATTTGCTCTATTTAACTGACAAGTGACAAGTTTGTCAGTATACAGTGGACAAAGGTGACTATGATTTGTAAATCCCCAGTGAAATATACTTTTCTCACAAGCTTTAGGAAGGTTGTTGGTGTGGAAAAAAGCTCCACTATTTGATCTCATTACAGGCTCTAGTTGAGTCTTATTTTAGGTATGCCCAAGTTTATTGTGGTTTTATCAACAGGATGTTTGCCACATCACAATGCACTTAGACCATCCAATAACAAATTGGACAATGGAAGTACTGGTGTAGGACTCCAGAGTAAATTTTTGTGGAAAATTCTGATATACAAAGCTATGATTGACTAAACTAAACCTGGAGACTACTTTGGATCTACAAAAATAATACTGATGTTCTGTACCTCATAAACATTTTCTATTCAGGTTGTGAAAACTGAGAAGGGCATATAGCAAATGTATATCATAGTTAGAACTTGCTAATTCCCAGTTAATGCAATTTACACACAGCACCAGTTTTATTGATGGTGGATCAGAGAGATATTTGGCACTGGAGACTGGATAGGCAAGCTAGCACAGAGGTCTGTCATCTTGAAAACCCCATTCTTTTTCTCCTGTCTTCCTAACTGAAGCATGTGCATCTGTCCTTCTATTTGGCTGCAGGCCAGCTGTTCTACAAAACAGTGGTTTATCTACCACCCTCCCAAGCAAGTAGGTTGGGAATGGGGAAAATCTGAGAGGGAACGTATCCAGGAGAGCTGACCCAAACTGACCAAAGAGTTATTCCATACCATATGGCATTATAGTCAGCAATAAAACTCAGTGAAAGGAGGAAGAAGCAGGAATTTCAGAGTTATGGCATTTGTCTTTCCAAGCAGCTGTTAGGCATGCTGGGGCCCTTCTCAGGAAATGGCTGGACATCTGCCTGCTGATGGGCAGTAGTGAATTAATTCCTATTTTTGCTTTATTTGCACACACAGCTTTTATTTTTCCTATGAAACTGTCATTATCTTGATCCACAAGTCCTTTGGCCTTCCTTTGATTTTTTCCTCCCACCCCTTGAAGAGGGGAGTGAGCAAAAGGCAGGGTCAATGTTTGGCTGCTCGTTGGGGTCAGCCCACCACAGATGGTCTTATAGAAAAGTTGTGGCTCTTACTATTCTAGAGGGAGAATATATGGGGTAGGAACAGAGAACCTTGCATATTCTCTTTTACTTAACACGTCTTATATCATGTTCCCAATATTAATCTTGTTTTCAAACACAGTGGGTGGCATTAAGAGCCAATTTAAGGCAACTTCATTTAGAGGTCTGCTTCTTAATGTCCACTGGGTTTTTACTGTAATTGATGGTGATCTATGGACACTGTTCAGCCACCTAAACATGGGCATCTATTGCCAGCTGAGATGCAGTGGAGTATCTTGCCTGGTTTCTAACTGCTGGTCCAGAGAAGCCTTGGTATCTCATAGGTCCATACATCTGCCAGCCCCATATGCTTATGGTATCTCAAATGCCAACATACCTTCCTGAGAGTATCTGAACATTGCCACTACACAGTGTAAGCAGAGGGGGAGATCATATTAGCTCACCCTAAAGCAGATTGGCTGGTTGGCTGAATTTCTCTCTAGACTCCATTGACTATGCTGACCAGATGAGCCATGCAGGTGAGTGCCAGCACCTAAGTATCTGATGGCACCAGAGACACTCAAGGGTACCAAGACTATCCAGTGACATAGAACTTCTAGGAGTTACATGACCCTTGGGAGTGACAGCCAGAGAAACAGTAACGCCATTGGAGATGACATTCAAGAAACTGCACTGAGACTTGAATCTGAACCATTTACAGTAGAATCTTAGACACCAAAAGCAGAGGTAAACTTGTATTTGTAGACACGTATAACTAGGAGTCTTAATCTTATACTGAATCTCTCCTGGTAAGGGCAGGATAAAGGTGCCCATGGTGGATAAATGGCCAGTGCCATTTCATGTGCAAGCCTGCTCAATTTCCAGCTGCTGCTCCAGGTGAGCACTGCCATCCCACAGGTTCTGTGTAGTAGATGTCTCAGCTCTCTGTGGGTGTTGCAAAAGTAACACTTGACACTTCTGAACAGGCAACTGACTCAAGCCTCAAGGTTCATTCAAACAGTCTATCAAACAAAAAAGGGAAATCCAACACTCTGGTGCATTATTAAATACTATGCTTAGAGTCTGTATAATTAATTGCAAATAATAGAGTTAAAATGTCATTTGACTATACTTGCTGTGACTACCTAAAATGAAGTCACCATATGATCAGCAATAACTGAACAAAAATACCTGTTATCCAAAACCTGAGATCTATAAGTAATGCTAAAAAGCCTTGGTATAATTTAATGAGAACAGAGATTGTCTTTAAAAAAGCAATGCAAAATAACAAAAAACACTCCACCAAAAAACCACCCAAACCAACTATGAACTTCATAAACAAAATGACAAACAGAGACCACGAAGGGGATGAACTCTATGTGCAATGGAGGGGTGTTAATTTGATGATATGAGAAAACAGATTGGCAGCTCCCTGGATGAAGCTCTGAACTCTTCAACTAAGACAACTTCAGAGTTCAGGTTTTGCTTTCAAGAGCTTACCTAACTTTCATCAGAACATGCAATGTTGGTGGTGGTAGCTGGATTCCATGGAAACGCTTTTTTTAACAAAGCTTTACTCCATGGAAATTTTCACTATGACCCACCAGAGATTTATCCAGTGCAAATAGATACTAAGTTCTTTTTCAGAGCAGAGCATGCTGATCAGCTGCACCTCCTCGGGTGCCTTTCCTCCTTGCACTAGTCAAAAGTTGGTTACATCTTCACATTTGCATTTACATGACACAGAAGTATTTGTTTTGATCTCTGTGTAAAAATAACCATTATGCCTTTCCTAAATACATAGACACCACTTTTTTTTTTTTTTCTTTTTTTTTTCTTTTCCCCCTGAAACATCTGTAGTAGTTTCTGGAGCTGTGATCTTCAGATGTTTGTTACATGCGGCCTCTTCTCCCTGGTGAACAGTGACAGGACAAGAGGAAATGAGGTCAAGCTGTGCCAGGGGAGGTTCAGGCTGGATGTTAGAAAAAATTTCTCCACAGAGTGGTGAGGCATTGAAACAGACTGCCCGGGGAGGCGGTGGAGGCACCATCCCTGGAGATGTTCAAAAAAGGGGTCGACATGGTGTTTCCTAAGATGGTTTAGTGGTTAGGGGTTGTAGTGTGGATGGTTGGACTTGATGATCTTGAAGGCCTTTTCCAACCTTGACAATTCTATGATTCTATTATTCTGCATCCTCTCAGCCAACACAAGGACATGGTCACGTGAACTCTCCAAATTCCTTTAGGTGCAAACTGAAGCAGACTCATGGAAATCAGCTTCAGTTAGTCCAGTTAAGCCACCTCTGCAAAGGAGAGAATGGATCTATTTTACTTTCCTCTAATGAAGAACAGGAACCACACACATTCAGCTGCTATGTCTTGGAGGGCACAGCAGTGAAGAGGTGAACAGAGCTAGCAAACAGTTGCAGTTGCTGTAGGAGTCTGTGAGTATGTGACTACATCTCAGATTATTGCCAATTCACAGTTTTCCTGAAATGACTTTATATTTTTTTAAAACTACTTGTACATGATGACTGGAAAAGGGTAAAAAATCACAGTCTGGCAATCTATATCATCTCATAATATTAATAAAGAGTGAAGGTGCAGACCTTCAGAGAGTAAGCTGGAGTCACACTAATTTACATCAGTTGATGATCTGCCTGACAGAGTCTATAATCTTTCACCAGTGGTAGATTAAAATGGTGCTAAATAAAACAAAAAATACAGATCAGTTACCTTATGTTTTAGAGTATTTTTAAAAGACTGTTGAAAACACAGCTGCAATTATTGCCTTGTGTTCTTCTCCTTTGCAAATCAATCTGCTGTTTCTTACCTTATAACTCAGTTGGAAATCTTTCAGGGCAGGGCTCATATTTCTACCTGTGAGCATATTTCTAGCCATATGTCAAGACAAAGCCAAATGATGTAGTGATCCATCACTGGAACTCCTAGCTAGTATTAATATCATGATTATAGATTGCTCCTAATTAAGATGGAAGACTAATCATTTGAATAAGCTACAGAAGGCAAAAAGAGAGGAGCACATAATGAGAAAAATCTGGTTAAACCTGGAATCTATTTGTACTCTTCAAAGAAAACAAGAAAACAGCAGGAAAAAAAAACTGAGTCCAGTTGTGGCTGAAAGTGAGAAGTCTCATTTCTACCTTGCAACTCAGTCCAAGGTGCTTTAAAAATAGCTGTGATGGTAAATTACTAAAGTCTATAAATGTAAACCTCACAGAAGTGTAAGAAGCTGGTATCAATACCCAGCAGGTTCTCAGAAAGCTGATTCTTTAAGAAATAGTGAGAAAGCTTCCTGTTTAAAAAGCAATTATGGAAAGAATGTTTGTTTGCACAAAGGAGCTTGGCCTCAGAAAGATGGATCTAATTGAGCTGAAGGCAGAAATAAAGCACATGAAGCAAGGTGTTCCTCACATGAGCACACTGAAATGGAGGCTGGTAGCACACAACCACTGTGTTTGTTTATTGCTTGTTCTCTTAACCTTGGAAACTCAGTAAAGAATGGAAGGCATGATGTTCTAAACCCACATCTTGCTATTATCCTGCTTGAAAAGACAGCAGCAGACAGCTATTTATTCCAAATTTTTTCTGTGTTGCTTTCCAGGCAGGAAGTTCATTACCATGACACTGAACTCCTTTATTTATTCAAATGCTGCTCTCAATGCAGTCAAGGTTAACTTCTTCACTTTGGCACCATGTGAACACTCAAACTGCCACCTCTGCAAGGAGATCCAGGATCCACAATCTGCTCTGTGTCTGGCTTCTCAACTGACACACTTCAGCTGTCTGAAAAAAAGGGCTCTTTCACGCAAGAAGAAGTAATGAATCTATTTAAAAACATAATCATATTTTTCCCATGGTAGATTTTGAGGTTTTGATGAAAACTTGAAAGTATTTTGACTCTGAAATGTCACTTTGGCGCGTTCCTGGTTCATCCAGGAATCACAGCTTGTAAAGAAGAAAGGGGACCTGAGACAAAAAATCCATGAGTCAATGACACAGTCAACCAGGTATGTGTCATCTGAAGCTGAAAACCCAAAACAATTTGAGTCTGAGCTTCCACTGGAGACACTTTCATGAACATTTCCCTGAATGTTCATTTTTTCCCTTTGAAACAGCCTCAGGAGAATTTTATTCTCTTTTACTCACATTGATTGAATTGTTGGCCAGAGAAACTATAGATGTAAACACTCACCCACTGCAGGTCAGCTTGTCTTCCCACAGTGGAACTGGTCACTTAGATGTGAAGTGTAGTTCCTTCCACTAATCCTCTAAATCATTCAATTAATTACTTTAAAACAGACCTTAATTTTCACTTTCTTTTTCTGTGCCACGTTTGAAGCAATTAATCTAAAACCTCACTATTTTTTCTTACCTTCTTTTCTAGCTATCATAGATCCCAAATACCAAGGGGATACCAGCTCAGTTCTGAAAATACTATTTATTAGGGTGTAAATCCAGTGACATTTATTTGGCCGCAAATTACCTTAAGAACCCATTCCCAGCTGCCTGTTTCTACCAAAAAGCAACACTGCCTCTTCACCTGAACTAAGAAGAAAATGCTGGAGGTGCTGTGCAGTAAAGCAGAAGCTTTTTTTTTTTTTAAAGCAACCTAAAAAGTTCCATGAACTTCTGGAGTGGTTTTTTGTGTGGTTTTTTGTTTGTTTGTTTTTATTAAGCTAGCCTGTGCCAGCACTCTAATTCAAGCCTTGTTCCATGTTTATCAGTACAAATGAGACAGAGGCAGTATCAAAGTTTAGTGGTGACTGAATCACGGAATCACAGAATCACAGAATTACCAAGGCTGGAAAAGACCTTTACGATCATCAAGTCCAGCCTATGACCAACACCACCACACCATCTAGACCATGGCACTAAGTGAAGAAGGCAGAAACTTAAACTGGTTTGGCAAACAAAGACAATGTATGTGAATTTTAGCACCTTGAATTTCAAAGGATTTATTTCCTCATATTCAGTCCTCTGCAAAAGTGCTGGATTTGCCCTGAACAATGGCAGAGTGACAGTAGAAGAGAACCAAGCTGACACTGTGTGCTTTTCTTCATTCATCTGCAGCTTCTCTGCCTCAGAACCAGGAGGATTCAGGTTATGGCTGGATTTTTTGGCCAAAGGGTTGCTTCTGACTCAGTCTCCCAGGGCATATTTTTCTGAAGGTATAGTGTTCCTTGGAAAGCAAGAGCAGATGGGATGGTAGACACTTCAGCACTGTGGTATAAAGAAGTGAGACAGGAGAGCCAATCACATTGAAGATGTGAACCTGCTCTGAAAAATAATGGCAAAAGCAACATCTACTTTCTAAAATTGTTTCTTGGGAAGTTTAAGCCTTTAGGCATAGGGACTGTCTGCTATTCAATGTGCTTGGCTGCTACTCAGGATGGTGCAGCATTCATGTTTGATTAGAGCAGCACTTCAGGAGAATAAACACCAAATGAATGCACCAGCTCTCACTTTTTAAATTCATGCAGATGCAGAGCCTTGAGAAGGAGGAGGTTGAATTTCCTTACATGGTGCCAAACAGGGAAACTGTATGCAGGTCCCAATCCACTGGCTATCACACCTTAGCACACAGGTTGCATGCAGGTAGAATAATAATAATAGAATATATATATATATATAAAAAATAGACTAATCAAGATATGAAATGCAAAGAGCCAATTGCATCAAAAAGGATCAGATTCCCTTACTTGGAGATGCCACTCTTCACTTGAGAGTGAAGATGGCTGATTTAGGATAGACACATAACTTGTACATGGCTGGAGCCAAAGGAAATTAATCATAGCCCAAGTGCTTAGGAGTGGGGCAGTTTTACTTGGTGAGATCATGTAACTTAGCATCCACAAAGCACCACAACAGAGCATCTCAGCAAGCCAGTATTTCAGACACTTGCAGGATGCTGCTACTTCTTAATTTTGTTCCTTCTGTATGGTTTTGTGGGGACTATCTTTCTAATCTATCAGCATTTATTAAATGCTACAGTTTGAAGTCCTGAGCAACTTAATTTCCTACAGAATATGTAAACTAAGGATTACTCTGTGTATCTAAGAACACATACAGTCACCATATTATCAGAAAGAGATCAAAGAAATTAGCAGGACATAGTTTTGAAAACAAGGTAGAGAACAATAGTATATCGCTCAAAAACACTTAGGGATTGAAAAGAATGTCTGCCTTAATTGCTTGGAAATAAATTTCCAATTAATTAAGAAAAAAAGAAGATGAGCCAGATAAGGATTCTCAATTTATAATCCTGAAAACTGAAATTAAATCTCAGTCATTAAATTCATGTAATGACTCTGCACCTAATTATAATTTCCCTAGAATTCCTATTAAATTTATATCTCACATTATCTGAACTTAATGGCCCTCTTGTAATTGGAGAAGATGTAAACTTAGCCCCATGCATTGGACTAATGGTGAGGAAAATACTACTCCATGTGCAATGTAAGTAATAAAGTAAAACAGTGCTGAATAGAGAGGGGGAGACTATCAACATCTGGAAGAGCACTAAAACTACAGGTGGATACCATTTTTTACTTCCTTCCATATGTTATTCCTGATGTCTACTAATATCCTAAGGAAAAAAAAGAAAACAAAACAAAACAAAAAACCAACAAACAAACAAACAACAACAACAAAAACCAAAAAAACAAACACAAAAATTTTTACTAAAATTATTTTATTATTACAAGGATATAATTTTCTCCCTGAAATAAGAGACTTGTCTTAATATTATTCTGTAACCTTCCTTGATTAGTTAATGTAAGTAAGTATATTAGTACTGAAAACTGACCTAGAAGGAACCTCTTGTGGGCAGCATGCTGGAGCCTGAAGTGTACAAAGCTCGTGGACACACGTGTCAAAGCTTTATCACCTGAGCAGCAGAGCTTTTGGATAACCCAAATTCCTGGTTTACAGGGGGAAGCAAACCAGCTGCTGGAGGCAGCACACACAGAATCACAGAACCACGGAATCGTGACGGTTGGAAAAGGCCTCTAAGATCACTGACTCCAACTGTCAACTCATAAAAAAACACCATGCCCACTAGAGCATGTCCTGAAGTGCCACATCTACATGTTTCTCAAATACCTCCAAGGATGGTGACTCCACCACCTCCCTGGGCAGACTGTTCCAGTGCCTGACCACACTTTCAGTAGAGAAATTCTCCCTAATATCCAATCTAAACCCCCCCTGCTGCAACTTCAGGCCTTTTCCTCTGGTCCTGTCATTATTCACTTGGGAGAAGAGGCCAACCCCCACCTTCCTACGTCCTCCTTTCAGGTAGTTGTAGAGAGCAATGAGGTCTCCCCTCAGCCTCCTCTTGTCCAAAATAAACAATCTCAGTTCCCTCAGCCTCTCTTCACAGGATTTGTTCTCTAGAAATTTCAACAGCTTGGTTGCTCTTTTCTGGACATGCTCCAACACCTCAATGTCCTTCCTGTAGAGAGGGGCCCAAAACTGAACACAGAATTTGAGGTGCTGCCTCACCAGTGCCAAGTACAGGGGGACAATCACTGCCCTAGTCCTGCTGGCCACACTATTCTTGATGCAGGCCAGGATGCTGTTGGCCTTCTTGGCCACCTGGGCACACTGCTGGCTCATGTTAATCTGGTTTTCAACCATCACCCCCATATCCTTTTCTGCTGGGCAGCTTTCCAGCCACTCCTCCATAGCTTTGCATGGGGTTGTTGTGACTGAAGTGCAGGACCCAGCACTTGGCCTTGTTAAACCTCATACACTTGACCTCGGCCCATCGATCCAGCCTGTCCAGGTCCCTCTGTAGAGCCTTCCTACCCCCAAGCAGATCAACGCTTCCACCCAACTTGGTGTTCTCTGCAAACTTACTAAGGGTGCACTCAATCCCCTCATCCAGATCATTGATAAAGATGTTGAACAAAACTGGCCCCAAAACTGAGCCCTGAGGGACACCACTGGTGACCAGTCATCAACTAGATTTGACCTCATCTATCACAACTCTCTGGGCACAGAAATCCAACCAGCTTTTTACCCAGAAAGGAGTACATTTGTCTATGCCATGACTCGCCAGCTTCTCCAGGAGAATGCTGTGGGAGACAGTGTCAAAGGCCTTATCAAGGTCCAGGTAGACAACATCCACAGCCTTCCCCTCATCTAAAAGGCAGGTGACATGGTCATAGAAAGAGATCAGGTTGGTCAAGCAAGACCTCCCTTTCATAGACCCATGCTGGCTGGCCCTGATCCCCTGACTGCCCTGCACTTGCTGTGTGAGCTCACTCAAGTTGAGCCTCTCCATGATCTTTCCTGGTACCGAGGTTAAGCTGACAGGCCTGTAGTTTACCAGATCCTCCTTCTGGCCCTTATCGTAGATGGGCATCACATTAGCCAGCCTGCAGTCATCTGGGACCTCCCCTGTTGACCAGTATTGTTGATAAATGGTGGAGAGAGGCTTAGCAAGCTCCCCTGCCAGCTCCCTCAGCACTCTAAGATGGATCCCATCTGGCCCCATAGACTAATGTGTGTCCAGGTGCAGAAGCAGATCATTAACTACTTCCTCCTGGATTGTGGGGGAGTCATAGGAGGAGCAGCTGAGGAAACTGGGGATGTTTAGTTTGGACAAGAGAAGGCTGAGGGGAGACCTCATTGCCTTCTACAACTACCTGAAAGGTAGTTTTCTCCCAAGAGAATAATAACAGGACCAGAGAAAATGGCCTGAAGTTTTGGCAGGGGAGCTTCAGGTTGGATATTAGGAAGAATTTCTCTACTGGAAGAGTGGTCAGGCACTGGAACACCCTGCCCAGGGAGGTGGTGGAGTCATTATTCTTGGAGGTATTCAAGAAATGTGTAGATGTGGCACTTCAGGGCATGCTCCAGTGGCTGAGGTTTTGGGGTTTTTTTTGTGGGTGCTTTTTGGTGGAGTGTGTGGTTGTTGGTGTTTGTTTGGTTTTGTTTGGGGACTTTTTGTGTTGATGGTTGGACTCGTGATCTCAGAGGTCCTTTCCAACCATAACAATTCTGTGATTCTCCCCCAGCTCCTCAGCATACCTGGAAGCATTTCATGGATGTCAGCCCCACTGACATTTCATTTCATTCTTAAACTCATTCTTAAAAATTTATGTCTAACATCCTTTTGAATGTACCTACTTAATAATGGAAATTCCATGGCAAACCTGGGAAAACCTGTGTTAAGGCTGTAGTACCTACTAAAAATTACTCCTTTGAATTAGGTAACTTCAGGCCCCTGCTAATGCCTTGTATTTATGTGCAGGTGGGTGTTAGAGGTCCATGAGAAGGGGTTGGAGAGGAAAAACTGGAGTATCTAAAAGCAACAAAAATGTAAATATGGAATCACCAAGGCTTTTGGTTATCTATTGAGAGATTCTAGCAGGATTTGTGCTCCCAAAAAGACAGCTGCCTGTCCCCTAGAGGGACCACTGTTTCATGTGAGAAGAAAAATTCCAGCAAGATAGCCACAATGAAAAAATATGCACTGTGGAAATTACAAGAAAGTAGAACCCAAGCAAAGATTTTCAAAGGTGCAAAATACAGCAAGAGCCTAGATTCTGTTAAATTCTGATGGTGGTAAAGTGTCCCTGTGGTGGGACATGAAGGCCCTTAAAAAAGAGGTGAAGTAAGAGATAAAAGATTCCCACCTTATTATGACCTCCACAAAAGCCAGTGAAAATACAAAGAGTATACCAGGACAACCCCAAGAAAACCTCAGTCAAGATGAGGAGGCAGGAACCAGTGTCTCCAGGGCACTCTACTGACCCATCACTGCTGGTGGAGGCATCAGACTTCAAATCCTAATGCCATTTACTTTAAGCTGTTTGGAACATGGTCATTTAATCTTTTCCAGACAGATCCCATCTCAAGTCTTATAACCCTTCTTTTCCAGCTGTGGGAGTATTCAATATGCCCTGCTGTATCTGACATCATCCTACAGCAAGAAAACTAGAAAACTCAAAAAACTGCACTCCAGTACTCCCTTTTCTTCCTTGTAAAGGAACGAAAGAAGAGGCACATCACAAATGTCATGTAAAAAATGTAATGGAAAATATGCTGATGGAATAAACTGCAGTGTACCATTTTGCTAACCATGGTGAAGTCCAACAGGGTTGGCAATAAGACCAAGTTGTCCTTTCCATGTTTCTGAGTCTAAAGTTGTTGCTACTTGTCCATTTCACCTGGCTGCTGATTAGAGCTAAATAAATAATTGGTATTAGCAGTACACTGTGGGTGAGTAGCACGGAAATGGAAATGCAGTTTTTGTCTCAACTGGGTGTATTATCTGAGGAAGATTTCAAGCCATTTTAATACATTATTCTGGATCCTGACTATGCTTCTCAGGTGAGGAACAGTATTTTATGCTTGACAATAGCAGACGTTGCAAAAGGATGTGGGAGGCCTCTAATAAAAACTTATCTCTTGACAGAAGAATCTCACTAGTCAGTATCATTAACATGGTTAATAAAATTCCATGCCTTTTCCTGCATCCAGACAAAGCTGTGTCTGCACTACTACATCTACTTATACTACTTAGAACAGCAGAAAGTTGTCCTTTCTGAGTTCTCTGTGGGTATTCTCACAAGTAGCAAGTTTGACACCAGACTTTTTTCAATTACAGTCAATAAATCCAGGATAAGTTTCTTCAGTGTCCAATGGATTGTAATATGTTTGATGGAAGATGGGAAATTATGTCTCTCTGGCTGAGACATGGGTTTGGAGTGGCATTAGTTGCTCATGATTTTCTTGCACAAATCAGGAAGGAGATAGGTGAGTCTCACAAATTTGAGATGGAGAGCCTTGTAAGATGTCAAGAGCTTCTCAGTAAATCAGTGGACAGAGCTTAAACAAAACACAGTGATAGATGGTTTCAGATTGCCTGAAAAGCCATTGCAAATGTGTGCTACCTACTCAACAGAGCAGCATCCTTCCACAGTGCTCAATTCAATAAGCTGAAGATGCAGTTTGGATTCATTATAGACTTAAAAGTTTTAGTTGCAGCATAAGCCTTTCTTTGCAGCCATCAGAGTCTATCCATGTCTTTTTCATGAACATTATGATCAGGTAAGAAAATAGGGTCAGAGGATATATTGAAAGCAAATGCTGCTGTGCGGTATTAAATATTCACCAGATTCTTGATTCCTACCCCAAATTAAACACAGTCTCCTGGTTAGAGCCTTTGTCCTGGCTCAAACAAATTCTGGACATTGTTTATATTAATGCATTTTTATACTCAAACAGAGGCATCTTTTGTGTTCTGGGGGCAGAAGAGTTTTGTCAAGTACCTGGCCTGAGTCTGTAACTTTCTGTAGGTATTCTAGGGAGTGTAGGGGGCCTGCACTCCTAGCAAAGGTGCTGTAGTTTAACTCCCAACATTAGACAGGATGAATGGAGATCATAGTGAACTTGGCAGATCTCATAGCAAGACTTCCTTTTGACTCTCAGGTGCCTGCCAGAAAGGCTTGATGAGGAAAACAGAGGCCAGAGCTTCACAGACTGGTATCACTGGAGATCAATTCTTCTGTCAAGCGCATGTATTTAAATACAGATTGAGTGTCTTAAGATCAACTTAGTTACTGTACATCTAACCACAGGTACCATGAACAATATTTCTCATCCTTTCCCCCCCCCTTTTTTTTTTTTTTTTTAATTCCTGTAGCATAGCAGAATATTTATCCTAAAGCAGTTGTAAGCTGTTTACTTCTAGACGTGGATTTCTGCTGTTTCTGGCTGCATTTTGATTTGGAATCCATTTCTAATTACATGCCTGCCGAGTCATTTCTTGATGAGTTGTTTCTTTCTCTTTTGTTCAATATAACACTGTGTATTTGCATATTGTGAAGCAGAAGATGATAGCTGTCTCTGATTTTCTCTATCTACATTAATGAAAAAACCCACAGCCAAAAAAAAAAAAAAAAAAAAGGCTATCGTTTCCTGCCTTGTTTTTTGTCTGGTGGGGTCCACAGATCTGCTAGAGCACTGATTTGGTGGTATTGTGGCCTAGCTGGACAGGGAGAAGGGGGGAAAAAAAAAAGGGAAGACTTGGACACAGTGTGAAGAACGTGTGAAAGTCAGATACAATACAAAAAATTCAATTTCTATTGCACAGTGCAAATCTCTCAACCAAGTTCACTGCCTGACTGCACTGCTAAAGGTCTCCATTGACATACATTAGTGTTTTGCACAGAGACTGACTTGCTCTGGTGAAGGAAGCCTGCTGAAATGCCTAAAAAACCCAGAAATCCCACCTTAAAAGCACTGAAACATGTAACAAGGGTCAGGAATTTGTCTTTTTAACACCTTTCTGATTTCTAGACTTGTTATCAGAGTCTACTTTAGAGAACAAAACCTGATTTCTCCTTAACTTACCTCCTCCACACAAAGGATACAGCCATTTGAGTTAGGACCAGGGAAAACTATGTTCCCTTTCCCCTTCTCAAGGGAGTATAATCTGTGTTCTAGGCTATGTGTGAACAATGGCAGGGAAGAAGGGGCAGCCTGTTTGTGACTCATGAATTTTGTTTGGTAGAATTGCTTTCATAATTCAAACTTGCCAAAAGTAGCTGCTCCTCTTAGTAGTTTTTCATTATAAAAAAATCCTCTGTGTCACCCCTAGACATTCTCATAAACAGAAAGTCTTTTTTTTTTTTTTTTTTTGGTCAAATGGAAGAAAAAAATACTCAATGTGCTATAATAATAATGACAATAGTAAATACTGATGAGACTTAGAAATCAGCTGAATAAACCTGTTGACTGCACTGCTTTGTTTGGGGGATTTTCATCCCCCTTCTTGATGACACTGTTGGAATGAAGTGTGTTCTGCCTTCCAGATGACACATTACTTTTAACTGTTGTGTACAATATAGGCTAATAACATCTCGTGGCTTTTCAATTTGAAGTTGCTCTTTGATAAACTGACAGTGATATCAGCACGACTGCAAAAGTATTATTTTTGGAACAATGGAGAGGGAGTTGGAAATTCTACCGTTAGTGACAAATTTTCAGTGACAATCACTGTATATTGCCAGCCCTGAAATCAATAGGAGAATTCAAGAAATAATGCACTACTCCATGTGTGAAAAGACTATGACCCATCATTAACACCTCCAAGCAAATAAGGGATGATTTAGGGCACTTTACAAAAGGTCATTTGTTTCTTAGGCTTTTGAAGATGGGGACAGGAATTGTGATTACAAGAGTGG
Source organism: Hemiprocne comata (assembly GCA_020745705.1). Classification (NCBI taxonomy): domain Eukaryota; kingdom Metazoa; phylum Chordata; class Aves; order Apodiformes; family Apodidae; genus Hemiprocne; species Hemiprocne comata. The sequence continues at coordinate 158,101,719 of CM036587.1, forward strand.
GGAATTTTTTTGAGCACATGGGAGATTTGAGATTGAAATTGCTTGTTGGAGTATTTAATACTGTGCTGTTGCACTTAAGATGTGCTTAAGAACAACAAGGGCATCCACAGTGTGCAGATAAGCAGTAACTGTCACAGCCTAATATTAAAAAATGAATCACAGAAACATGCCATTACATAGAACAGATGTTTTAATGTTACCATTATAAAATTAAAGAATTAGAGCCACAAAAATTAATAAATGTCAATAAAGAATGCCTTTGAGATCATGAAACTCAGAATAAAAATGAAATACAAATAAACACTCTTGTATTAACAGCTTTCTAGTCATTCTCTCACACTGTTAATCAGTGTAGGCCAGTTAGCATCCTTTCCTTCTTCTACTACAAATGAAGTCCAGTACTCAAAAAGGAGGAATGACAGCACCAAACATTTTCAGAATATCAGTTTTTTCCAAGTGGCTTACTTGGTTCAAAATATTTTATGGAGGGTCTCAAGAGGCACTAAGTCACCAGAAGAGGCAAAAAGCTTGGCAGACATGCATATACCAATTTAAACAGAAGATTATGTTGTTTTTTATTTTTTTCATTTTTGACCTTATATTTCTATGATAAATACTATCAGCCTTTCTGAGCTCTGAAGGGAAAGTAAGATCTTTAGCCTGACAAGAAAGGATAGATTTGTGAACAACCAATATACTCCATTTAGGACATTTTAGTGTCATATACATCAAGTATTTCACATCTTCTAACAAAAGGCAAGCTTCCAGGTCAATATTTTGACTAGGTAAATCTCTTAATGTTCTTTCCACCAGTCTCTACAGAGGGACCATCCTTGTTGGCCAGGTGTCTCCATGTATTTGGGATGTCTTCCAATAGCACTCTATTTCACGCATGCTTTTAAATTCTGCTGTGTAGATCTCACACACTAGAGATATCCTGTCAATACTTCTGAATGAGTTTCTCTATTTTAGCTCCTCCATCTCATACACATAAATTACATCTCTCATTATCCTGTTTTTCTCCTACAAGAGGTTGCATAGAAAGTGTATCAAGCCATTAGGTGATTTTCCAAGGTACATTAATCATCTTTCTAGGGTGTAAGAATGGGCTCACAAGTGCCAGTATTCAAAGCTGAGTGGTGTGCTTGGAGGTGTCCCAGTGCTCTTGAGGAAGGTCAAATAACATACAATAATGTAAATGAGAACACTTTCCACTAAACAATTATTCCCCATAATGTTCCATAAAAAGATCACAGAAATAGATACACTGGGTCTAAAGATGATTTTTCAACTCAGAATGTCAGAAGGAGACATGCCAATCTCTCCAGCAAATACAAGTGAAGTCCCTTTAGATTTATCCTTCAAACACTAGCAGTTATAATAAATGGAATTTAAATCAAACTCAGGTAGGAGTTTAGGTGCTCTTCAGATTCAGGAAAAGAAAGCTAACTCAGTTTGCTTTAAATTCACAGTATGAAATACTGGCAATCGCAGTGGTGGCATGTTTAAAATTTGTAGCTAAATTGTTGGATTCTAAAACTGAGGCCACGATCCTCTTCAGGGTTTTGAACTGTCCCAGCCTGAAGTCAGCAGAGAGCACCTCCCCAACATGGCACATCTGGACATGACTTCTTTCACTGTCAGAGTGTAAACCCCAGTGACTGTGAATCAGGCAAGCAGCATGCACTGGGGTGTGCAACACCAGCCACATCAAGGTGCTACTTGGCACTGGGAGAATGCACTTCCTAAGGAAGCTTCTTTGGAGTAGGATGCCAGTAGGAACCCAAAGCCACCTCCTTTGTGATTCCCCCTCTGGGTGGAAAAAGAATTCAGATTGTCTGTGTCACTGCGTACACAGAAACCTTCCCCCTCTCTGTGGTTAAAATGAGATTTAACTGTGAGTCTGTGTCTGAAGGAACGAGACCTGGCAGCTCTGTACATGGGAAGGGGAGGCAATTTTATCCTAACTCTGGCCTGTCTCCAGACAGAACTTCCTCTACTAGAAGACCCAGTGCAAGCTCTGCACAAAGAAACAACCGTTCACTTTGCCTTCAGGCATATTACAACTTATTTTTTTATTTTTTTTTAAGGGCTCCTCTATCAAAACTCAGACAATCGCAGATGTGACTATCTTGGCAAGTCTATCTGATCATTATAAAACAGGAGCAGGAGATGATGGCAGCTGTGTATTTCAGAGAGAGGGGCAGGAATTTTAGCTTCATTTGATTCTTCACTTCTACTGGCTGTTGCAAATGGCAGGAAGATTGCAACATCTTCATTCCCAGAACGTATCAATTCCATAGAGCCTAAGATTTCATAGAATTACTTGTGAGTCCAGATATCCTTCCCAGTCACTATACAAAGGATATTAATGCTGGGATTAAACTACAGAATGACATCAGCCAAATTAATTTTCTCCCCTTCCATCTCCTGCATCCTCTCTGTAGTATGAATGGAAACTAATTTCCAGTGGAGGGGGAATGGCTGTGAGAAATATTGAAACAATTAATTGCCGTTGATTTTGTTCTTGTCCAAGACATTTCTATTTTCTTAACTCTTAATTGAAGCAGGGTTTTTAAGTAACAGGATAGGAAGAAGCTGAGGTGATATCAAGTACAATTGTATTACACTCTCCTTCCTGCACATCATCTGGAAGGTTTGTTCACATTTTGAAAAGAAATTCCATAAAGTTAAAACTTCTAGACCTTAATATGTAAATCCTTGAGAAATAGGTGCTGATTGTACTCAGTCACCATTGAAGGACAGGGTATGCTGCAAACACCAAATGCACATTAAAAATGTAATAAGTAACAGTTGAAGTCCAGGGTTGATTTTTAAATAGTAGTCAATGGATGTTAGATCTTCAAAGGGTCCTCCTGCACTTCCCTTTGATATCACTGCTCATTGAAATTTAAATGCAAGATTTAAATATATCCTTCACAGAACTGTCAGCACTTACAAATGAATTCTCTTTCTCTCATTTTCTTTTACAGCTGATTTCTCCTTTTATCATGTGACCATCAGAAGTACAGTGTTCATACGTGTACTTGTGTTTGTATATGTCTGGATTCTTCATGCTGGAGAGAACAGCAACATCTAAGTTCTTATCCAAGCATTATAAAACACTGTCACCAGGCAGCTCTCCACAGCCAGTGGTATTACAGCCCTTGGTTTAATAGCTGACTGACTCTTCATGCCTGGTGAAGAAGAGATCTGTAGTAAAACTTGTCCAAACATGGGGATCAGCATAAATTCTAAGCATCTCACTTCATAGGACTGCATGGAGTCTCTATAAAGGGACAGTATCCTCTATGGAGAGGATAAACAAACCCCTTGTCTCAGCTCTTTGCTCCCAGAGACTCCCAGTTTAGAGTAATTAATAGATAACTGCAGTCTCTACAGCTGTATATTTTGAGGACAATAAACCCTAACCTGGAGAAACCTTTGTGGAAAGTATAGCAAGACCAGTCCTCACCTGTATCTAGCTACAAAGGTTTGGAACCCAGAACCAGGGATATTAACATCTTGTGGTCCCATGTTAATGACTTCTGAGTCCACAGAACTAACTGCCTTGGAACTGGTAGGCTGAGGCTGGCTGTGATAACTGCTCAGTGCTGTGGACAACCAAGTTTCTGGGCAACTCATATTTTTTGGGTTGCTTTCCAATCTTTGCCATCCCTGATTTTGTAAGCAGAAATTTCTCAGCATTTCTGTTGCTGGGTACAGGTTGTACCAAGTTGCAGACTATTGAAAAATATCCTTAGCAAGTAAATTAGTATTAATAACCATGGTCCACAGACAGAAAGCTCAACACTAACTTAGTAAAGCCACATTTTCAGAAGTTTCATCCATTTTTGGACATAAATACGTTGATGTCCTCAAACTGTGTTTGGAACTAGCACCACTTCGGGGTGAGTGACATGTGAAAAACAGGCATGCAGTGATAGGCACCAAAAATTGAAAGTTTCAAAGCATCTGTTCAGTGAGACCAACCTTAAGATCAGGTAAGAAGTGCTTGGAAGAGTTTAAATGCAAAACTAATACGAGTGCTCATTGCTATGCTTAATGCAACAGAGAGTGCTATTTCCAGTGGTGGTGATTCAGTTTTAGACGAGAATTACTGACAGAGACATTCCAGTATGACAGACAACATTTAATTAGACCATGAAACTCTGCTGAAGTCAAAGGCAGACGGAGTGTTGACACAGATAACAAAAATATACTGAGTTAATTCTAACAACAGCAGCAGCATATTTCAATATTGGAGTAAGCAATACAAATTGAATTTGTAGCAAAAAAGAATACACAATAAACAGTTAATGATTTAGGCGACACTTCACTGTTTGGCTTATATACTATGTTTTTCTCTTATATAAATAATCCAAAGGGATTGACACTGCTTATATAGATATCTAATATTTTATCCACATTTTGTGAAACTCTTGTGTTCAGTTTCTGCTTCTGTGGTTTCAAGTCCCAGGTTCCCCTTTGAATTTTGGAGATAAAGTTCAAAATTAATTCCAGTATAAATTTCAAAGTGCCAGTTAAACTTATATTAAAGTCATCATTTTTGTTTTGAAGAGTTTTAAGATTAACTTTTCTGACCAGCTTCACACACCATCTTTCCAGATCTCTCTTTACTTGCATTGTTGTTAAAATGTCTCTTGTCCTGATCTTGTCATTCTTAGGGCTTGATTATGTTTCCTGAAAATAGAGATCTACTGCTGCAGTATCTAAACATCCACATGAGACTGCCAGGTCTGATACAGGACCCATGGGAGATCTGGATGCTTTTGCAGCATGACCTAGAGGTTTTCTCAAATGGCATTTGACTATCTTGTTTAGGCAATCAAATTGCACTCTTCTTTGTTTAAGGCAGAACAAATAACCTGTCACAGAATCATAGAATCATAAAATGGTTTGGGTTGGAAGGGACCTTAAAGATCACCTAGTTCCAACCCCCCTGCATGGGCAGGGACACCTCCCACTAGATCAGGCTGCTCAGATCCCCATCCAACCTGACCATGAACACTTTCAGGGATGGGCCTTCCACAACCTCCCTGGGCAGCCTGCTCCAGTGTCTCACCACACTCACACTAAAGAATTTCCTCCTAATGTCTAATCTGACTCTTCCCTCTTCCAGTTTTGATCCATTACCTCTTGTCCTCTCACTACAAGCCCTTGTAAAAAGTCCTTCAAGTACTGGAAGGCTGCTATAATGTCTCTGGTGGACCTTTCTCTTCTCCAGGCTGACCAATCCCAACTCTCTCAGCCTGTCTTCATAGCAGAGGTGCTCCAGCCCTCGAAGCATCTTCCTGGCCCGCCTCCAAACTCTCTCCAGGAGCTCCATGTCCTTCCTGTGTTGAGGACTCCAGGTGGGGTCTCACGAGAGCAGAGTAGAGCAGCAGAATCACATCCCTGGACCTGCTGGCCACACTTCTTCACTTCTTTTGATGCAGCCCAGGACATGGTTGGCTTTCTGGGCGGCAAGCGCACATTGCCCCCATGCATGGAAGTTTCAAATCTGAGTTCCTGATTTTCAAAAAACCATGGGAGGTACAGCTTCTGCCTAGGCACTGCTGGTGAGACAATCTGAGTCACCATGACCCTTAGCGTTGATGGGCTGATTCATTAAAAATGAGCAAATTTTGCTGTTGAAGTCTCCTTTTCTCTGTACCTGGACTGTGATCTACCTGATACAAAGCTGTATAGGAGCTGAACATATAAGTGATGTCACTGCTTCAAACACCTCATTAAGCCACGCTTGTATTCTGATGAACAATAGCTTTTGCAAAATCACATACATAAGCCACTGTGTCAGAACCATGGATAATCCTAGCAATATTCTATAACCGCAGGCAGGAATTTGCTTTATACTTTGCAAATGTGCCATTGGGGATTCTAGCTATGCCACACAATGACTGTACTTCGAGAAGGGTCACAAGGCGTTTGTGATATTACTCACTATCCTGCTTGCCTCTCTCAATTTAAAAATGAAAGAGCTGAAAAAATAAACCAGGTTCAAAGGTACACCTGCCACACAGAAGCTTTCCTGAAATCTCATCTCACCCTGGCTCCCACCAGAGTTTGACTATTGTCATTTTTAGTATTCAAATAAAGTAGCAACAGCACATAAAATATATAGATATTGAGGACTCTGTTTGCCAAGGAAATGCCTGGAAACAGCCTGAATATTCCATCTGAAGAAGATGTCCCCACCACTTCAACGCAAGAGGATCAGCAGCTCTCAGTAGTTGAAGGTGATGGCACCAAGACTGCCTAGTTGATTATTTGATGCTGCTGCTACAAATGTGTTCACCCCTTTCTTATTGGCAATTATTTTTGTAATGTCAAGAGAAGATTTTGTTTAATTTTGCAAGGTTCTGCACCTGGGTGAGGGCAATCCCAAGCACAAATACAGGCTGGGTGGAGAATGGATCAAAAACAGCTCTGAGGAGAAGGACTTGGGGGTGTTGGCTGATGAGAAGCTCAACATGAGCCAGCAATGTGTGCTTGCAGCCCAGAAACCAACTGTGTCCTGGGCTGCATCACAAGAAGCGTGGTCAGAAAGTGGAGGGAGGCGATTCTCCCTCTCTACTCGGTTCTTGTGAAACCCCACCTGGAGTACTGTGTCCTTTCTGGAGCCCCCAACATAAGAAGGACATGGAGCTCCTGCAGAGAGTCCAGAGGAGGGCCAGGAAGATGATCTGAGGACTGGAGCACCTCTGCTATGAAGACAGGCTGAGAGATCGGGAATAGTTCAGCCTGGAGAAGAGAGGACTCCTGGGAGACCTCATAGTGGCCTTCCAGTATCTGAAGGGGCTACAGGAAAGCTGAGGAGGGGCTTTTGACAAGGGCTTGTAGTGAGAGGACAAGGGGTAATGGATTACAACTGGAAGAGGGGAGATTTAGATTAGACATTAGGAGGAAATTCTTTAGTGTGAGGGTGGTGAGACATGGGAGCAGGTTGCCCAGGGAGGTTGTGGAAGGCCCATCCCGGGAAGTGTTCATGGTCAGGTTGGATGAGGAGTTTGGAGGGCATGTTGTACGAGGAGAGGCTGAGGAAACTGGGGTTGTTTAGTCTGAAGAAGAGAAGGCTCAGGGAAGATCTTATTGCTCTCTACAACTACCTGAAAGGAGGCTGTAAAGAAGCTGGTGTTGGTCTCTTCTCCCAAGTTACTAGTGATAGGATGAGAGGAAATGGGTTTAAGTTTTGCCAGCGGAGATTTAGGTTGGGTATTAGGAAAAAATTCTTTACTGAAAGAGTGGTGAGGCACTGGAATGGGCTGCCCAGGGAGGTGGTGGAGTCGTCATCCCGGGAGGTTTTCAAGAAGCGTTTAGATGTGGCGCTTCAGGGTATAGTTTAGCGGTTGTGGTAGCTGGATTGCAGTTGGACTTGATGATCTCGAAGGTCTCTTCCAACCTTAATGATTCTCTGATTCTATGATGGTGCTCTGAGTAACATGGTCTAGTGGGAAATGTCCCTGTCCATGGCAGGGGGGTTGGAACGAGATGATCTTTAAGGTCCCTTCCAACCCAAACCATTCTATGATTCTGTGATTCCTTATTTAGTACATATGGAAGAGCTGCCTAAAGCACTTGGCAGGAACTTTTGACTTTTCTATAAAAACCTACGTGCAATCAATATCTACATACTGAGGTCAGAAAAGTGGCTAGTGAGAAAGCTCAGTTAGTTACTGTAGTTTACAAAACGAAACCACTTTTCATTTAAAACCACAGACTTATGATGAATTCCAGTGAAGGGCTATGGGGATGACATTATGCCAAAATGAAAATAAATTGTCAGTATAAATCCAGGGAGATTTTGTCACAATATCAGCTTGAAACAAAATGACACCAATGCAAATTTTATAAGAAACAACTTTAAGTTGTCAAGACAGTAGTAAATTGATGTCAGTTCAGGTCTGCAGGGAGACTGTTATGATTAAAAAAGAAAAACCTAAACAAACTCAAAAACGTTCCCAAAGTGAAAGCTAGAGGGTCTAATTTGGTCAGTTCAAGTAGAAATTAGTAATAGCAACACAAAGGTAAATATATAATTATTACAATGTTAAAATAAACTCCCAAACTGACAAAAAAAATATACTGATACAAATGTTATACACACTTGATAAATGTTGAATTGCATGTACAGATAGACACTGACATTTCCACAGTTCAGACTGCTTCTATATTTATATACATAATCTCTGATGCTAGTTCAGTTAACTAATCAGAAATCTGGAAGCTTCTTTGTACCATGCAAACCTCCTGTAGCTTTTTACTCATGCAAAATGCAACAAAATGTAAGGTGAGTTGGATAGATCAAATAGCAGGAGCAGCAGGAGCAGAGTCTGACTCTTCCAGTTTCTCGTTATCAGGCTTTGCTGAATCCCCTTGTCAACGATTCACATCTTGTATCACATCAGTATCCTGGTAAATCTGAGCTTAGTCCCACTAGTGACCAACAAGGTTCAGAAACAGATAAATTTTGAAAGTGTTTCAGGGTTTTCTAGGAGTGTTTTGCAGAATCGTTTTTGAGCAGTGGGATGTTGGGGGCAGTTGTGAGAACACTTAATGCCTGGTGTCTCCTGAAGTCATTTACATTCAAGCAAAAGTGGGTGGAAATTCTGCCATGGGAAAATGACATTTGCAAATGTGTAAATGACTGCATGGCACTTGAAGAAGTCAGCGACTGAGGCCCCTGCTCAGTATTGTGATTCTGCCATGTGCAGCATTAACCTTTACCATGTTCTGCTTTTCTTGCAGACAATAACAGCAGATCCTTGTCAGGGGGTGGTTACACAAGATGGTACATATGCTTCTAGGCACCCAGTCCCGGATCAAAAACACACGGCATGGAACACTGAACTGATCTATACTCATTCCCCATTCTAAATTGATTTGAAACACTTCAGGGTGTACACCTGCCTCTTAAGACTTTTTGGCATAAATCCTGCATTACTTGCCCTGGCTGTTTTAAAAGAGAGACTATTATGTGATTAGGGCCAAAGTGGATCAGGTGCATACTGCCTGGAGATCTGATAAACCACAGGTTCTCTATTTATCATCCATGTCAGCTTAGTTGAAATTAAATATATTCTGCAAACCAGCTTTGGATGTATGTTTAGCTGTACAAACCTGGAGAAATAACAACAACCACAAGGCATTAATAATAATTACACCTTTGAAATAATTCATTCCTGAGCTTGTGTTTAGAAGCTGACTGCAAATATCACAGGGCCAGATTTCAACACCTCCCGTACTGGAGCCTGTCTGAAATGAAACCGTTGACGTCAGTGGAATGATTCCAGATTTATAGCTGCCAAGTTATGCACATCTCCATATGTGTCATTTTATGCTAGTTATTGAATGCATTGATTTGCATACCATAAGCAATTTGCATAGAACCAACATTTGCATAAAACAGCACGGAGCCACACTAACATGCCCAGCGAAGTGAGGTGAGAAAGACTTCTGGAGGGTGGGGTGAAGGTGCTAGTGACTGTGTGCAGGTGGAAGATGAGGGTCTGTGTCTGATTTGGGTGCTGATGGTTTGAATCCATCAATATATCCGAGAGATTATGTGTCTTTCACCTTCTTCCCCATGCATAAAGGTTGTGCCTAAAGGTGTCACTGTAGCAACCATCTGCATTTCCTACCCAGAGGACTGGTAGTGGGAATGGGGAGTGTGGGTTGACACAGTAGGGAGAAAGGACTAAGGAAGTAGGAGGGATGCTGGCTACACTTTCTCATGCCTAAGAGAGCACCTCTTGGTTCCTAACAGCTGCAGTGCCAAGTTAGATTTGCAGCCAGATGAGACCAAGCTGGTAAATATATGTGTGAAAGATATAATGAAAAAAACATGGACTTGCTAAGCCCACAGATGTACTCTTGGGTAAGTGGAATGAGAATTTAGTTAAGATTTACATGAATCACTGACATAAAGAAAGCTCTCATTAGGAAAGCCTGGGGTCATCAACAAAATCCTAGCTACTCCCTGCTCACAGCACACAAATCAGTTGGTGATGCCCTCACAAGAGTTGACGGCTTTTTTAAAAATCACAAATCTAGTCTTGATGGACTACAAACATTTTACTTGGAAAGATCACTGAGAAATTCAGTTTGTATCATTCATGTTCTTGGTCTTTCAGGACAAAAGTACTGTAGTTGATCCATTGTGAGACATGGAAGAGCAGCCCTGGAAGCATGCTTCAACCTTGACAGATTCAACCCCAGACACCTTCCCAAAGTTTTGGTGTTGCTTTCTTTGATGGCACCCAGAAGAGTTTTCTTTTCCACACTTCCTAATGTCGGGACTTAATTAGAATGCAGAGATGCTGCACACTTCGAGGGCTTAGTAACCAGATCATTTCTGTTAGGAAAGGTGGGGTGCCTGCAGGAAAAACCCCACCAAAAATAAAAATTCACCCAAGGCAGTTAGCTTAGTGATACTGTAGGATCCCAGCTCACCTTCTTCCAAAGCAAACCTTATGCACTGGATGAAGGAAAAGGTGGTGTATGTCCTTAAACTCCATCTTCCTCAGGGACAAAGGTTTGTTCCTCACTCATAGCAGCTAGCAGCAATTAGTTCACTTGCAGTAAAACCAAGACAGGTAACAGGGTTTGGTTTTTTTTTTGCAGTTCTAACAAAGGTTCAGTGTCATTTTACCAAGAAGCCTAAACAGCAGAGATGCAGTCACAACTGTATGGCTGAAAGTTCTCTGCTCAGGTCAGAGGTATCTTCCACTGATTTAGTGAGCTGAACTAAATTCAGTAGGCTCCAGATTTTAATGAGACTTCCTAGTCTTTATTGGCAACCTTTACTGCCTTCTCTCTTTTTTTTTTTTTTCCTACTTTGAGATAATCTGCCCTTGTTTTAAAAAACCCAAAACTCACACTATTTTTCTGGCTGAAGGTAGTGCCTTTCAGGGCAAACCCATTCTGGCAGTGGTTGAAGGAGAAAATCCAGTTCTTATGAACTGTGTCCTGCCTCCTGCAGCAATATGTTTTTTATTATTATTATTATTAATAATAATAATAATTAACTGAGGTTAGCTTTACAAACAAAAGTAGAGCTCAGCTGTGGCTTTCAGTAACTGTCACTAGTGAATTGCTGTGATGACAGAGATTTAAAATGGTCAGCTTTGTTTCTCCCACTGAAATCTAGATCAGTTAGTCAGCTTGTTAGTGATAATCATTCCTAAGCAAACAAACAAACCTCAAACAAAGCAGAAAGCCTACACACATTTTTTCCATCAAAAACTATATTTAACTCTAAATGAGTGGTTGGCTGCAGTTTCTGCTCTTTCTCTATTGTTCTGCTTCTCTGTATTTGTCTCCATCTATCATGTGCTCTCACATTTATTAAAAGCTCTTTTCTTATGAAAATATTTCCTAATCACAAAATATCTCCTTCTGCTTTAGGAAGTTAAACAAAAGCCACTCACAATACTTTAGGTGGCACAATGGCAATGGTTCTCATAAACCTCTCCCTTTTTGTTTTGGTCACAGTTCTGCTCCAGGGCATCTGAAATACCATCTCAATACTTCTAAAGGTAAATAGAGTTCTGTCAATAAACTAAAAATTGCTGACCTTGTCTTGTTCATCAATTTTGGCATTGAAAAAACTCTGCCTCCTGAGGTTAGCAGTGCTTTTCCATCTGAACTGAAAAATGCTAAGCCTGCCATATTTAATGACAGGCCCGGGAGGGCTAATGAAAGAATATAAGTGGCACTTCACCTTGACTTGCAGCTGCCCTATAACATTGCCTAAGGGTCCAGCTAAGTGTTAGCTCCATCTGAGAAGTACAAGTCAGGAGTAAAGACCTATAGAGAATTCTTACAGGATATCCTCGTTTGCCCTGGTTGTTACCCTGTTTGCCTTTCTGTGTGTGTGTGAAATCTGTAACCAGTGAAGCCTCAGAGATTTTCCTGTCTTCGTTGGTTGCAAAAGCTCTAGAAACACTGAAAAACTGAGCAAGAAAGAAATGGACCCTGAATGACTAAATGATCTTTCAGCTTATGCCTGGCCTCGACCAACATTTTGGATTTTGCTTTCTTTATTGTTAGCTTCATTTTCATAAGCCAAACATTGATGATTAGTCTAGACTGCTAATTAGGAGCTATCCTGTTACACGGAGGCTTGGATTAAAAGCTTTTGTGATTTTGTGGACTCTGGTTTGTGTGAATGTCAATTTGATCCTTTTAGTGTGTTTATGCAAAGTATCAATAGGCTCCTGGGATTCGTGGAAGTGCAGTGCTGAACCTTTCAGAGGCTAAGCAACAGCTGGGGTGTCGCTCCTGTTTGAAAGGCTTTCTTCTCTCCTCACTAATGGAGGATCAAAAGTCATCCCTTCAATTAAATACTAAACTCCTAGCTAAAAATAAAGAAAGAATCCCATTCTTTGGCATTTTATGTCTAATTAAGGATTTTAGTGGGAAATGTAAAGCAGTGCTCACTGATTAATTTATCAATCAGAAAATTCCCCCTTTCCTCTACCAGTCCAATTAGCCAGGCATTTTATAAGGCTGGGAGATTGAAACACTGCTACTGCACAGAAACCAGAGGCTCTTTGCATTTGAAATTACATAGTAAAGAGACTGGAAAATTTCTCATCTAATATCATGCATATTTAGGGCCTGATCCTGTGAATTATTGAAAATTCCTGCTAAAAAATGTATTGCCTACTGAAGGTCTGTTCTGGTATCATATTCACTATCCTGAACACACAGGAGCACTGGGGAAAAGCAGAGTTGAATACCTTGGAAAATAGAGTGTTTACTATGAAAAATGCCCAAAGGGAAGCACAGCTGCTGTTTAGAAGATCTCAAGCCCCGTGGAGTATAATTCACATGTAAGCTACTGCCTTCTTACCTTCTGCTGAGATCTTTCCACATTTCACAAGCTGGGATTGATGTCTCCTTCCACAAGCCACCTGTCAGAAGCAATGTGGAAATATACTATCAATCATTTGTCATTCCCCTTTAACACAAGGATCACAAATCATGCTCCTGTTTGTCAACTCATGTCCCTTGACTTTACATCAGTAGGGGTTATTATAATCTCAGTTTTTCCTGGCTGAGAGCAGGCATGTTAGCCACAGCATCCACACCTTTCCCCCTGTTGCATGAGCCTCCCAGAAGTGCACTAAGAAACATATGTAATCTCTTTCATATGCTTTTTATTTGTTTATCCTCCCTCTCAGGCTAGTGAATGGTGGAATGCTGTTTTGTGGAAAATTCTTGTTTTATTTTTTGGTTTTGTTCTTTTTGTTCTTTTTCTCGTTCTTTTTGTTTTGTTTGTTTTTCATTTAGTTCTGATATTTGATTATTTTGTTGGGTTTTGGTTTTGCTGGCTTGTTTTCTTTTGAAGAAATGTGTTGCTGCACTTTTGTTACGGAAAGTGAGATTAGGAGAACGTGCTTGGATTTGAACAGCTCTGGAGCACGGTGATGCTTGATAGACCTAGCCTTGACTAAAGAGGCAGTAGGAAACTCCACAGCTCTGATTGGACCAGATGGGAGATGCTGTGGCCACACACACAGAAGGATGGATGAATGAGGTCATATCCAAACAGCTTGGAGTGCAAGCATTAGCATGTTTACATTGAGAGTGTGCTCTTAGTGGAAATCTCCTCATTCTTTCCACTTAGTGCCCTTTGTTTTGCATTGTGCAGAGGTCTCAGAATGCATGAGTTGGGTTCCTTCCAAATGAAACTAAATTGGAAGATGTGTGTCCTGGCCCTAAGGGTACTGACAGGATATGCTGGCCCTGACTTGCCTCACTCTGTGTCTCTCAAGCTGCTGCCCATGGGTGCAGGGGCCTCATTTCAGTCTGTCTTGAGGCTGTCAGACTGTGCCCTATGGTCCTGTCCTGCCATCCTGGGCAGGGTCTGAACAGATTTCCCCTCATGAGGCCTGATCCTAGCCCCCTGTGGTAATTAACCTCGGACTGAACTCTCTCATATCAGCTTCCTCACTGCCCTTCCTCATCAGGATGAGGGGAGAAAACAGGATGAGCCAATTTATGGATCAAGATACAGACAAAAAGACTACCCACTCATTACTGTTATGGGCAAAACAGACACAATAGAAAGACAAAATAAAACAACACCTTTCTTCTCTCCTTCTTCCAAGGCCCAGATTCACCCCTTCCCTCCCGACTCCTCTCCCCCCAGGGGCGCAGGGCTGGGACGGGGGCTGCGGTCAGTCCATCCCAGCCCCTCTCGGCCGCTCCTCCCTCCTCACACCTCTCCCTGCTCCAGCGCGGGCCCTTCCCCGGGCTGCAGTCCTTCAGGGACAACCTGCTCCCGCCTGGGCTCTCCAGGGCCGCAGCTCCTGCAGGAAAGATCCCCCTGCTGCGGCCTGGGGCCCTCCCCGGGCTGCAGGGTGGGTCTCTGCTCCAGCGGGGTCTCTGCAGGGCTGCAGGGGATCCCTGCTCCGGGCCTGCAGCACCTCCTGCCCTCCTGCTCCTGCGCCCTCCCTCGGGCTCCCTCTGCTGCTGCTCCCTCCTTGGCTTCCTCCTCCTCTGCCTCTGCCGCCTTTGGCCCTTTGGGAAACCTGTTTCCCCCCTTCCCCCGGCGCCCCCAGCTTGGCTGAGGGGCTCAGCTGTGTCCTGCGCTGGGGCCGTTGGAGCCGGCTGGGACCGGCTGGAACCGGCTGTGTCCGGCACGGGGCAGCCCCGGCCTCTCCCTGCAGCCCCCACCCCTATCAACACCTGGCAGGGACACCCCACACACCCCACTCATGCTGACATCCTATCTCAGGCTCTTGCCATCCCCAGGGAGGTGCCTGTTCCCTGGGACTGGTGATGCCCCTGGTTGCCCCCAGCCTGCCCCGCTCCCTAGCTGGGGGTAGCGGGACAGACCTTACAAACCACAGGGAAGCCCTCCCAGCCCCCGGGAGCTCCAGTTCCCAGTGCCAGAGTGTGGCAACGGGCCCCAAGAATGCACCCAGCAGCCTTCAGCCACTAGTGAACCATGGCATCTGTGGCATAGCAGTTTTTTGACAGACATCCTTCTCCCCAAAAAAGCACAGTAAGGCTGCTTTGGGTCTGTAACCAACAAAAAAGGAAAAAAATAAAATCCTACCCTGGATATAATGCTGTTAGGCTGCACCACCTGCTACCGCAGCCTCCACCTGCTCTCTGGCTGGGCACACGATCACCCCTGTGCAAAGTGTGCCTCCCTATTTAGCACAGCACCACATTTCTTTGCAAAGCCTGTTGGAGTAGTGATAACACTTAATGTCGCTTACAGAGAGGATCTTGTGGCAGCTGCTCAGGCTGGAAGGCAGGTGAGTTAAAGAAAGTATGATAAAGCTCTATAAAATGAGGAGTGACAGGAGAAGACAAACAGGGAATGACTCTTCACTGTTTCTTCCAGTGTGTGCTGTAGGAGGCATCAAATGAAACCAGCAGATTAAAGAAAGAAACCAAAGTAAGCTGCTTATTCCCATAGCATGGCAGCTTCTCACTGTAGTGTGGATGCTAGAAGTCAACATTGCTTCAGCAAACAGCTGGAAAAATTAACAAAAGGAAAAAAAAAAAATCAAGGACTAGGAAATTTAAGGATGCTGGCTCAGGCAGTCTGGGACTGCAAAGAGCTAGAGATTGTAAGGGTTTCCTGGGGAACACTGGTATGCTATCTCTGCATGTCCCTGTGCCTCTCAGTCACTGTTGGACAGAGAACATCGGAGCAGTGAGACCTTTGGTCTGACCCAATATGGCTGTCCCTACACTTTCATGTTCTCCTCACTCTTAAAAGCATGAAAGGGCAAAATCAACCTCAACTCTCTCAGTGCTCAAGGCACATGTGCTGCCCCTTGCAGAGTTACTGCCATTGACTCTTCTCTTACTGGTGGATGGATGTGCAGGGTTTTCACAGAGACATTAAACTAGTCACCGACATATCATAGGGGAAAAATGTGCCAACGTGACTAAGTAGGAGGGGCCAGGTGTTTTTCTACAGAACCCCTGATTCAGGAAGAAATAATGCAAATAAATTATAAATTTACTCCCTACAAAAAAGAGAATTAAAAAAGGGAGAGTAATTTGGGTACGTTGAAGAATTCACTGCCAGAGGGTAAAAGAAGTAGACAGGAGAGATCAGCAAGGAAAAGAACGTTATTATGTTCCTGGGGGAGGACATTGAAGAGCAATAGGAATGAGGTCTTATGTGGATAGAAAGAAACAGCCTCTATGTTTACATTGGCAATTCTGTGACCTTCACTACTTGCCCAGCGAA
Source organism: Hemiprocne comata (assembly GCA_020745705.1). NCBI lineage: Eukaryota > Metazoa > Chordata > Aves > Apodiformes > Apodidae > Hemiprocne > Hemiprocne comata. The sequence continues at coordinate 158,117,965 of CM036587.1, forward strand.
GGCCTAAAAAGCACTAGATAATCATGCTGGGACAAAACTGGAAGCCACAATGACACCATTCTTTCCCCTGCCCCTCCAACACTTTATACACTGTCAACTAGCACTAAGGGCATGGTTTTGGGGGCTTTATGACCCTTTTTTTGGTAGGTCATTCCTCTGAGTTTCCTCTGTCCTACACATTCTGTCCCCATGAATAAATGGTTGATAGTGCATATCTGAATGCCAAGGAAAAACAAAATAGCAGGGTCAGGCACATTTAGTCTAAGTACATCCAAAGGTATGATAAGTTAAGGAAGGCTTCTTGTCTCTATACCACTGTGGCACTAGGAAAAGAAACCCACAACTACTATGTAGATATGTTCAGGTTGGAATTCGGGTCCTATTTAACTATATTTCATCTTTGCTGAAATTTAAACTTTAAAGTACTGAAGGCCATGGAAGGGAGAACTGTAAGGATAACTCATATTTCATCAGCATTTGGGAGACTAAGAGCACCTGTAGTCTGCTCCCATAGCAACAGGAATGAATTGTCAATAAAAATATTCTGCCTGGACAGGCAGCAGATGAGAAAAGAGGATCTGTCATCCTGGGCATGGCAAATCTCTGCATTTTCCTTTCAGGTTTACATCATTTTTGTACATCCTGATGTACAAGTGAGCTGCTTTGGCTAATACCTTCGGTGCAGAAACAACTTTGACCTGAGGAAACCACCAAAGGGTATTCTTTCTTGCCTCTGTACCAATGGAAAATATGTCTCATTTTCAATGCAAGAAAATGGAAGAAAGGCTTCATGTTAGTAGTTCTCACAGATTAATTAAATTCTACAGTAGGAAAGTGATCTTGAAGGGTAGAAGTAAATATCTATGCAGAAAAGAGAAATTTTACACCCAAGAAGTATGCCACTTTGACAACTGAAGGGCAAGACCAGTTCATCTGGAGTTTTTATGCAGTCCACACTCTTCAAAACTGTCCACAGTTTTGCAGATTTCTGTTTGCAGTGAGAGTTCCTGAAACTTCGTCTGAATATTTTCAGGAAATGCTGAGTGTTACAAAGCACGTACATGCCTCTTTACTTCCAAAGGCTAAAGAAGTATGACTGCAAACCCTATCCACCAAGCAAAAAGGTGAAGAGCCACACTGTAAGAGACACTAATTCATGATGGAGAATACTCTGATGTCTGTGAGGCAGATTGGTCTTGTTGTGGTATGGGGAACAATAAGCATATTGATGTTGTCTCTTTTGAAGTATTCATCCACTCTGCCATGGCCCTTCTGCTTGATTCCTGTCGATTATCTCTGCACTAAAGTTCAGCTGACCATTTATATTTCAAGTGATAAGGAGGGAGAGGTAGAGATTTAAAACCATTTGAGCACCCTTTGTTAGAGTCAATGCTTGAATGCCAAGACTTAGGCAATTAAATTATTGAGGGTGGTTCATTATAATTCAATTTTTCAGCATTTCAAGCAGAAACATGCAGGTCTGATATTCCAGTCCAGGCCGCATAAGCCCAACTAAAAGTGTGTGCCTATATGTTACTCACTAGTAAAATGCAAAAATAGTGCATGAGAACACAGAGCTAGCTGTACAAGTTTGACTGACTGTTTTGTGTGATGAATTGGGGTTGCAGCTCCTTTCTGTCAGAACTTTAGCTGTTGTGTTACTTCCTCTGCAAAATGTACACTTTGGTATAGTAATGCTGTGCACATGGGTGTAGGATGCTCTGTTAATCATGTGTAAAGGTACACATGTTATTTTATATTCGTATTTATGTGTATGACCTATGTTCTGTCTTTGTATTTTAGGATTTGAGAGGTCTTCACTAAAATATGCAGTCAACTTCTGCAGGTTTTTGTGATCTTATTGTCTTATTCTTTAAAAATGCTGGAAGATCTGCACAGACAAGAGGGGAAATCAAATTTCCAGCAGACAGTACAGGGTACTGAACTATTCAGCATTATCCAATTCTGCCATCGCTCCTGTTGCCTGCTTTGTCTTTCCAGACCATGTACCTGGAGCACTTTGTGTTGCACATGTGCTAAACCTGGGGTAGGGTTTAATTTTTTTCCATTTTTGTTCAGTACACTAGGTGATAGATTGGTGACCCAAGGTGCCCTCACCGTGCAAACACATGGTGAAGTGTTGCTAAAAGCACAAAGCAAACAGGATAACAGGAAAAATATTTTACTTTCTTGCCTTCATGTGTAAGGTCAGATTCTAGGTGATGCACGGAAGAACAGCAGGTTGAAAAAAACTAAAAAACAAAACAAAAAAAATAAAAACAACAACAACAAAAAAACCAACCAAGGACATTCCTAACTGTACTATCTGGATGTTCACACTCAAAGAGTGGTGATCAGTGGGTTGATGTCCATATGGAGACCAGTGACAAGTGGTGTTCCCCAAGGGTCAGTACTCAGACCAGTGCTATTTAACATCTTTGTCGGCGACATGCACAGTGGCCTTGAGTGCACCCTCAGCAAGTTTGCTGATGACACTGAAGTGTGTGGTGAGGTTGGCACACTGAAAGGAAGGGATGCCATCCAGAGGGACCTTGACAGGCTTGAGAAGTGGGCTTGTGCAAACTGCATGAAGTTCAACAAGGCCAAGTGAAAGTCCTGCACCTGGGTGAGGGCAATCCCAAGCACAAATACAGGCTGGGTGGAGAATGGATCAAAAACAGCTCTGAGGAGAAGGACTTGGGGGTGTTGGCTGATGAGAAGCTCAACATGAGCCAGCAATGTGTGCTTGCAGCCCAGAAACCAACTGTGTCCTGGGCTGCATCACAAGAAGTGTGGTCAGAAAGTGGAGGGAGGCGATTCTCCCTCTCTACTCGGTTCTTGTGAAACCCCACCTGGAGTACTGTGTCCTTTCTGGAGCCCCCAACATAAGAAGGACATGGAGCTCCTGGAGAGAGTCCAGAGGAGGGCCAGGAAGATGATCTGAGGACTGGAGCACCTCTGCTATGAAGACAGGCTGAGAGATCAGGAATAGTTCAGCCTGGAGAAGAGAGGACTCCCGGGAGACCTCATAGTGGCCTTCCAGTATCTGAAGGAGCTACAGGAAAGCTGAGGAGGGGCTTTTGACAAGGGCTTGTAGTGAGAGGACAAGGCGTAATGGATTACAAATGGAAGAGGGGAGATTTAGATTAGACATTAGGAGGAAATTCTTTAGTGTGAGGGTGGTAAGACACTGGAGCAGGCTGCCCAGGGAGGCTGTGGAAGGCCCATCCCTGAAAGTGCTCTCAGACAGGTTAGATGGGGCTCTGAGGAACCTGGTCTAGTGGGAGGTGTCCTTGTCCATGGCAGGGGGGATGGAACTAGATGATCTTTAAGGTCCCTTCCAACTCAAACTGTTTTATGATTCTGTGATTCTATGAACTTCTTCATAAATGCTGATGTCTTAGTCTCAACTACTTGTGAACTATTATCTGGCTTTGATAAACTTTTTCATTAGACTGTGTCTGTGAAACTTTATGGTTTGATGGACTACTTGTAAACAGCATTCATGAAAGATAACTAAGAGAAGTCAACCTATAATTTACAAGTTTGAAGTCACTCATAAGGATATATGTTTTCTCCAGTGGAAAGCATAGCTGTTCCCTGAAATGGAAAAAGTCTGAAAAATTGCCAATTAGGAAAACTGAAAGGGTAAACTGGAAACTAATCATATAGACCTTGTCCAGTCAAAACTTACATATTAAACCCTGTACTGAGTGCCTGTATACTGAAATGAAGATAAATAAGCATATGTGAAAAAGTATTCAATATCCATTGGATTTTAATATTTGTTTATCTGTGAGAATCTTGTATGTCATTTAAGGTAATGTGCTTCTCTGAGATACCTTTTTAATAAAAGATTCAATATGCTGCTCCTGATGTAGCTTATTCAAATAACTGATTCATAAAGCTGCACAAAAATGTAGGAAGAGATCTTCTTTTGCTGTGGTTGGATGACTTTGTTAGTGTAGAACCTTTACGCAGCTTCCGCTTGCTTTCCGTACACCACTCTCTCTTTCATGATGTATTTAAAAATGCTGACATTAAAAATAAAATTAACCCAAAACTCTCATAAAGCTTGAATTCTTCTACAGCTATGGAGCTTATTCTAGAGCAATTTCACAGGGCTATTTCCTTGAAGGGCAATTTTATTAGCTGCTTCTGGCTGCTTTTCAGAAGGTGGGAAACTAAAAACCATTCTGAAATCATTCTATACAAAGATCTGGAACTTTATCTACATGGGACTGAGGGAAAGCATAATAACAATGTTAAAATCTGGAAGGAAATAGGATGGTATTGGAAATACCAGACTTGAAGTGCTGGAAGAAAAACATTATGTGAGACATAAGGAAAAAATTCAGCAATGTTCAAAGGATACGGAATTACTATAAAATAAATATTTACCCTATAAGTATAAATAAAAGTCCATAAATGTTAAGATTCTATTCTGGTTCAACAAATGTTCAGTAACATTATCTGCCATTGTCTTTAAGGAAAGCAGGGCATGATAAACAAAGAGACAGGATTTAGGCTCTGAAATAGGTAAAAGTAGATCATTATTCTCTATGGAGATACAATGGAGTAAAAGGAGAAACTTAGAAAAATAGAGTTCAAGCCACAGGGAAAGGAATTCCAGAGTTTTAGTGCCCAATTCTGAGAAATACTAAGACACAATGTCATCTGTGATTGAATTCTCCCAGACCAGATGCTTAACTAAAGCTTTTCCTCTCCATTCATTTTTATTTGAAATTCACTGTTAAAAAATTCCAGAACTGAATGTTGCCAAGAACCTCTACCATGGAGATCAATAATCTCAGAAAATAGATATTCCCATATATTACACCTAGTTATTTTTTACTTGCTGTCATGAATATTATAGCATCTTGTCCTTGTACTGCAATAATTAAGGTGGAGATGACATTTCTATTAAAAAGATCATATAACTCAGTGGGGAAAAACTAAATGTTCCAGCTGGGCTGAAGTTGAACTTTGGACATATCTGCCTAGAAGAGAATGTTTCCATCAAATTCAGGTTTTGAATTGAGATGTGTCTAAATAAAAGTTGTAGAAATATGTTTTTAGCCACTAAAATATCTGTCATATGCATCAATATGAAAGCATTCTGAGGCAGGATATTTGTCCAGCATAGCTCTTGGCATGGGAATTGCTGAGCATAGGCCATACTTCTCAGAAATGGATAACAATTTTTCTCCTGAACTGGATGAGCAATTCCACAGTGGAATAATTGGGAATAAAGCATTTTAATCGAGGTGGTGACTCAGTTCTCAATACATTTGGGCCTTTAATGGCTGACAAAATGTAAGTGGCATTTGAAAAGAAGATCCTGAACAGTTCTCCAGATATGCCCTGATGTTTCCAAATTTCCCTTTCTCCTCTTCCCATCAGAATCAAGGAAAGCCATGTCTTCCTCAGAAAGACTGCAGCATTTTTTTCACGGATAATGATTAGTCTATTTCCCCCTCTTTCTGGCTTCTCAGTATCTCTCTGCTAAAAGCCTGAAGAGTGGGACATAGCAAAGAACTGTTTTTATGGAGCAGCATGACACTCAGGTAGCTCAAGAGTAGAAAGCAGAGAAATCCTTCAGCCATCCTGGACCCCCACAGGTAAAGCATCCAGTATATGTGTAGAGGAGAGAGACTCTGAGCCCCAAACACCCAGGAAGTTTTCTTCTACAGTCATCTCCTAATGGGATTATTAGGAGCAGAAAATAAAAATGCAATCAGAATGGATCCTGATACATTCATGAGAGAGCATAAATGATATGGCAGTTAGGATAATAATGACAGGTCCTTCCCATGACCCCTTTACACCCTTCCTCAAGAAGGCTGTAATTTGGTTCTTACTGTATCCTAACAATCAGACTGGCTAAAGCCAGGAGAGCATGTCATTTGTGACATAAGGACTAAGACTAAGTGCATGTCCCTTGATATGAGGCTAAAACAATGACTCATGATCTTGCTGACTGTTCTTGAAACAGCACAATGTCTTCTATTATCCCAGCTTTTCATCTTTTAGCAGACTACTTGTTACACACTATTTACTTGAAGTGCAAAGCAGACAGAAAGTATATTTAACGAGCACAATAGATTCTGTTCTCTGGTCTCTTCTCATTTATCTCAAATCTGTATTCTAAAGTCAGTGGTGAGTGCAAGTTGGGGAAGAAAAGGAGGAGGCATAAGGGTTAGCTAAAAGAGACCAAACCACAAAGATAATAGACACCAGTAACACGTATGACAAATTTAGACAAAGGAAAACAAGATTAGAAATTATGTGAGAGGATCTAATGCAGTCAAATTAAGGTAATCCAGAACAACGGCTGGAGCTTTTAGTCACATTCTGTCTTCATTTGTGTAGGAGTCAGATAGGACATAGGCAGGGCTGAGTCTGGCCATTCACTAAGCACTCTGTACTATATACTGCAACTGCTTTGTGTAGTCTGGTCCTGGTTCTGATGGCAGGTACAGATGTATAACATGTAAATCTAAAATACTTTCTAAGTGCAAGCTGGAGTCTAAAATGTCTCATTTGGATTTTGTGTGGCTTTGTCCCATCATGATGGGACCCAAACCATTTCTGCCTGAAATACAAGCATGCACACCGAATGAGATCACCAGGGAAGACTGACATGAGGGTGTTTCTGTCAGTTCGAGTTAGCTCATAGCTCCTGATGTGGCAGAGATCTCTGTACACCCCTGGGACACAGCCCCGTACAGCATCTTATGGGAAGAGGGATGTCCCACTTACACTGTTCCTATCTGTGCTGGTTTTGACTGGGGTAGAGTTAATTTTCTTCTTAGTAGCCCTTAGGGGGCTGTGTTTTGGATTTGTGCTGTAAACAGTGCTGGTAACACAGGGATGTTTTTGTTGTTGCTGAGCAGAGCTTACACAGCATCAAGGCCTTTTCTGCTCCTCACCCCACCAGCGAGGAGGCTGGAGGTGCACAAGAAGCTGGGAGGGGACACAGCTGGGACAGCTGACCCCAGCTGACCAAAGGGATTTTCAATGCCATGTGACATCATGGTCAGCATATAAATCTGAGGGGAGAAGGAGGAAGGGGGAATGTTCAAAGTGATGGTGTTTGTTTTCCCAAGTAACTGCTACATGTGATGAAGCCCTACTTTCCTGGGGATGGCTGAACACCTGCCTGATGATGGGAAGTAGTGAATGAATTCCTGGCTTGGCTTTGCTTGCGTGTATGGCTTTTGCTTTACCTATTAAACTGTCTTTATCTCAACCCACAATTCTTCTCACTTTTACTCTTCCAGTTCTCTCCCCCATCCCACCAGGGAGAAGTGTGTGAGCAGCTGTGTGGGGCTTAGTTGCCAGCTGGGCTTAAACCACAACACCATCAGAGGCAGGAACCTTTCCTGCTTTTATTTTGTGGCATTTGGACAGTAGAAAAATCACTTTGATGTCACAGATGATAACCAAGCTGGAGAGAAGCAGATAATGTGATATGGGCCTGGATCTTCTCCTGCAGTTTTTCCTGCACCTCAGAATTTAACAGGACCTTTAGGTGGCTCTGGCTGAAATTAGGCCCAGAACCTCCATATTTTCAATCAGTTGCTATGAGATTGTAAAGTGTGTTGGCAGCCTGGGGAAGAGATACCTCCCTAGCCCGCACTAATGTTTGTTATTATATAGACACTCATCACAGCTTTTAGCTCCAGCTAGAGCTCTCATTAATCACCACCTGGGAACACCATACAGAGAGCAGGCGTACGTGAGCTTTTGTGAGAAAAAGCGGCAGGGAGGACGGCTGCATGTTGTGTGGGGGTGTGAGTGATGATCTTGGGGTGCAGAGTGAGAGACTGACGTGAGGAAGAAGTAGAGCATGTAGGAAGGAGGAAAGAACACCACAAGAGCTGTTTGGGGAGATGGAGAGAATGAGAAAACACAGAGGGGAAAAAAAAGGCAACCCTAGTTCAAACAAATTGGTCTAAGAGGGAAAGAGTACATTACTAACAATAGCCCATTTAGACTGCTCTTGTGCCACAATTACTGTCAAATTCTAAAAGACAAAATTACAATTAGGCCAAGACCATTTGCCTGTAGCAAAGATGAGGCCAGAAGGAGCCCTCCCCCAAGTTTCTGGTATCAGTTTTCCTTCCCTGCAAATACTTTCATCTAGAGCTCATTATGAACAATTTTCTTTTTGGTATTAATTTGTGCTAAGAATGGCACAGAAAGTATCCCAGGGCATCTCTCCCATTTCCTGCAAGGTTTAACTCTGATCTCTGGTAATTGGTGAACTGCTAAAAAGGTTATTAGCATTTATTATGTTTTATTATACTCATTCCTAACAGCCAATGAACGATACGGTTTTCTTATATCAAGTACTCTACAAACACAAAGTGGTAGAAGGTCTTTGGCTTGTCCAAACAGAGACACAGGTCAGGCTAGGAGTTTAATGCAGAGGAGTGAAGAGAGTGCTGGCAGCATGCAGCATATGGCAATCGCCCTGTGTTTTTATTTCACTGACATGATGAGAGGAATAACTGCAGAAAAGGAATCTTGATGTACTCAAAGAAAAAAACAAGATGAACGATGTGATGTCAAGGAGTTCTTAGAGTACGAGACAGGTCCATTGAGAGCTACAGATATGTCTCTGAAATTCAATAGTCCTCTGGCCTGGAGGGCTCTGTATCCCCTTGCTCAGTGCCCCTTAATGGTGCATCTCTACAGATTTTTTTATATATATTTTTTTCCTTGGTGTGCATGGCAGGGGAAAAAAGGTAAATTAAGACATGGGAAGCTCACCACCAGTTGCTCATGGGATAGAAGACATAGTGCAGCACTCCATTAGGCACAAGATGGCCAACTTCTGTGTTGCAGACAAAAGCCAATGCTCTGGCAAAGCCATTTTTCAGGGCTCAGTCACTTCGCCACTGGTTTCCAGAGCATATATAGCAATATCACTGGAGCAATGCATAAAGAATGGAAAATTACCTTGTTCTTTACTGATTTGTGGTCAAATAATGTATTCTTCCTGAAATGGAAAGAATATGTGTTTTCTCTGATTAGTAAACTCTGAGTGCAAATTATTTCCTTAAGTAGGAGATACTGTTCTCCTACACATTTAAGGCCATTGACACAGTCCCCTACAACATCCTTCTCTCTAAATTGCAGAGATATGCATTTGGTGGGTGCACTGTTTGGTGGATATGGAATTGGTTGGATGGTCGCATCCAGAGGGTAGTGGTCAATGGCTCCATCTCCAGATGGAAATCGGTGACAAGTGGTGTCCCTCAGGGGTCCATATTTGGACCACTGCAGCTTAATATCTTCATCAATTACATAGACAGCGGGATCGAGGGCAGCCTCAGCAAGTCTGCAGATGACACCAAGCTAAGTGGGGTGGTTGACACACCTGAAGGACAGGATGCCATCCAGAAGGACCTGGACAAGCTTGAGATGTAGGCTCATGTGGACCTTCTGAGGTTCCACAAGGTCAAGTGCAAAGTTCAGCACCTGGGTCAGGGCAACCCCTGGTATTAATACAGGCTGGGGGATGAAAGGACTGAGAGAAGAGCTGTGGTGAAGAACTAGTGGATACTGGTAGATGAAAAGCTGGACATGACCCAGCAATGTGCGCTTGCAGCCCAGAAAGCCAACCATGTCCTGGGCTGCATCAAAAGTAGCATGGCCAGCAGCTCGAGGGAGGTGATTCTCCCCCTCTACTCTGCTCTTGTCAGACCCCACCTGCAGTACCATGTCCAGTTCTGGAGTCCTCAACACAGGAAAGACATGGACCTGTTGAAGTTGGTCCATAAGAGGGCCATGAAGATGACAGAAGGCTGGAGCACCTCTGCTATGAAGACAGGCTGAGAGAGTTGGGGCTGTTTAGCCTGGAGAAGAGAAGGCTCTAGGGAGACCATATTGCAGCCCTTCACTACTTAAAGGGGGTTTATAAGAAAGATGGGCACAGTCTTTTTAGCAGGGCCTGTAGCAGTAGGACAAGGGGTAATGGTTTTAAACTAAAAGAGGGGTGAGTCAGACTACATATAAGGAAGAAATGTTTTACTATGAGGGTGGTGAAACACTGGAACAGGTTGTCTAGAGAGATGGTAGATGCCCCATCCTTGGACACATCCAAGGTCAGCTGGACAAGGCTCTGAACAACCTGATACAGTTGAAGAACCCTGCTCAGTGCCAGAGAGTTGGACTAGATGACCTTTAAATGTCCCTTCCAATCCAAACCATTCTATGATTCCATGATTAAAACTTCCATCAGTGCCTGGAAGGTTCACCTACAGGAACTCAGGGATGTGGGTACCACTTAACTGTGATACAGAACCATGTGTGTAATTCCTCTCATTCTGGACAGAAAGGCCACATATCTACTGATAAAACAAGGTCCTATTTTTTGACTGAGAGGACAGATAGCATGGCACAGCTCACATCTCTCTGATAAAGTCTCTTCCCCTTCTCTCAAACAGGGTGACCTTACCTTTTTGAGCAGCAGTAAGAGTCCCTGACTGAGGCTATTCTCAAAACATGTCAGGAACAAGTGCTATTTGGCACAGTAACTCTATGACATTAAATAGTGTGGAGGAGCATGGACCAGCTTTGTTTCCATGTCTTGGCCATGTATAGCCTATAGTAAAGACAAAACTGAAAGAACCAATACTGTAAACCTGTCATAATGAAGCCACACAATCTCTTTTCAGGGCAGGTTTTTTTTTGGAAGATGATAAATCTGTCACTTATTTTAGATTGTCATCTTTGAGACCTTTGTCTGAACCAGGACATGCAAAATGAATGGCGTTTTCTGAGAATAGTACCTCCACAATTTGGAGCTGGAACACTTTGATCTTAGATCCTTTGCCTTTCCTTTTATTTCAGTCCAGTTGACAGAATTAGTCTAAACCATTTCTGTGCTTAAAGCTGCTCAGATGCTTGCTGGATCAGTATGTGAGTCAGACTCTTTGCAACAGGGAATGTCAGACTAGCATGACATGCTGTGTTTCCTTGTAGGTAAAGCTGGCAGCATGTAGTGGTTTGGTGATTGTGGCAGTTTCTGTCTGATTTGTTCAGCAGATGGCTTCTCTGTGCTGGAGCTCAGGCCTTTGCTTTGACATACATAATCCCTGGCTAATTTTATGATGCAGAGAGACATTGTGGGACACAAAATTATATACCTTTTATCACAAGGGCCATTACACATTTGGTGGTATGGTGCCAGTTATGCATTTCAGGATGTCTTCAAAAAATCCCCATGAGAAAGTCTTAATTTGGAGGCAAAACTTAAAGATAAATTAATACTCTCATACTTTCAGATCTGTTTCTATGTTGAATGTTCCATACCACTTGAGTAATGAGATTTTTGCACATATATAATAATTTTCTTTTGAGCTTCACCATCAAATTTCATTGCTCATTAAGATTACTTATATAGACCAGTGCTTTTTTCTAATTGGGGATCATCTTTATTTAGCTTTTGGGCCACCCTTGTCACTGTGATATCTTAAAGGCAGTATATTTTCTTCACACTTTTCCACATTCTACTACCCACACGGTTCGCAGCTCAGACCACTTCTCAAATTTTCACCATCTATTTTCAGGAATCAATTGTTGCCCTTCTTCTGTCCTCTGAGGTGGAAAAGCAGACACAAATTCTGCAAAGTAGGTTTAAGATTTGGCTTTCTGTACATAAAGAATGCACACACTTTCCAGCATCTTTAATAGTGTGTTAAAATGGCAAAAAAATTTATACGGGGAAGAAAAATTGTTGGTTTGTGTTGCTGAATAATTCTTCAGCTCTTAAAAAGAAGATGTAGATAGGGAAATGAAAGAGAGAAGAAAACAATGTAGGAGATACAGAAACTCAGTCGTGACTAGGAACTAAGAGCCACTTATTGCACTGTAATTTGGAAAACGGAGTAGGATTGTTCTATACAATGCTTATTTCTAGGCTGACAAGGAAAATGCACAATTGCCTTTCTCACCAAGTTGTGAGGTAGATGTGAATCACTTGTAACAGGACTGCCTAAGTAAGGAAATAATACTTGTTTCATGCTTATGAACTTAACAAGGTCCACAATTAAAAGCCAGAAGGGAGAGTGCCAGTGAGATGTTTATTAGGGAAAGGGTAGAAGTGAAAGACCCTTTTTCAAGTACAATGGTTATTTTCATCATTTATTGAAGACTCCTGTAAGAAGCTCCCAACAGTGCAAATCTAACCAATAGTGCCTGCTTTTATTTGTGTTATAACATTTAAAATCATGGACAGAACCTCACTAAGATGGATTCATTCATTCAGGGAGTGGATCTTCCTCCTCTGAAGAGCATATTTTCTTCTGAGACAAAATTAACTTGAAAGACTGGCACAGAAATTCTGGAATAGTTCCCATTTTGTAGAGGGGACCTGAGGCCCACACGCATTAAATAATACCCAAAAAAACATACAAGAAGCCTTGGAGAGCATCTGGGAATTAAACCAAGGTCAATGGAGCTCCAGTGCAGTTGTCCTGTCTCTGTTGTATGCCAGTCTCTAGATACTCTTGGGCTCAAAATGGGTTGTTTCTTCCAAAGCTCAGCTCTGATATGTCAAGCGGGCAAGGCATAGCACTCATCAACTCAGTAAAATACATTTTGGCTCCCTTCCCAGGAAGTGTAAGGAGAAATTAGCTTATAATTTAGTTGACTTAGAAACACCTACATAAGTACTTGGAAATTAGGTAACTTAAAAGTAAGTGATGCACAACCGCAAGGAGAAGCTAACAAAAAACATCCCATGGTGGTTTTGGCAGTAGACCCCAAAAGAAGGCTTCCAGTAGGAAATACAGAAAAAAACAAGTTCATGTCTCTCACATATTGCCTTCACCTAATATATTGCAAGTCAGACATCCAAGAATACAGATGGAACTGGAGATGGATTTTGCTAGCAATGATAACTATGGGAAGATAATGGTAAAAGTGTTGGAGGAAAGGTAATGCTTTAAAGAAACATTTGTAATGTTTATGCCCCAGAGTAAGAATATATAGGGAAAGTGTTTGCCATTTAGATATAAGCATTTATCTTTCATAATATTTTATTTTAGTACCTCTTTGCAAGTAAATAATCTTACGGTGACAGAATGAGAAATATTCATCCACTGCTAAATCCAATAAAATAATATTCGATTTTCTCCCAGCTCTTTACAGGCAAACTTGTTAAAACTTAGTGCAAGCTTTGTGGAAGTGAAGACTGCAGAATTTAGCTTATTCCAGAGACAAATACATTTAGTTACATGTTAATTTGGGCTTTCATTCTCTAACCAGATATTTTGCTCCCCTACATATGAAATATATCAAATTAATTGGATTTTTCCATGCATTGTGTGGGAGTATGGTACAAACATCCTGAAATTCTGTATCTCATTATTCTCACCCCTAAATTTTGCTTTATACCTGATTTAAGTATGTACATGGGTATGACAGGACCTGAAGTAAGTCACAGCTCTGAGCTGGACTGAGAGCACACCACAGACACTGAACAGGCTCTCCATCATCACAGATGCTCTTATGAAAGCACAAGACAGAAGTAGCTTTGAAAGTGGAATTTTAAAATGAGCTTTCAAATCAAAGTCCTGTTGGGTAAAATACAATAGAAGTAAAAGGGTTTGTAATCACATTCCCCTCTTCCTTCAATAGTCTTTTCAGGTCTGATTCTTTCTTATGGTATTGAGCTCAGTCCAGTGATTTTCAGTCCCTTTCCGGGCTGTAACAAACACTAAATGAGTAGGATGCATTTGGTTCATGGAAAAGTCTCTTTTTACTGATTCTGTAGAAGTTCACTCACCTCAGTCTGTGCTACAGGTTTGCTGCTGCCCTGCTCTTGCTCTGCACTCCAGCTACTTCACTCAGGTTGCTCTGAGGAAATGGAAACATTTCCCCGATTCCTGAGCGTACCACATCACACAAGGAATATCTGTCAGTTAAGGTAGGAAAGCAGCTTTCCTTCCTGCGCCCCTTTTCAACATAAAAGGACATACAGTAAACCAGACCAGACTGCAATGAAAAGAGATTGAACAGTTATACAGCCCATGACAATATCCTTCCTTCCTACTGTTTCCTTCATCAGACTTATTTGAATTCCTTGCTACTGTTTCTTGTGTTAATTTGTTTGGTTTGCTGGAAATAAGATTTTGAATTCTTCTGAACTCAGACTTTATTTTCTTGAGAGTCTAAAAAACCCACCACAGAGCTCAATTTTATTTCACCTCCTGGGCTGCTACCAGAATACAGAATATAAATTATAATTAATTATATTAATATGCCTGGGCAGAATACTTTTGTTCCTTTAATAGTCCTTCCTTCTGATTCCTGCTTTGTGTTTCAGAGAGGTGCTTGGTCATAGCTTAAAGTAAATTGTGCTGCATGTATGTTGAGAGTGCTAACAGAGGGGAGATAAAAGAATTCTTGTTCAAAAAGTGGGCACTGTGCTCATGGGTCAATGTGCAATATCCATTTGCTGCAATTTCAATTTCCAGGAAGCTGTCCAATACATCTTTGTTTCAGGGCCTATTATATCTGTGTCATCATCTACCTTCAAACTAATAAAAGTAATATCATTAATCTGGACATTTGAAAAAGCAAAACTTTTGTCTGAAATTAATAACTCCCACAGATTAATCAAAGGTAATTATATTAGGAGAAGTTATGTCTTCTTGTATCCTGAGTCATAAAATGAAATTCTCATTAAAATTGTATTACATTCATTACTCATGTATTCCCAGAGATATACATTATATAAGAATCTCCATTTCAATATTGCTTGCAAAGCTCATTTTGATTCAGGCCAAGGTTTCAGCACAAGAGTGTTCAGTCTGAGGAATCCATGGAATTCCTGTGCATGCATCTTGGATTGTTCAGCTTTGAGTAAAAAATGCTGCATTCAGCTTAGCAAAGGCCATAATGTTCACTTGGACACTTATAAACTCCAACTGATTTCTGAGTACAACTATCAGCCATTGTTTCAGGAGGATAGTTAAGCTGCCAGTTCACCTTTCCCCTTAGAGGATAACACAAAATCACAGACTTTCATGTTACATAGTGGTTTTTGTTCTAGGAGGCAGCACAGCAAGTTGGGCAGAACCCTAGGTAAAAACTTATGTGATGAGTGTTGCCTTTTGCATTTGGTTTGGACGGGCTCCCATTCTGCCCTCGTAACTTTTACCATTCCTTTCTGTTGAGCTTTGAGCAGCAACTTGCTCCTTCCAGGAATGTATATAGTGCCTAGCACAATGCAGCTCTGACCTTGGTTGGGACAATGCAGTACTGTGAACAAGAAAAATATTAATTAACTGCTGTGTCCCAGCCAAAATATTTGCCCTTTAAAGGTACATGAGGATTTTTCTCTTTCTAGTGGTTGCAATAAAGACTGCCAACTATGTACTTTTGTGGTGAAAAGTGCTGGGGAAACATAAAGTTTTAGCTTTTTCCAATGCAAGATAATTAGCACTATTAGCACGGTTGCTCTGAGTAAGAGACAAGATTGTCTAATCCTTATTTGAGGCCAGCACCATATTAATTACTTGGACAAAGAAAGAAATCTCAAGGAAGGGCATTCCTCTTTTAACTTTTCTCAACATCATCAAGTCACTTAATGATGTGCTTTTCTACCTTATCTCAGAAATTCCATAGCTGCCACTTTCTTTTCACTCACTGCTCCTGCAAATTGCCCCTGAAGTCCATTTTGCTATTCAAAATACCATGATAAAGGTTACAGTCCATGGGAGTTGTCTGAAAGAGGATCCTATGGAAATAATTAGTAACAATGAAGCTGGAGTTTGGAAACCTTATCTGTTTCTTAAAATTCTCTGCTTGAGGAGTCACACAGCACTGCTGCCTTTCTGCCACCAGCTCCAGTGTGAAGTAACTCAAAGAAACAAATTATTGTATATGTTGCTAATCTGAAAAAGACCAGATTAAAAAAAGGCAAAAACCCCAAAGCCAGGGCAATCTTGTTTAAAATACCTGAACCCGTTGTTAAGAGAGATCTATGGAAAATGAAGCTGTTCTTTATGTCTCCACACAATCCTGTTTGACCAGATTTACTGCTTGGATCATAACTGGACAAGCACTCCATTCTTCATGAGGAGGAGCTCTGGCTCTGGAGTTCTAGTTTTGATGATGGATGAGATGAGACCATTTACCTGGGAGTCCTGGCCCTAGTGTTTACCAGGGCAAAGGAGCAGTCAGAAATGCTCCTTACACATTAAAGCAAGAGTGACTGAAAACGTTTCACCAGCCTAGAGGAATACCACGAATCACAAGCTAAAGGAAGACTACCCAAAAAACAAACCAGAAACCAATCTGTTCCTGTGTTACCAGAAGTGAGGCAGTAATTTTTTTGGAACATGTAAGTAGAGCTAACTCAGAGCTAGGAGGCAGAGAATGGAAGACAAGGCCATGTTGGGTACCTAACTGCATTATGGCCTTGCCAGCAATGGTACTTGCACTTCCAAGGGGAGGTAGCAGAACTGTTATGGGGGGCATCTAGTTAAAGGTAATTGTCTGTATGCTTCTTATTTGGACATGATCCATTTCTCTGAAATACCATGAAGGAATGTAGTCATGCTTTCAAGTTACCACCATGCCAGGATGCAGGGCCCTACACATGGATGAAAGAAGACAAGAAATAAAGCACACTTAAGATAACATTAATTCATTCTTGGCAGTTTACTGTATGGAGTAGCCTTTAGAGATGAGAGACCTACGAATGACCACTGCCTTTGCTCCCCCAGACATAACATGGTCAATGGGATCCTGTTGTCACAGGGGCCTTCAAATGCAGTGGGAGCATTTAACTACTCAGCACAACATGGACACTTGCAAAAACCCTCTTAACAAGTGCACAGGATAGGAACAGTCTTATAAGGAGCTCCTGAGCAGCAGAAGTGGCAGCACATCTGTGACCAGCCTGTCAGCTATAATCTATCATGCAGGGCAGCTTTCCAGGGTGCCTTTCATGATGACAGGCACAGACTCTATGAAATACCCAAAGCTGCAACCTGCAGCTACAAACAGCTAGGGCTACAAAAGCAGAGACCGTGTAAGGAGCTGCAGGTGTGAGGACATGAGTCAGTCATGCAAACAAGCAAATACTTCTGAGCTGGCCACCCAAATTTTGTGTTATGCAAGAGAGTTGTGCGAGGGGTAGGGACACAGCATGACACATGCTGATGATGAGTCTGGTTACACCTCTCTTGCTCACACCCTCCTTCTTTGTGCTGACCTTGAGATGCTTTCTCTCAGCTCCTTGTATGTTGGAACACATCCCAAGCAAATTCTCCAAAATTTAGCAAAACTAGCTTATGCAAATTATGGCTTGAGGTCAACTGGGCTTATTTTTATTCATAGGGAATCTTGGGGAAGGTGTTGTCAAAAAAGGTGTGGACAGAAGGATCATTTCTAGACAACTGAGAAACTAAAAGTGTGTTGGAACTAGATTTAAAGGGAGATGGCAAAACTGGGCAGAAGGCAGCATAGTTCCCAGCAGCCCTCTGTGAAACACTAGGTGGCAACTTCAACAAATTAAGGAATAATGAAATGGGCATCTTCCCATGAAGTCACTCCAGTGTATCAGGACCTTGTGGGAACTACCTCTGTTACACTTCTTATTTGTTCCCCAAAACATTACAGGATGTCAAGAAAGATTTTTTTTTCCATTTCTTTAACTCCCAGTAGTTGAGAACAGATTAATCCTATTTAAGAGAGTAACTTCAGCTGTGTAACAGAGAAGCTGAAACTAAATTTGTCTCTGCTTTAAACACTACGGGCGCTTTAATATATATATTTTGTTCCATTCTGATCTCTAAATTGATGTAATATTTGTATTTAACCAAGGCAGGAAAGTATCTCATAGCTTTCCTTTAAAGAGGGTAGCAATTCTACTGAGCCAGGCTGGTGTTTTATGATTTACCCCAAGACCCATAGATCAACTTGTAGAAAATGTGGCCCAGTTCAGTTTTCAACCACAAGATCATTTTACACTAAAGCAAATTATAACCATCTGACCTATCTGATGCTGGGATCTTTCACTTCTTTTCCCTAGCCTATGCCTAGAATACACTTCTAAAATTGTTTTAACCATTTTTTAAAGCTCATAAACCCATGACTTTTTTTCTAATTAAGTTTGTCAGTGCTTGTTCTTCTAAGGAAACATTTGCATGATAGTACCAAAAAACTGAGGCAAATTTGTAATTAAAAAAGGACTCTCCCAGCAATTTTATGTGCTAGATGAAGTAATTTTCCAGCAATAAAAGCTTTATTTGCTATCTGTATCATGATTTAATCATAAGTTACTAAAAGGACTCTGTGATCCACACAGCCTTATTTTCACACTCAAGTGTCTAGTCTGTAACACTAAGAACTTTTCAGGCTTTGTAACCTTATAAATAAATGTATGTTATTACATATGAATTAGTTATTGCTGTGTTTTTTTATAGCCTAATCATCACTTTGGCATACACACTCCTCCCCTTTCATTCTATCAGAGGCAAATTTATTTTTTTTCAAAAACTCATGTCATTTCAAAAAAATTACCCTTCTTGACATTTCCATACTTCTGCCTAAATCAGAATAATCTTCTCTGATAGAGCATTATGAAAATTATTAACAATAGCAGTAATTGCTAACTCTAACAGTAATTATTAGTTTCTCAGTTAATTGCCAAGAAAACAGAAAGCTCTAGACTGAGCAATTTAACCCAGCCAAAACTTGGGATTGGTGGCAGAATACATTCAACAATGAGGCCATTAAAAGAAAGATTTTTCTTTAGTTTTATATGCAGGGTTAAAAGTGTGAGTATCTTCCCATCTGAAATTATTTAGGCATTTTATAAATGAAGTATTGTCTTCATCCTAAGCTTTTATCACCTTTCAATTACGTTGAATACTCTATTACATTAACCAAAAATGTAGTACACCATGTCCACAGCCTGTCTTTTAATTGTTGATGCTGACTCCTTGTTGTGGACAGGACTGAAGGCAGACAAGACGTATATGCACAGGTTAAGATCTCTCGCGTGGAATGTTGGGGTCTCATTCAAAATGGAAGGCACAGGTACAGTAAAAGCACAGGGAAACTGGGAGATTGGAAGTTGAATGCAAAGGGTATTTTAACTGTGCATTTTACTACCTATATTGAAATCAAACCTCAAAGGGAAACCATTAAAATGCCGGCAACTCACTCAGTATCGAATTCAATACCAGGCCTACAACATTAATTATCACTTTTAAAAGATTCTACAATCATAGAATCATAGAATCATAGAATCCTAGGGGTTGGAAGGGACCTCGAAAGATCATCTAGTCCAACCCCCCCTGCCAGAGCAGGGTCACCTAGAGCACATCACATAGGAACGCATCCAGGCGGGTTTTGAATGTCTCCAGTGAAGGAGACTCCACAACCTCTCTGGGCAGCCTGTTCCAGTGCTCTGTCACTCTCACAGTAAAAAAGTTTTTTCTGATATTTACCTTGAACCTCCTATGCTCCAATTTGCACCCATTACCCCTTGTCCTATCACTGGTCATCACTGAGAAGAGCCTAACTCCATCTCCCTGACACTCACCCCTTACATATTTGTAAACATTGATGAGGTCACCCCTCAGCCTCCTTTTTTCCAAGCTAAAGAGACCCAGCTCCCTCAGCCTTTCCTCATAAGGGAGATGTTCCACTCCCTTAATCATCTTTGTGGCTAATAATCATCTTTAAGTTTGCTAATAAAGAGAAGGAAAGAGTTAATATCTCTCACCCTTGCCAGGCCACAGCTGGGTGTCCGCGTGGATCGTAATTCTTGAGAATCAATCTCTCTGGCAGGCGTCCCTGCTGGAGAGGAGAAGGTCCAGCACACCTCCTGGAAAGTGTACGGAAGTCTCCCGGATCAAAAATGGGACCAGGCTTTAATAGAACAAAGTGGCTTGACTGCTGTCATTTAACTATTAGCTGTGCCTCCAACATCTCTCATTGGAGAGTAAAAGGAAAATAGCAGAAAAAATCATGAAGGCCCACTTCCCACCAAGCAAACTCTCTTGTTTATCTGGTCATTATTACTTTATCTCCATTCTGGGCCTAGTTGTGGCTGGGCTGAGCTCCATGTTCTTCAACACCGGAGAGCAGCTGGTCTTACGAACATCAGCTTGGCATCTATACCTTTCAAGGTTGTTACCAGCTCAGAGTTTGCTAGGCTGTTTCCTTTCTCATAGGAACCTTTCCATCCAGGCCTGGACCTGCAAAACTGGGGCACAAAAGCAGTTGAATGAAAGAGTAAAACTGAAGCAGGCACATTGAGACATGGAGCGTCCTACTACGTGCAGTGCTCTGTTGCCTACGTAACAAGACAGTTTGGAGCTTCCTACTGATCTGGGCTTCCAAGGGCATGGCTTCCAGCTTCTCAGAGCCATTGAAGACGTGTGCTTTCTCTCGCTCTTCCAAAATGTGTGTAGATCGACTGCATCGTTTCAAAAAATACGTAAATATCGGACAAGAGAAAATGTTTTTTTTTTATTCATTTTCTTTCTTGCTTCCTCCAGTTGCTCCGGTTCCTGGGGCCAGCCCACTTGGTCTGCCATGCAGGGGGGGACCGGGGCCGGCCCCGCTTCTTGGCTTTCCAGCTGCAGTGCTTGACAGGCATCCAGGGAGTGCGCGGGGCTGGAGCTGCTGGGGTCAGCCATCTTGGTCTCCCATCCAGGGCCTGAGCAGGGCCGGTCCTGCTTAGCTTCATGGCCGGAGCTCTTGACGGGTACTACCGCACGTCTTGCGGGTTCCCACTCCCCCTGGTGCCAGCACGGCCTTTAGCCCTCTCGCCCCGGCCCCTGCCCCCCCTCCTCTGCCTTTCCTCACAGCCGCCAATCCCCCCGCCCTGGGGACGGACCGCCTTCTCCTGACACCCACTGGACACCCAGCCGAGCCCTTCCCAGTGTCCCGGAAACGCCTCACCCGCTGCCCTCTCCAGACGCAGCCCACAGACCAGCTGTGTTCATCCTACCTAGTGCATTGAAATATGAACACAATCAAGTGTCCCCGGTCATGTGGCTATCCTGAGAAGCCACTTGGCATCCTTCATGGCATCAGCCAACATGCTGGCAATTGTCAAAAGCAGTGAGTCTGCACATGGACCTGAGCCCTGTGTCACCATTACAGTAGAGATCAAATCCTCTGAAACCAGTTCTCAAACCCCAACAGTGATTTCGTTTGGTGACATGTTTAGTGACACTAATTAGACCATAACTGACCTAAGAAATTACTGGAAAAAAAATTCTAGACAGAAGTTCTGCTTTCTCCTATTTCAGAGGCTAAAGTATTCTGATGA
Source organism: Hemiprocne comata (assembly GCA_020745705.1). Lineage (NCBI taxonomy): Eukaryota > Metazoa > Chordata > Aves > Apodiformes > Apodidae > Hemiprocne > Hemiprocne comata. The sequence goes on from CM036587.1 coordinate 158,139,281, forward strand.
GGCTGAGTTATGGAAGGTGGGAACAATTTGAAAACTTTGCAACAGTTTGCCTTAACTAAGATCTTTCCAGGACTTCTACTAAATCACTGTAGTTGCATCAGGGCTGAATTTAGAAGTTTATGTGGCATTGAGAACAGGTTGTGTCATGGAAAAACAAAATACAAGAATTTATGAAGTCAGTTCCTACAGATAAAAAATGTGTGAATTTCCTAATGGTGATGTGATTTCCTCTGCTCACATAGTCGTGGCTGCTTCTTGAAATACCCATGCAGTTAAATAATTTTGGTTCTTGCGTGTTCCAGCACATATTATCTGTGTAGCAGTGTAAGCATTGGAGGATGCAGCCCTCAGTCTTCCTTGACAGGTTTAATTAGCTACATTCCTCCAGAAAGCTGCATCTGATCAATATTGAATGTCCAAGGACCCAAGTCAGGACCTGAGATTTCACAGTGCAGAGTGGAGCAGGCTGCTTCCAGGTCTACGTCATTCACTCATGAACAAAGTGAAGGATTGTGTAGGATCCTTCACATGCCAGCAGTGGATAACTGAAGACATGAAATGGGAACAACCAGTGTGACATGGTGTCCGTTCCCATATGTACCATTTTTCTGAATTCAGTGGCACAAGCCATGTGACTAAAGAACAGCAAGGGAAAGAGTAATAGAAGCAAGATCTGGATCACAGGCCATTATTATACCATTAAGAAACTCAGCTCTTGAAATTGATTTGGTTTTATATGCCAGTCATGTGGTTTTATGGTTGAAACACCCACAGTGCAGAAAACTCTTGTGAGGAGCATGTGGCTGCACAGCTGGTTTGGAAATGGCTATAAATAAATTGGTGTCTTAATTCTTCTTACCTGTAAATTTGCAAAGAGGTCAGAGCTGCAGTGACAATTTATGGGACAACAAGGAAAATACTTGAAATTAATAAGAGTGGGAGTCCATTTTCTTAAGCTGTAGAGGAAAAAGTCATAGAAACTTAGCAGTCAATATATTCTTTCACTGTGCTGAATAAACAGTAAAAAGAAAATGTAATTTGCCCACAGGCTATTTCATTGTAGAAAAACATTGTGGACGGGGTGTATTTTTATTAACTTATAAATATATGAGCATATATAGGACAATTTAAAGACTGGGTTGCAAATACTGATGAATGTGGAAATGCCATATATATATTACAATGAAATGAACTCATTGGTGAGGATGAAAAGTTCACTTACAGATTTCCAACAGTCGCAGTCCAACTTTTTATATAAATACAGTCATATTGAGAAAAGACTAGATAGTTTTTGGTGCTGAGGATGTCAAGGGGCAAATGTCAGAGGTGCCATCTTGAAGGATAGAAGTGTCATTCACCCAGACTCAGACTTATGCCATCTGCTAAGAGTTCTGCAAAGTGCTGGAGATAACATACAGTTAGAAGTGCTGGTCTCCAGGCACTGCTGGAAAGCAATGTCCTTTCAAACTATTTCCATTTTTGGAAATTTGGATATTGCTCATCCATGGAAAGTTTTTAGAACACTCTGTAACATCCTGGGTTATCCGTATCCCTTGTCTCCTGAAAGTCATGAGCACCAGCAAGGACTTTGACAAGCTAGTGATGAACATTAAGCTGTGTTCACAACATTCTTGCATAGGTGTTTCACTGCAGGGTACAGAGACAAATATGATCTAGTGCACAGACTGAGTGAGTAAGACATGGGACTCTCCTTGAACAAAATAAAGTTTAAAAGTAAAGAAAGGAATTCTGACTCATCTAGTGGAGTTGGCCGAAAGGAGTAATCTGTATTGGTGGGTAGTTCCCTGTTAGTAGTGCTATAGCTGCTGACTACCTTCTGCATCTGTAATACACTGCACAAAACTCTTGTGCCTCCACTAGTGGGCATCTGTAAGGGTTGTTGTGCCCCTTCCCACAGAAAATACACCTCTCATAAAACAATTTCACCATATAAGGGAGACTAAATGGATGCCGCTCCTGCACAGTTGGTACCTGTGGCACCAGGAACCAGTCTTCTTGGGGAGGGGGACCTGCTTCCCTGGGGGTGGTCTGTTCTGGGACTCAAGATTGGCTGGGCCAGGGCTGGCATGCAAATGACCAATGCCTTGCGGCACCTGAAACTGTGAGCTGGATCACCCTAACCTAGATGGAAGTCCCTGGACGGTAGGGGGGGGCTTCTGCCTCTGTTGAGAGAGAGTGGAGATCACTGGTAGTATCACTGGGTGGCCCTTTCTCACACACACAACAGTGACCCCTCTGCGGGGGAACTGCGATGGGCTCCAAATCACTTTCCTTTATCATAATAATCTTCTCCCTATCTCTTGCACTACCTGTGGCTTGCATCATATTTACATTTGTACACCTCTGTTCTGTCTATAAAGCAACAACACATAGAAATCTTCACTCAGTGTCCTCATTCCCTTTCTGAGTGAGAGTGTGTACTACCCGTGGGGGGGGGTTTCAACAGGTATCAAGTAAAACCAAAAAGGGGAGGGGTCAACCGCTCAAACCCCTTTCTTTTCTCCTTGAACCTTCACAGCATCTTGTATGAAATCCCAGAGCTACTGAATGCTGAATTTCGGCTCTAAGTGTAGGACTGTTAAGGGGGCAGAAGGGTCAAATCTTTTGATGCAAAGTTCATGGTTTGACTCAGGATCGGCACTTAAATGAGTGACAATAATGCTCTTGATCCCCTCCCCCTCCCACCCAGGTAGGGAAAGAAGAGAGAGAATAGGGAGAGAGATTTTCTGGATTGAAAACTAAGCTACACATCCTTAATGAAATCCTGATGGTGAAAGAAAATATGTACAATTATATACAAGTATGTGCAGGAATGTGCAAAAGCCTCTTGCCTCCCCCACCCCCAGCAGCTCCCCCGGCATCTCCTGAGCTGTGAGCAGGTCTGAAATGTCCCAGAGCTGCTGGAGAGAGGGGCAGAGCAGCCAGGAGCTGAGGGGACAGTGATGAGGGGCAGGAGTGCACGAGCCTGGGGATCAACAGGGATGGATGGATGGAGTCCTCCCTGGATACTGGCCATGGATAGAAGAGAAGGGAGAAGAAGAAGAGGGCTTGACTTCTGTGATCCCTGAATTTATACCAAGAGCTACATAAATATGGAATGGAATATTTGATTTGCTGATTTTGCAATCTGTCTAGTCCACCCCTCCCTACAGGAGGGCTGTAGATAAGACTCTTCTGCTCCTTTAGTACCCGAAGCAGTAGATTCAACAAGTAGAGCAAAGTGTCCTTGGTCTCTCAGCAGTATCTATAAACACTAAGCATTATCAGTCCACTAGCTGGAAAACGTGTGTGCTGCTTAAAAGAGAGTTCACTGAAGAAAGAAAAAAAAAAGAAAAAAGCAGTAAAAAGAAAGTTGGTTTCATCCTGGCTCAAACCAGGACAACAGTATTGCATCATCTGACTTTCAAGGGTCTGGCTGGCCACAGAAACATTCAGCATCCAGGTGGTGTGTATCAGGAGAACCATACATTGCCTGGGGAGACTAAGAACCCTAAAGGGAGAAGCAGAAGGCATTGCTGTCCACTCTCCTCACCCAATAATTCAATGCCTGGGGCAGTCATTGAGCTAAGGGGAGATCTGACTCTGTCTGAAGGGGTTCAGAGCCACATTCTCCTGTTACGCAAGACAGTCAGCTACACAGGTCAATTAAACTGTATGTACAACACAAAACAGGATGACTTTGGGGCAGAGCTGGACAGGAGATCAGAGATTTAGAAACTGAGAGAAGAATTCCTATAGAGAGATAAATGTAATTATCTTCTCCTTAACTGCTGCTGAAACACCTTAACTTTTCTTCCTTGAGGGCATGATCTGACTATGGTGAACTTAAGACATTCCTTCTTTTTTCTGCTTTTCAAAACCACTGTCCTAGTTTCCACCCATAAATATGAATAACTTGGTTAGTAAAGATGGCAAGGAGCAGCTTATTATCCTCTTCCCCACCAGCAATTCTTGATACCAGCTGCCACTGTGACATTGACACAGTGGGATCAAATATGATGAACCACAAGGTGCCACTTTAACTGTCATTTCAAATTCCTGGAGTCTTCATATATTTAGTCATGTTTATTTATAAGATACATTTCCTGATTCTATATTGGCACTGATTTTAAACTCACTGCAACTAAGTATCACCTGTCAGAATGTGTCTCTCTCTTCCTAAGTATGTATCATGGTGAATACCACATTCATAACCCAGAAAATTATTCCAGTCTGTGGAGCCAAATATCTATTGTAGTCTCATTTACTCTCCAGTCTAATCAACGGCCCTGTCTTTTTTTCCCTTTTCAATCTAGAAGATAGTCCTTCATGTTGCTGTGAGCTAATTTCCAGATTTCCTTGAGTGATTTTCAAATCACCTGGCCATCTGTTTCAAATTTAAGCATCCCAAGATGCAGTCAATCTAAATATGTAAGGTATGTTGTAAATTATGTTCAGTGCTACCCTTTAAATTATCTGGGGTTTTTTTGTTGATATCACTATTCCATGTGTAGGGCTATAATTGACTTAAAAACCTGTAACCACTTTATTATCTGGAAGAAAATGTTCAGTCTTGAAGTAATGTAGATGAAGGCAATGAACAAATCAATGCCTGAAGTAGACTCACAGACGGAGTAAGTCCAGAGAGATCAATTAATAGTACCTTACTCAGAAGGGGTGAGATTGGTAACTGTGATAATCCAGCTAGATTGTTGTTACACAGAGGGTGACAAACAACAAACCATTTCCATGTTCCAGAGGCAGAAGATCAGTTCAAAAGAAGAAATAAGCCTTAAGCTGGTGTTTGTGAGCAGGTTGTCTTTTGTTAAGCATATTATATATGAATTAGAATCTGTGTCCTTTCCAGAACTTTCTGATCATTGCGGTCTTCCATAATGAGAAGTCATTATTTTCTAATGAGTTTTTCACGTGAAGTGTAACCACAGCTTGGTTTTAAATGAACAAGTTTCAACAGAACAAAAGTCAGAATAGGTATTTCTTCTGCCAAAGGAGTTCTATGCATGGATTGACTGGGCCACAGAAAGTATGAGTAACAGAAACTTTTCACTGCAGAAGAAGGTACTGAGAAAAAAATTGCTCTGCCGTCTCTGTGAAGAGAATGAAGACACCAGTTTCCACAGCAGCTAAGCTGGGACCTTGAAGAAACCCTAACATTTACTTTGTATAGCTAAAAGAGAACAACAGACTTATATGAGGCTATTGTTAAGTGTCCCTTGGCTCCAAAGTAGTCTTATCTAATGAAGCATTCAGACCGAAGCAACACAATTTCGACAGCGTTTATTGTTTTCTGTGAAGGCTGAGCTCTGCTGCGTGCAACAGTCTGTGTGCAGGACTGATGAATAGGAACTGCTCTTATGGATCCAGGGGAATCCAAGAGGTGCCAAGTCAGGAGAGAAAGTCCTGCTGAGTGTGTTTGCTCTGTAATCATGATTCAGAAAATACAGCTGCAAGAAGTGCCAATCCAAAACAGAAATGGCTTCCTCTAACAGTTTAGATTATGCTTTTAAGATGAAATGAAGTTTGTCTTCTAATGAAATGTTTGGATGGGTTGTGATTTTCAGTTTTTTACATTCTTCCAGGGAAACATGCCTGTCTTGATTCCAATCTAGCCTAATTTTTCTTTCTATTCCTTTTCTCCTTTTCCAACAGCATGCTAAAATGGCACTATTCACATTTCCTACTTTTCTGTCTTTGTCCACTGCAGGGCTTGCTCTCCTTGCCAGATTGACTGGTAGGACCAGTGCCCTGCCTGATACAAGTCTTGCTATAGCCTGCATAGCAGATTCTCCCGTGATACAGAATATTTGACTTGTCAGCATCAGGACAGATGTGCCATAGGCACAGAATCTGCAAGGGAAAACAGGAGCAGAGCAGCCTTTTGCATGGGAAGGGGATGAAAGGAACAGGTACCTCATCCTTGTCACAGCCCAAACAGTAAGTGCCTACCAAGATCCTGAGCCCACTGCAATTTTACAGAATACTGCCTTGTATTTTAACAGGAACTGAGGGTGCTTTGTTAAGAAGTTGCCTGAGGGTCTTCTAAAATACTGGCCAGCCAGCATGCTCACAAAGAGACTTTTAAATCCTCTTCATATTTATCTGCATTTCATGTGATTTGCTACAAGTATATGAGTTAGCACCTTTTATGTATGACAGACTACCTCACAATGCCAGAGGGAGGTTTGATTTCATTCCTAAAGATGGCTGGGATAAAGTAGGTAGTACAGACCTAAAACTGATAGCACTCTGCCTGCTAAAATTTCTGTAAGGTGAAAGTGTGGGATGTTTTTTTTCTTGCTCTGAGTCTTTATTGTATGTTTTCCAATCCAACATACTGGCATTGTAGTAAAATTATTCCTATCAATAACACATCAAGACACAAAACAATCATGCTAAAACGTCACCATTATATAATCTGTGGTATTTTAACCTTTATTTAAGTTGGTATTCATATGCAGTTCACCCAGCCTGGTCTCTATGGACTTACATAAAACACATTGCATTCACTTGCTTTTAAATATCTTTGATGTGATCATTCCCTTTTCAAAGCTCTGGCAGATCCCTTCAGCACTCACCTACTGATCTCTGGGCAAGTGCTAACATGTGCTGAAGTTGATTCCCAGTAATACATGTGCAGAAGGGCTACCTTGTGCACAAAAACCGGTTGTCAAGACAGATCAAACAGAAAAGAAAGCTATGCTATTAGCTTGCCCTGAATCTTCTCCCACAGTGTGGTACTACCTGAACCTCCTCTCTCTTATGGATGTTCTGATCTTCAAAATGAATGGCTGATTATGCAAGAACGGAAACATTTTTGTAATTCTTTGGCAAGAAAGGTTGGAATTGGCTAGTAGATTCCAGTACCTGAAGGGGGCCTACAAGAAAGATGGGGAGAGACTTTTTACAAGGGCTTGTAGTAAGAAGACAAGGGATAATGGCTTTAAACTGGAAGAGGGGAGATTTAGATTACACATTAGGAAGAAATTCTTCACTGTGAGGGTGGTGAGACACTGGCACAAGTTGCCCAGAGCAGCTGTGGAAGCCCTGGAAGTGTTCAAGGTCAGCTTAGATGGAGCTTGGAGCAACCTAGTCTTGCAGGAGGTGTCACTGCCCATGGCAGGGGAGTTGGAACTAGATGATCTTTAAAGTCCTTTCCCACCCAAACCATTCTATACTTCTATGATTCAAAAGTTATTGCTAGTAGAGGAGAGAGAACCATTAGACAGACAACTGGAGAGACAGAGAGACAGATGGAGAAACTGTGATCCTGGGGCAAGCAAGTCAAAATTTTACATTAGTTTATTTTTTATAAAAATTCCTTTAGCAAGAATTGTAGTTCCTGATGCTTTTAATTAGTTAATAATAACACCAGCTAGCAAGACATGCCAGGGTTTCATGGATGGATGGAGATCTCAATACACTCTGCATGGGCTGAATGAAGCAGAACAGAAATTGGCAAAACCGGGGTTATTACCTTTGCTATTTAATATTCCTAATAGACTGATACTCAGAAAGTCTAACCAAGTTTATACTGCAGTAGTTTTTCAGCTTAGTCCTTTTTCAGGAAGTTTGAGCTCTGCAGTCCTGATTCTACTGTCTAAACGAAGCTCTGAAAATTCTGTGATTTAAAGAAAGTTTAAGGCAAGAAATAAAGATTAAATGAAGTATATAGCTTTCAGCCAGTTTCAGTTTGAGACTTCCCAGGTGTGAGGACCCAGGCAAATCATCACATGAATTAACATGATTTTGACACTGGTGGGAGGCCACTGACAGTCAGTTTGAAACCAGTCTTCCAAGGATCTTAGGAGCAGAAGGAGAGGAGTATGTAGGAATAATTTTGGGGAATTCTCCAGTTCTCTAAAGCAAGAGAAGAGAGAAGGTGGCACATTGTGGGAGCTGGTTATGTGCCAGAGAAGAAGGGTTCTGTACTGTAGGACATCAAGTATCAGTTCTGGATAGCTGTATCTCAGCCTGGATGTACATATGTTGGGGGGGCCATGTTAGTTTTAACAACTAGAACTGCTTAAAATATCCCATAAAAGGGACAATTCCACACAAACTGGGTATGTAAGGAGTAAAATCTGAATTGTTTTATTATTTAGGAACTTAAATATAGGGAAACAGAAGCTTGTGCATGTCACTGAAGAGTAATTCTAAGGCAATAATCAACACTCTTTGTTCCTTTTTCCCTCATCCCATTGCTTGAAGACCTCTTCCAAGCCCATCAAACTCATGGTCCCTAAAGCATGGATTTTTAAGATATTTCTGCATTAGACATCTTCCTAATTACAGCTCCTTGACCATATTGATGCTTCATGACAAATTCTGTGTAAATCTTAGAAGTGGCATATTCTCATTCTGGCATATTTCTGAAGACAGTTCTGTTCTGAAAACTGTTTTAGATTTGAGTTACAGCTTAGGGAAGAAATGCTTTTCAGGAAGAGAAACAACAACTTCAAAACAATCTTTTGTTTATATTCAGTCCTTTCTTCATGAGATTCACTTGTGCTTGTTTAACTTTCATTCCTTGCAGACTCAGTTTCAAAGAACAATGTATTTACAGTGAATTTAAAAGGGTGTTGGAGGGGTGGGGGAAAGATCTGGGCTGAGGAGTTCTGCCTTCTTGATTTTTTACCTCAGTAAATTGAAAAACTTCTGCTTTTGTCATCTTTCAAATGAAACTGAAGCTACTGAGTTTGTATGTCAGTGAAGACTAAACAATACTGCATATATGCTTGAAAAAAGAGTTTCTACCATACTTTGAACCATTTTTTTGTTTATATTCCCATGGGACAGCAAATACACTACCTAATGCTGGCATTTCTCTTGCATATTCTCCTCTCTTTTTTCAAATTATACCACTCCACTTTGATGTTTCATAACACTTTAAGCACAAATAGACCTTTTTTTTTCTGGACTGGACTCCTTTCTAGACAGTGGACTCCATAGTCTCATTTTTTGAACTTTGTGCAAGAGCTGCTTCATATGAGAAGTGGTTTTGGGAAATGCTGAGGGACATACACAGCTGCCAGTGACATTTTCTCATCTTAATTCTGTTGGTTTCTAGATATTCTATGTAAGTTTAGGGGGTTTTTTTGCACTCATGTTCTCTTCATAACATTTGACAGCCAGGATAAACTGAGGTCAGAATACAGTTGCTAAGATTAATGTACCTGCTATTAACCTGCATTAGAAAAGAAATGGAATTATTTTCAGATATTCTGACCTTCTGCAAGTTTTGTTAATTTTGTTTGTTCTTGGGAAATTTAGCTTGAAGTGTAAGCACCTTGCTGGGTTCTCACCGAGGTACCTATGGTTTTCCTAATCCTGTCTCCCATCCTTGGGCTGGAATATTCCTTTGGTAGGCATGATAATTTTCCTCAGTAACAGTGTCTGAGAAGCTCCAGAATTGCCTACTATGAATTTGTGTTTATTTCCACCAGCATGTCTTCCATCACAGTAGGAGTGGTCCTTTTGACCAGTATTTTTTCTAGGCAGTTTTAAAACCTTTACAACTCTTGCTACTAGAAATTGAAATACCAACAAAAATATTATCCGAAATTTAAAAAAAAAATAAATCAAGGGGGTTTTAATATCTGCTTTCATTCCCTGTTTTTATTTCACAAGGATCTTCTACCAGTTTTTTATCTTATCTATGAAACTGGTTTTGATAGTATGTCAGCTATTTTTACTTGAAGTTATACTAAAATATTTAGATTTACTCAAAAATAGGAACTTCTAAATTTTTTTTTAAAAAGTGTTAGAATAAAAATAGAAGTCTACTTTATTTGCAATGTCATATTTTTCATTAGGCAGCTTTTACAGGAAAAATAGTCCATTATTTTTAAGTACATATCCTCAGAAATGCAAATATCAGATTTTTTTATTTCTATATTTATCAGTTTGTAGTTGCAACTACCCAATGTTCATGTAAGAACTAAGATGCCAGTATCAGTTAGGCTGTGTATATAAACATTGCAATATGTAGCACACCAAACTTAAATCATTCACTAAAAGTGCTAAAAAAACAAAGAAAAGGGCGTGGATGAGGTCAAATAACTTACCCTCAGGCACACAAAAAGTTTATGTCACAGCTCTCAATCAAGCCTGGTTCTGCATGCCAACTGTGTCCTTCACTCACAGCACTTGGAGTCTGCATTTCTACCAGCCCATTACACATTCAGATAATTGCAGTCCCATATATATATATCCAATTCTCACACTGCATATTCAGAGAAACACACGTTTATTATTAATGTTGATAATGAGATATTAAACTGTCACAGGGGATTGTGATGAGCAACATCAAGGCAAGTCTATTGCTAGCACCCACTGTGGAATTTCTGCTAAGGAAAGGTAATAAGGACGATTGGGGAAAAAAAGAAAAGAAGCAACAGCACATGGTAGTGTGAGGGGTGTGTGGGCTGGGAACACTATCTTGGGAGATCAACAGTTCTGCTTATAGAGATGCGAAGTTTAGCCTGTCATTTATTTTTTTGGTAGGCTTCTTTTGGAAATGAATAACATGCTCATTATAGGTGCCAAACTGACAGCCCTTAAGATTGAAGTTCTTTCTTACAAAATCAGGTGTAGCAGGTAGCAGCAACAGAAGCTTTTTCACACATGACTTTCAGTAAGTCTCCACCTTGGCCAGGGAAGGAGAAAAAAAGTGTTAAAATTCATCATTACTCTCTGTACTTTGTCTGCTAGCATGGAGACTTTTACTGACACTTGTATGGTTTCTACTTTGATATTGGAAGCAGCAAGAGGACAAGGGGTAATGGATTAAAACTGGAAGAAGAGAGATTTGTGTTAGACATCAGGAAGAAATTATTCAGTGTGAAGGTGGTGAGACACTGGACAGGTTGCCCAGGGAAGTTGTGGAAGCCCCATCCCTGGAAGTGTTCAAGGCCAGGTTGGATGGGGCTCTGGGCAACCTGATCTAGTGGGAGGTGTCCCTGCCCATGAAGGGGGCTTGGATCTAGATGATCTTTGAGGCCCCTTCCAACCCAAACCATTCTTTGATTCTATGATTCTATGATTTGGAAGTTGTCTTGGGTCACTAACAAGCCTTAAAGAGGAGTAGCACATTTTATTGCCTTTTATTTCATCTTCTTATTGAGAAGTGACCCTCTCTTAAACACTAACCATGTACAACCATCATTTACTAGGTAGTAATTAAGTTTCTAAGTGTCTTAAATGCCTCATAAGGAAGCAATTTACAGAAAAAGCTGAATGAAGCAAACTTATTTTGGGCTCAGATACATTCCCGTGAATATACCCCAATTCATGTAGCTTTGTTTTCCCATCTCCTAATGCCCTTTTCTCCCTTGCTTCCCAAAATATTGGCTTCCAGTTCCTAAATTCCAGGAAAGCTGTCTGCTGAACTCCTTCTGGTTTGCCTTTCTGTGGGGTAGCTGAACTGTCTGGTTTTCAGGTGTAGTTTGTTCAGTTCACAATAGAAAAAAAAGACAGGAGAAAGCCTCCAGAACTCATCTATTTCCTAGCTTGCTCTGTGCAAGTATGAATTCTATCGAGTTTATTCCTGATGGATATTTGTCTCAGGCATTCTTAAAAGACTTCCAAAGAATGAGGTGTCTTTATTGCAAGAATGAGCCTCCATAAACCCTATACCATCTAATCTAGCCAGTGGACTAGGCAAGACAGGGAACCTTAATGGTCTGAGTGCTGTCAAATAATTTCCAAACTACCTTACGCAAGATTAGTTCAAATATTTCCTCCTGTTTTGCAGAAACTGGGACTGTGAGTCCCATAAGAAAATTGTCCCAACTTTCAGTTATGTTTAATTGGGCTTTTATCTATATATGAGTATCTATATCCCAATTTAAATCTTTAGTTGTCCCCCAAAGGTGTGAAGACATAGCAGCATGTGAAGACAGAGGTTGAGACTAGCCATTGGTTAAACTCAGGAAAGAAGCAGGAATGAGGAGAGTCATGATCTTTTTAATTCTCTAGTTAACCCTTGTAAAATGGAACACGATATTGATTCATCATCTCCACCTCATCTATCAATTGTGTGCTGCCCTTTGAAAAAACTTAGATGAACCCAGCTTGGCACTGAAAGGGAATTTTGACCATAATGGAGCTCAAAGCTAAGGATGTGATTTCTTTGCTTCATGGGACCTGGAGGTCAATCATGGCTATATTGAAATTGAAGCAGTTGTTCCAGATGAAATCTGCCTTTCCCTGTCCTGTAAGTTACTGGTTTTTTTCCTGTGCCAATGACACAACTTCTGTAGCCTCCTAGCAGAGAAATCCCAAATGGAAGACAGCACACAGGCTCTCACTGACCACAAATCTCTTGCAAGCCACAGTGTCTTCCACTGATTCAATAAATTACAGCAGCAACCAGTGTTGCCTGTTCTCCTCTAGAAACCAACACTGGCAGAAATCGGATTGTCAGCAAATCCACAGAACAGAAATTTGGACAACAGGAGCATTCCTGGAAGGGATCCAAACCACAGAGCAATCAAATGCTGAAAATCAGAGCTAGCTATCTCAGTACAAAAATAATTTCTTCATACAGGTTCCAACACAAAATAGATTAAGTCAGTGAAAATCTGCTGATAGCCACCTGAGAGAACACCTCCCGTGTGGAGGGATGGATGATGGAAAGGGAGGATCAGAACACCCAGGGTTTCTGTGGCCAGTGCTAAATGTTCCCATTGTGACATTGTAAATGTGGCCAGGCTAGAAATGTTGGTATGGGAACAGGTACTTGGCAGTCACTCTGTCTTTCAGTTCTTTATGCTTTGTTTAGTCAAAGAAAATGCTAAATTAATGCTTTGGAATTTACACAGAGTATTTTCCTGGAATAAATATCTTGGACTTCCATGTTACATTTTCAAGTAAAATAGGAAGTAAAATACAGAATTTTCAACCCCCCAAACACTTCCTAAACTCTCATTGTGATACATTGCCCTGGGAAAGCTTGCCAGACTGTTTAGCACCTTTATTGCTCGATCCTGGGAGCTTAGTTTGTTATTTACAGATCCTTCTGTCAGTGGTCATGACCACATGTCTGCTTATATTATTCCTAGCAGGTTCTCCAGCACACATTAGTTCAAAAATCAATCACTTCCTAGATGCATCATTTCTGTCCTGCTTTTGGGCTACATGTCTCTAGTGCTAACCTGCTGGTGACAGTCTGATGCTGATTACAGTAGTACCTGCTTTTGCCACCTGGGGGAAGAAAGGTTTGCCTTGTGTTTCTTCAGCCAAAACACTTGAAGAAACACATGGTATGGATGAATAAATACATGTATCTCTCCAACAGGACAGAAGTTCCCTGTTGTACATTCCTTTATGTTCTGTAAATTTTTACATGGTTTCACCATTCCTCTGGGAAGATGCTTCTTCAAAACATCCAATTCATCAGGTTTGTTTTTTTTTAATTACCCTCATTTTATACTGCCTTGAGCTTAATTTCATCCTATTATTTATACTCTTAAATGGTATTCTAAATCATTCTCGTCTTCTGGTTGCTTATTCCTCTCTATATTGAATATTTAGCCAAGACAGAAATTTTTAGGGGGTTTTTAGGGTTTTTTGTTTGTTTTTTTGCTTGTTTGTTGTTTGTGGTTTTTTATTTATTTATTTTTCTTACTGTTCATGTATTTCTCAAAGTTTTTAACATACACTTTTGGGTAACTCTTTTGATATTTTTTTTTCACACTTTACAGTGTGAAATGTGATCTTAATCACAGAATCACAAAGAATCATTCTGGTTAGAACAGACCTTTAAGATTGCTGAGTCCAACCATAACCTAAGGCTACCAAGTACAGTGCTTAAACCATGTTCCTAAGCACCACGTCTATGAGTCTTTTAAACACCTCTAGGGATGGTGATAAAACAACCTCTCTGTGCAGCCTCTCCCAATGTTTAATTAGCCTTTCAGTAAAGAAGTTTCTTCTAATATCTAATCTAAACATCCCCTGGCACAACTTGAGGCCACTTCCTCTTGTCCTGTTGCTTGTTACTAGGGAAAAGGGATCAACCCCCACCTGGCCACAGCCTCCTTCCAGGTAGCTGTAGAGAGTGATAAGGTCTCCTCTCAGCCTGATTTTGCTAATTTGCATTTCCTGTTTTCTTTTATTTTCCTAGCCATGTTTTCCAAATCTCTTAATTCAGGTAACTTTGATCCATTTTCCCATTTTCTCTGATGTTCACAGCTCATTTACTGCTGTGTCAGGCTACCATTGCACAAAGTTTTGTAAACATAAATGAAAAAATGGACGAAATAAAAAAACCAACCAAACAAACAAACAAAAACAACCCAGGAAGATAAATATTCAAACAGGGGAAGAGAATTTAGCAGTGAACACAGATGAGTGTGGGTCATATATTCTGCTATTTAGAGGTATTCCCAATTTCACATCCTCAGTTGGAATTTTACAAGGCAGCTGAGACTTTTTACAGTTTACTGCCTAAAGACTTTAAGGTTGATCAGTTATGATTATAAAGTTGGCTGTGCACTATTTTAGATACTCCACAGGAATATTGAATTCTTAGGAGATGAAATACTAATTTTTTTGCTGTCTTATTGAGGTCCTGTTGATGTGATCAAAACCACAGCATGGGCAACAATTATAAGATCCTACAAGACCCTAACACAGGGAACTGGGCTAAGAGAGGCAGTAAGGGAAGAGTTACAGCATTGTGATCTTCCAAGGAAGTAGAAGAGGGGTGGAAGAGGAAAGCTTTCATAGTCTGAAACAACCCTCTAGGACTGTTTAAACTAAATTAGAGCCTCTCTTTCATATAAAACCAGATCAGGAAAACAAACAGGGATTAATAATCCTTCCTCTTCACTTTTGCAGCGTTAGGAACTTTTAAAGGACTCGCAAAAAGAACAGCTAATATTTTGAAGATACGTGTCTTTATTTCTTTTTAAGAAATGCTTATATTTTAATATCCTAAAAACAACAAAAAGCCCAGTATTTTTCTTTTAAAGATCCGGTCTATGCCAAAGCAAATCTTTCAACAAAACAAAAGTTTTCCTTAACTGACCTCTGCTGGAGCTGTTTTGCTTTTGTCCTAAAAGAGACTCTGGCAAGGACATTGCAGGTTCCAGATTTACTCTGTGATTCTTGCTCATTCCGTTGCTCTCCACTGGCCATCCATTATTTATTGCAGCACAGTGTATACCTAGATGACCCTAAGCAACAGGTAGTGCCTACAAAACAAAGCAGGTCTCTGCTCAGAGGATTTTACAATCTTACTGCACTATCTTGGAAAATCATGACAACAGCAGAAATCTCCCCACTGTCACTGTGCTGAGCCCAGCAGCTCTCTTTGAGTAAGGCATGTTTTCTGGAGTTGCTGCACTCCCAGGACAGCTTGTCTGGCTAATGAGAGACACTCTACAGGAAAACAGCTGCTGTAGTCTTTGCCATGCTCATATCACACAGTTGTTGTGGTTGGAAGGGACCTCTGGAGATCTAGCCCACCCATCTTGATCAAAGCAGGGTCAGCTACTACAGGTTGCTCAGGGCTGTGTCCAGCTGTGTTTTGAATATCTCCAAGGACTGAGACCTCACAACCTCTCTGGGCACAATATGCCAGTTCTTGCTCATCCTCATAGTGAAAATGTTTATTCTTACGCTTAAAGAGAATTTCCCGTGTCTCAGTTTGTGCCTATTGCCTTCTCATTTCAATGGGTACCTCTGAGAACAATCATAGAATCATAGAATGGTTAGAGTTGGAAGGGACCTTAAAGATCATCGAGTTCCAACCCCCCTGCATGGGCAGGGACACCTCCCACTAGACCAGGCTGCTCAGAGCCCCATCCAGCCTGGCCTCAAATGCTTCCAGTGATGGAGCTTCCACAACTTCTCTGGGCAACCAGTTCCAGTGTCTCCCCACCCTCACACTAAAGAATTTCCTCCTGATCTCTAACCTAAATCTCACTTCTTTCAGTTTTAATCCATTACCCCTTGTCCTCTCACTACAAGCCCTTGTAACAATTCCCTCCCCAGCTTTCCTGTAGGCCCCCTTCAGGTACTGGAAGGCTGCTATGAGGTCCTGCTGGAGCCTTCTCTTCTTCAGGCTGAACAACCCCAACTCCCTCAGCCTTTCTTCACAAGAGAGGTGCTCCAGCACTCGGATCATTTTCATGGCCCTCCTCTGGACATGTTCTAACAGGTTCACATCTTTGTTGTGCTGGGGGCACCAGAGCTGGACACAGTATTGCAGATGAGGTCTCACCAAGGCAGAGTAGAGGGGCAGAATCACCTCTCTTGACCTGCTGGCCACACTTATTTTGATGCAGCCCAGGATGCAGTTGACCCTCTGGGCTGCAATTGCACATTGGTGGCTCATGTCCAGCTTTGGATCCACTGGTACTCCCAGGTCTTTTTCCACAGGGCTGCTCTCAAGTGTCTCCTCCCTCAGCCTGTATTCATATCTTGGGTTATCTCAGCCCAGGTGCAGGACTCTGCACTTGGCCTTGTTGAACCTCATAAGGTTCAGATGGGCCCGCTTCTCCAGCTTGTCCAGGTCCCTCTGGATGGCACCCCGTCCCCCTGGCATGTCAACTGCACTGCCCAGCTTGGTGTCATCAACAAACTTGCTGAGGGTGCTCTCAATGCCACTGTCAATATCATTAATGAAGATATTAAACAACACTGGTCCCAGGACGGACCCCTGAGGGACACCACTTGTCACCTTTTTCCATCTAGACTCAGAGCCATTGACCACTACCCAGCTGAACAGTCTTACAGCCTTTTCTTATATGGCAGATGCTCCAGTCCCTGGACCATCTCTGTGGCCCTTCACTAGCCTCGCTCCAGCATATCCAAGTCTCTCTTGTCCTGGGAAGCTCAGCACTCCCAATGTGTAGTATCAGTTCTGAGCAGAGTGGAAGGATCCTACAGCCATCCCTGGAATCTTTGTGGGGCTTACCTCTCTGTGCTTTGCAAACAAAAACAAACGAATAAACAAAACCCAACAGAAAACAAAAAAACACCCTTCATTTGGAGCACAGTGAAAGCCACATCAAGGTTTTGAGCTGCCTGGATGGTGAAAGGAGTACTATTTAACTTTTGGCACTATGCTGAATTTCATCATGTGGTTGCTTTCAGAGAAAAAAAAGACTGTGTATCAATAAGGATGTCATGTCCTCCTAAGTTTTTTACTCCTGCTCTAGATCAGTTTTGATGAAGTCTGCATGTGACTGAAATAGGGTGCCCAGGGAATCGTTTTTCCCAAAGAGTTTTCTGAGATTTTTAAGTGCAGCATTGGGGTGTGCCCTGGTATGAAATGAAGTAATGAAGAGCATGTGATCTTTTTTTGAAACACAGCTCTTATGAAAAATTCAGGAGGAAATGCTTTCCTTTTGTTCACTGCCAGTTCATCTAGTTTGCAGCTGGAGAAAAGAAAGATTATTATTTTGGGGTGCTTTAATGTGTGGGAGCTTTTAAATGGATATAGATTTGTTCTGTTTGTTGTCAAGGTGCCAGAAGTTCTTGAAGCCTGATAATGCTCTCTGCATGTTTTATTCAGGCTGTCATCAGTAATGAAATATAATTTAATTTTACTTTCCTATTGTACTTTTCTCATCTGACTATCAAAAAAAAAAAAAGTGTGCAGAATATTTATCGCTGCTCACAAACAAGAGAGTTTTAAAAACAAATGTATGCAAAGAATTAATGTTTTTGTAGAAAAGCTTTAATTTATTATTTAGTTCTATTTCTCCAGTGATAGCAAGAATATGCTTTTTATGAGCATCATAGTACCCTTAATTCTCAAAGACAATTTACACATTAAAAATAAATTGTAAAATCCCAGTAGGATTCAGCATGTTGACACATTTTAGATTAAGGATGGTAATGTTGATGACTGTTAACTTTTAAATAAGTAAGTTAGATGGAAAAAAGTGATTAGCAAGAGCTGCATTAAAAAAACAACCAACCAAGCAAAACAAAACAAAACAAAACAAAACAAAAACAAAAAACAAAACCCAAAACATTCCTAGAGACAGTTAGCCTGTTTGTTTTTTTTCTCCAGGATGGGACCTCAACACCTTTTTTCTTTATGCTCATGCTAAGAGACTTTTTTTAAAAAAAAAAACCTTCTTAAGATGGCAGGCAGCAGCCTGGAGAAAGATTGAAAATGCATTTTCCTAGAGATCCAGAAGGTGTGGGTATTTGTTGCTGCCCCCATTCCTGTGGGAGCTAGTTAGTCTCTCATTGTCTAGTCTGCTCTCGTTTGTACTCTTTAACATCCTATTTGTGTCCACTCAAAGTCCAGCCATGAAGCCCACTGGCTGGAAAAGGACAAACTGTTGCACTGGTTCTAGGTGGTCAGAACTGGTAAAATTACCAAACAGAATTTCCTTAAACCAATGGAGTAGCCTTGTCTTACTCATCAGAAGAATTGATCCCCTTCAGGCACTTAATCTTGAGCCCCACTGTGGAAGATTACTGGTTTCTTCCTTCCCCTCACCCTAGCGTGTCATCACACTGACTCATTTTGTGTTCTGACTGCTCCCACATCATGTCCTGCAGCCCTGACACCCATTTCCTAACAAAAAGCTTAATCCTTCACTATCACCTGCATTCAGTTCCCCTTAATCTTTCTCATCATGGTCTCATAACTCCTCTCCGTGTTCCAAGAATTGCACTTTCTTGAAACAGATCTTAAAGAGAACCAGCCCTTTGGCTATCAGGTACCTTTTCTGTCCTTTTGTAGATTTTTATTTAAATCCTATTTCTTTTGCATTCCTTCATTAGGTTGCTGTCAAACCTCAGTGCATTTTTGCCTCAGGATAATAGACTACATATGCATAATACATAGTTTGGTTGTCAATAGATTTTATTACAGTTTAGGATAGTGGTTCTGCTTAATTTCATGCTATCCACAAACTAGATAGATAGTAAATTGTTGGCTGTGACAGGAAGGTTATACTACAGGATAAATTTTACCCTGAGTTAAACTCAAATATCTTCTACCAGAGTCAGAATGTGGCCTATAATGCATTTGGAAGTGAAACGGAAAAGTTCTGGTCTTCTTATCAGGCCTTACAGACAATCCTGTTACACTACAGATGCACCTCCCTGATATAAAACAAATGGAAAATCCTCAGTTCATGGTGAATTTCTACGGTTAATATTATCTGATAAAATACAAGTGAATGAACAGAACCTTGAGGGAAGGATTGGTGTGGGAGACAAGGCATCCAGGGAAGCAGTGCTACATGCCTAGCAGAAGGGCAAAAGCAAAGATGAATGTAGGTCAGAGGAAAAGCCAAGAACAACAGTAAAATATTGAGAAAATTCCAGAAGAAACCAGACAAAGTGAGCTGCAACAGGGCTCATTTCTCATCACATCTTAGGACACACTCAAAGCAGATGAAAAAGTAGCTACATCAGTCTCCCCTCCTTCAAGAGTGTATGAGAAATAAAGTAGCAGCTCTGTCAACCCCTCCTCTTTACATCTATTGAGTCACAAATTTCTGAAACAAACCCCACCTGGGAATATCACCATTAATTCTTTCCTGTCCACCTAAGAAGAAAACCAAGAAACACACTGATCTGATCTTACTGTGCAAGTAGAAATGCTGAGCACACCACTCATAGAAGGACAGCAATTTTCTCACCTGACTTCCTAGTCTTGATTATTGTCTCCTAGCCTCTAGAGTTCAGCAATAACAGGTCCTCCCAAGTAAGGAGGGGGATAGCACAGCTTGTGGATGATCTGGTTCAAGACCAGGCTCCAGCTGACTCCATACAGTCAGATGTCTCTTCCCTTTCCCATGTTTGTAATCTCGCGATTGAATCCAGGGAAGTTGTGTTTTTGACATGTGTAATAATTAAAACAAGGAATAAGGAGTGTGAAAAAGTGCACAGGAATTAGGAGCATGCTCAAAATTAGAAGATTCTTAAACCTACAAAAAAAAATGTCTGGGTTCCTTTCTCTCTCTCTCTCTCTCTGTCCTAAATTGCTTCCTGTGACTTAATTTCTAATAGCCTGTCCCATACAAGCAAAAATATGTCAGGCAGAAGATAGCTGGGGCATTTTCCAGGTTGATTCATTCAAATATAGGAGATCCCATCCACAAAGGATGCATCTTTTCTATATTCAGCAGACTTTGTGGTAGTAGATAATTGGAAGCAATTAATTACACCAAAGACAAACAAACCTAGACATAAATAATTAAACTAACAAGAACATGATCTGCTTTTCTACCCCCTTCCATCTCCTCGTCTGCCTCCATGCTGCTTTGAAAGAAGGCCCCTGGCTTGCAGAGAAAATACATTGCTACCAGTGCATTTTATGGCTGATAATGGCAGCAGGAGGCCTTAGTTGCTGGGCTTTTTCCTCTTTGCATTCTTTTTTTTTTCTCTTTGTGTGACTATAATGTGAGTATGTCTCTCTGCAGACCTCCCATACTGACAGCTTCAACCATGTATAAAGAGAGCACCCTCTATTCAGCCATCATTAAGCATCATTTGCAATCACATACTTTATCATCAGTGTACTGTCCACTCAGCAAGTTTTCATGCTTGAAATACCCACGCTGACCCTTGAGAAGTGTCAGCTAGTTTGTGTAACACACTAGTTTTGATAACATGCTTTTTATTACTACTATCCTCAGCAGCTCAGCTCTCATTCACATTCATTGTACAATACAAAAGCCTTGCATCTCTGACCTTATTCCCCATGACCTAGTTGTAATACTTTATATTTAATGGTATTATTGTTGAGCTGCCCTTGGAGGGATCCTTACACTTTTCCTCTGGAAGTCTCCTTGAGATATGGTGTCTTATCACAGTGTTTGCACTTCAGAGTACTCTAGCAGGGCCTTAATCACCAGCCATCTTCCCAAAAATGTCTTCTAACTGTAGGACAAGTTCCATTGTGTCCTTCAAGAAGGGCAGTTATTTTAGGAAATGAGATACATTACAGAAGGACAGCAACAGACCCTCATCTCTGCTTTGCTAATCTGGTCTCTTTTAGCATGTATGCCCAAAAAAGCCCCTGGGCTGGCTGGTGGAGGAAGCACACTCTAGGTGTGCTACCAAGTGATGAGAATCCTTGAAATGGAGAAGGGAAGTCACACATATTCTTGTTCTTTATAAAGCAAAATAGTGCCCATTTTGACACAGATAATACTGAGACACAAATAACTGGAGGAACCAGCTAGCCAAAACAGAAGTCTTGGAATTTGTCTGGTGTAGACTTGAAGAAGGATGGGCACAAGTGCAAGTACACACGTGATAAGAGTACATTAAGCATGCAAATGAAATATCCAACTACAACATCTCTGTTATGAAGGAATATCCAGTGATTCCAAAGAGATGTGGAGAACTGGCCTCCACAAAAGGTATGTCTCTCACACAAACTGATTGCAATACAGAGACCTAAAGTCGAAAAAAGAAAAGAAAAAAAAACAAACAACACAAAAAACCAAACACCTAAGCGGTTACAACCCTGCAGGGGGTGCGGCTGGGACTTACACAATGAAGGGCAGAGACCCCTGCCCCCCTTGCTACGTTTGCAGCCAGGACCCAGACTTTGGGTGGAGCATGGCAGTATTGTTACAAGGGCCACAGGTAGGAGCTGAGGACTGAGCAGACAAAAGGCCAGACCAGCCTGCATGAGCATGTAAAGAGGACGACCATGATGGGCCGTTATCGGTCGCTGGTGCCCATTGTTCTCTGCTGCTGACAGAAAGGAGAGAGAAGAAAAGAAGAAAAGGGAATAGTAGGAGATATCACAGAGCCTTCGGTTGCTGGGTGGGACTCCTGCTAAGCTAGGTCCAAGCACAGTCAGTTAAGAGAAATAAGCCTACTCAGGATGTGAATAATGTAATATATTTCAGCTCTTCACAAGGTTAATCACCTCTTGCTTTCTTGTCTTTGACTACATGGGAAGTCTAGATTACTTGTTCAGATGTAGATTATTATCTTGTAGATGTTTCTATTAGAACAGATGTGCATGATCCTTTAGAGCTTTTTGATATTTTTTGTGGTTGTTTGAAGAACTGAGCCTACGTTCAGCTTTTGAAAGAAAAGAGGATTAACTGAGTAATGAGAAGAGGTGGCTACAATGACTGGTGAAAGAATAGATTAGTCCATCCTCAGTTCCTTCTGTGAGTCCAGAATGTAAAGAAAGAGTCTCTGCATGGCTAGCAGAATAGTCACATACTCTTGTTACCTACTGTGCCTGGGTGGGAAGGCTGAAGCAGAGTGAATGAGGATATAACATGCACCATATTCTGCATTTTGACTTCTCCCTATGCCAAAACTGTTGCTGCTAACTGTGCAGACTTGCCTAGACACCTGGGGCTGTTGAAGCAGCAGAATTAACCTGCAAATGCCTGCCTCAGGGGTATTTTACCAGTCTCTGTGACACCATCAGTGTAATTGCTATCTGTGGTGTGGAAAAGGGCTTACAGAAGAGGAAAGTTTAGTAAATAGGATTAATTGGGAATATGAGGCGGGGTGATGGGAGGACAGAAGAAAAAGAGCTTGTGTTCTTCTGGAAGAGCTGATCAACAGGATTTATAATAGCAGGAAGACTGTGACAGTAAAAGTAATCAAAGGAGGAAAACAAAGGACACTCAACACATAAAAAATACAGGCAGGGCTGTCAAGGACAAGGATCTGTTTTTAATAGTCTCAAGAAAGAAGCAGAGGTCTAAATAAAAAATACAGACTGATGGAATATTTACTGCATGTATTTACACTTGTGAGTGAGGCATATCTCCCAGAAGCATAAAGAAACGCTGCCCTCTGGGGCCCCCACCTCTTTCTTTACAGTTGTCATCGCATCACGGCTGCCAGTTCTCTGGGAATGCAGACATTGTCCATGTGTTTGTCTCAATCCAATTGCATGGGACACTGGCTGTTGGGTACAACCCTAACTCCAGTGCTGAAAAGAGAAAGAAAACCGACCCAGATATGACCCTCTCTTCTACCCTTTCTTATTTCTTTATTTCCTTCTTATTTTTTCGAAGTCTGAAAAAGCCACATTCTTTAGAAGAAACGCAGTATAGTCTCAGAATAATGGAGCTTGCCACTCAGAATAAATGGGCTCCTTGGCATATCCTAGCAAAAAAAACCCATGGAGTACTGCTAGTGTTTTGAAAACAAAATTTGAAATAAAAAATGATTAAAAAAAAAAAAGAAAAAAACAGAAATAACTTGGTCATACATGCAAAACCTGTTCACCATTTGAACAATCTTGGGCATCAGAAAGGGCCACCTCTGCATGTTCTGAAGGGGGTATAGGCACCAAGAGAAAAAGAGAAAATCACTAATATTAAAAGTACCATGCACAAGCAAGGAAGTATCTTTTAAAAATAAAATAAATTAAAAAAAAAATAATTAATTATAGTGGTAATCTGCAAAGAGAGGATGGGTGATTTCAAAAGGTTTCCCAAAAGCCTACCAGATATATACAGTCATATGGAAATGTAGCCACTGTCTGAGAGTAACCCCCAAATGTATTAGGCACCCTAAGAAGGAGTAAGAAAAGTGGTAATTTGGCCAAAGACACATTGGAAAAACTGCTATGCCTGAAGAACTTTACTGTTCATGGAGAACAGGCATGACTCTACTATCTGATCCACAGGACAATAATTGATAAATTTCATAGATATGAATGCATCTACTTGGAAGTGTGGAAGGGGCAAATCAGGACATATACACATGATGCTCTGGTCTTCAGCATTCCTAAATGATCAAGTGTGGACATCTAACTTCCCAGTAAATGCAAGCTAAGAGAAATTTAAGGTGACGTGTTGTATCACTACTCTATGGCTTGATGAAGAACCTAAGCCTACTTTTCTGTTGAGAAATTATCAGGCTTTTTTTTTTCAGAAAAGTTCTTATCTCAAGCAGCAACCAAAGTGAAGTGATTAGATATTTGAGAATGGTTAATATCCAAAGCCAGGTTTTTGATTTTGGTTTTGTTTCTCTGCATTGATTTAAAAGATACAAGAGCAGACATTGCCTGTGGTTGCTACTTAGATACACAACTATATGAGGTGTATTTAGAGAATTAAATCTTAGTTCAAGAAGAAAGAAGTCACATTCAGTAAAATCAATATTATACCTAAATTTTACAAAGTTGACAAGAATGTTTGGCTCCTGCCTCCACCCCCACCTCCTGTGGTATCTGCTTCTGAGGACACAGCACAAAGGAAATACAGTTAAAAAGATCAATGACCTTTGAACACACAAGTATCTGAGAACAAAGTTGTTTTGTTTTCTTGTCAGTAAATTTAATATTCCTTTCATGAAACACAATTTAGGCAACCTATTAAAATGCAGCCATAGATCTCATTAATGAAAAGCAGCTAATGTAGCTTTTCTCCAATTACAGTGTAAGGTTGGGTGTAGAAAAAAAATACACCAGCCTTTCCAGCCTTTCCGTTGTCTGTATTAGAAAAACAAAATGAAAGAGTTTTCTTCAGGCAAGAGAACATGAAAACAATTATCTCCCTCTTCCCCTTTTAAATTCCATTTCCCTGTCTACCTCCCCATCTCCCTCTATAGAAGGATTATTAGCAGGAATATTACAATCTATTCCCTAAAGATAAAGGAAAGTAAACCTTATGGAAGGTGAGATTTTCTGAACCATTCATTTGCAAAGTTATTTAGTGTTCATAACCCTTCTCATTTAAACCCATATGGTTTGAGTCAGATCTCTCTTGAACCAGATTTACACCTGTGCAACTCCACAGGGCTTGTTTCTCCACTGCATTGGACATTGCACAGTGATTTATACCTGAAAACAGTGAGTGCTAGATGTTACAGCCCTGCTTTGGGACAATTAATTCTTCATCTACCTCGCAGAAAGGCAGATTATTATCTATAAGTCATAATGTAGAAGAGATCTAGGGCCTTTGCCATTTATGGGTTTACTTCTGTCTTACAGCTGCACCAAAATCAGGCTACTTGGCATGGATCATTCAGATGCAAGCTAAAAGAATCCCCTGTGAAAGAGGACAGTGTGCATATCCTTGGTGTCCTTTGGGGGTCCATACTGGGACCTGTACAGTTTAATATCTTCATCAATGGCATAGACAGTGGGATTGAGTGCATGCTCAGCAAGTTTGCAGATGACACCAAGCTGACTGGTGCAGTTGACGCTCCTGAAGGACCGGATGCCATCCAGAGGGAACTGGACAAGCTTGAGAATTGGGTCTGTGTGAACCTCAAAAGGTTTCACAAAGCCATGTGCAAGGTCCTGCACCTGGGATCAATACAGGCTGAGGGATGAATAGGACTGGGCCCAGCCCTATTCAATATCTTTATTGATGACCTGGATGTGGGGATTGAGTCCACCCTCAGGAAATTCGCAGATGACATCAAGCTGGGGGGGAGTGTTGATCTGCCAGAGGGTAGGAAGAAACTGCAGGAGGATCTGGACAGGCTGGATCGGTGGGCCGAGGCCAATGGCATGAAATTCAACCAGACCAAGTGCAGGGTCCTGCACTTTGGCCACAATAACCCCAGGCAGCTACAGGCTGGGGGAAGAGTGGCTGGAGAGCAGCCTGGCAGAGAGGGACCTGGGAGTGCTGGTGGACAGCTGGTTGAACATGAGCCAGCAGTGTGCCCAGGTGGCCTGGAAGGCCAATGGCATCCTGGCTTGGATCAGGAATAGTGTGGCCAGCAGGAGTAGGGATGTGATTCTCCCCCTGTACTCAGCACTGGTGAGGCCTCACCTCGAGCACTGTGTGCAGCTCTGGGCCCCTCACTTCAAGAAGGACGTTGAGGTGCTGGAGCAGGTCCAGAGGAGAGCAACGAGGCTGGTGAAAGGACTAGAGGGAAAGTCTTATGGGGAGAGGTTGAGGGAACTGGGGTTGTTTAGCCTGGAGAAGAGGAGACTCAGGGGGGACCTCATCACTCTCTTCAACTACCTGAAGAGAGGTTGTAGTCAGGTGGGGGCTGGACTCTTCTCCCAGGAAACTAGTGACAGGACAAGAGGGCACAGCCTGAAGCTGCTCCAGGGGAGGTTTAGGTTGGATATTAGGAAGCACTTCCTCACGGAGAGGGTGATTAGACATTGGAATGGACTTCCCAGGGAAGTGGTGGAGGCGCCGTCCCTGGATGTGTTCAAGGCAAGGCTGGATGTGGCACTTAGTGCCATGGTCTAGATGGTGTGGTGGTGTTGGTCATAGGCTGGACTTGATGATCTTAAAGGTCTTTTCCAACCTTGGTGATTCTGTGATTCTGTGAAAGGACTGAGAGCAGACCTGTGGAAAAGGAATTGGGAGTACAGGTTGATAAGAAGCTCAACATGAGCCAGAAATGTGTGCTTGCAGCCCAGAAAGCCAACCGTGTCCTGGGATACATCAAAAGAAGCATGACCAGCAGGTCAAGGGAAGTGACCATGGAGCTTTTGAAGAGAGTCCAGAGGAGGGCCATGATCAGAGGGCTTGAGCATTTTTTCTCTGAAGACAGGCTGAGAGAGTTGGGGTTGTTCAGTCTGGAGAAGAGAAGGGTCTTGGGAGACCATATTCCAACCTTTCAGTACTTAAAGGGAGCAAAAGAAAGATGGGGACAGGCTTTTTAGCAAGGCTTGTGGCGATAGAACAAGGGATAAAGGTTTTAAACTAAAAGAGGGTAGATTTGGACTAGATATAAGAAAGACATTTTTTATTATGAGGGTGGTGAAACACTGGACCAAGTTGCCAAGAGAGGTGGTAGAAGTGCCATCCCTGGAAAAATTCAAGGTCAGGTTGGATGGGGCTCTGAGCAACCTGATCTAGTTAAAAGTGTCTGTGCTCATTTCCAGGGCCTGGACTAGATGACCTTCAAAAGTCACTTCCAACCCAAATCATTCTGTGTTTCTACAATTGTTATGAGCTCTACTCCTTTCTCCTATCCTTTGCTTTTGTCCTCAAGTGAGCCAGACACAAGCCAGTGGCAATCTTGAAGCTGTATAGCTGTGATGGTAAAACAGTCTACCCAAGCCAATATGCTTCTGCTTTTTGAAGACAAAGCCTCTCAGCAGGACGTGGTGGATGGCCATATTGCTGCACTAGAGTGACTGACTGGCTTCTGAAACTATTGAGCTTCTGGTCATCTCAGTGGATGTGCTGAGGAGTTTGGGACTGTGTCTGAAGCCACCCCAGAGAGATTAGGCAAATGATTTGCACTTAAAATGGAAGACAGTTGTTCTTCATGGGCCTTATTTCATAGAACGATAGAATGCCATGTTGGAAGGGACTTCAAGGATCATCTGGTCCAACCTTTCTAGGTACTACTATAGTTTATATGAGATGGCTCAGCACCCTGTCAAGCTGGGACATAAAATCATCCAACACAGGGGAATCTACCACTTCCCTTGGGAGACTGTTCAATGTTTGATTGTCCTTATGGGAAAAAATTTACCTCTTGTGTCCAACTGGAACCTCCCCAGGAGCAACTTGTGCCCATGACCCCTTATTTTTCCATGTGACTCCTTGTAAATAGGGAGTCTCCATTGTCTTGGTAGCCACCCTTTAAGTACTGGAACATGGTGATAAGGTCTCCCCAAAGCCTTCTTTTCTTCAGGATGAACAAACCCAGTTTTCTCAGCTTCTCCTCATATGGCAGGTCCTCCAGTCCTCTGATCATCCTTGTGGCCCTTCTCTGCACCCTCTCCAGCCTGTCCACATCCTTTTTGTAGAGCAGGGACCAAAACTGAATGCAATACTCCAGGTGTGGTCTGACAAGCACTGAGTAGAGCAGGATGGTGACTTCTTGATCTCTGCTGGTGATGCCCTTGTTGATGCAGCCCAGCATCCTGGTGGCTTTCTTTGCCACTGCAGCACACTGTTCACTCATGTTGAGCCTGTTGTCCACCAAGACCCCCAGGTCCCTTTCCACAGAGCTGCTCTCCAGCCAGGTGGATCCCAGTCTGAACTGCACTCCTGGGTTATGTGTTCCCAGACCTTACACTTCTCCCCATTGAGCTTCATAAGGTTCCTGCTAGCCCACTCCTCCAGCCTGTCTAGGTTATCCTGGTGGGTGGCTCTCCCTTCCAGAGTGTCAACCTCTCCATTCATCTTGGTGTTGTCAGCAAACTTCATCAGAGTGCTCTTGATCCCAACATCCAGGTCACTTATGAAGATGTTAAACAGCATTGGGCCCAATATCGATCCCTGAGGAACCCCACTTGTGACCAGTTTCCAGTCTGAGGAGGAACTATTTACTGTCACCCTCTGGGTATGATCTGGCAGCCAGTTCCCCACCCACCACACAGACCACTTGTCAAGGTTGTAATGAGTCAGTTTCTCTGGGAGGAGGCTGTGGGGGACTGTAACAAAAGTCCAGGTAGATGATGTGCACTGCTTGCCCTGCATCAACTCAGCAGGTTACTTTGTCATAGAAGGCTATCAGGTTTGTCAAGCACAGTTTGCCCCTGGTAAATCCCTGTTGGCTTTTCTCAATCCCGTGCTTCAAGTGACTTGCCACAGTCCCCATGAGGATTTGCTCCATGACCTTTCCAGGGACTGAAGTGAGACTAATGGGTCTGTAATTACCTGGGTCCTCCCTTGAGCCCTTCTTATAGATGGCAGTGCTCTGGGAATCCAAGTAGGGATTAATTCCCAAGACAGACTTTTGATTCTTGAACAAAATTTTGTTACCATTCTTGAATGGCTTGCCAAAATAAATCCTGTCAGCTCCTCCCATAATGCCAGAGACTTATTTGGCGTTTCACACTTTACCCATAGCGCCCTTCAAAGCAGTCAGGAGGACTTTGCACTTTGTCTTCTGTCAGCTGGTTAGGTGTGGCAGCCAGGAAAGGATGTATATGCAGCCCCCAGGGGCTGTCTGCAGTGGGCTGTATCACTCACCTCAGGTTTCTTAAGTTTCACAGCCTTCCTGTCACATTGTCCAGCTGAGAAGTGATAGAGGTGTGAATTACCCTGAACAGTTTGTCACTAGAATATGGAGAGTGCAGGCTGTGTCCTGCTGTCATACACATTGGAGAGTGGCATCAGAGATTCCATGACTACATGACCATGACTACAACAAGCCATAGCTTGGAATGTCAGTGACACTCATTTCAACATATCTATGCTCTTCAGGTAACAGTTTACTTTTTATCTAATAAGGAGTAGAGCCTCAAGTTGGAAATATATCTTACAGCCCATATAAGAAGTCTGCCAAGTCTGTCAGCATGAATACCCCAGAGTGCCATTGGCTTGTGTTAAGAAAAGCTACTTAGAAAAGGAGGTGATGCCTCTGCTTTCTGAAAAAAAAAATGTAAGCAAAGGGTCCATTTAGTATGTATTTTCTGGGAAACTATTTCTGAAGGCAGAGGTCTAAAATCAGAGTATAAATAATCTCAGACTGCTCAGTGTTGCATGTATCATGCACCTAGGAGTCAGGAGGGAGAGCACAGAATACCTCATCACCTGTGAAACTGTAGGTTTTGGAAACAACTATTTCAACCGTGGGCATGCTCAGAGGCCTATTAGCCTAGTCACTGGTGGCTTGTTGTTGAACACAACATCAGTTCCTCAACCACTGTAAACTTGAACATTCACTGTGTTAAATGCTCAAAGGGCTCACAAGCCCTCTACATTGTAGCTGAAGATTATATCCATTACCCAGGGAGCGAGTCTGCAGCAATGAGTCTGAGGCCTCTAAGAGAAAACTAAAATGGCTCCCGACAACATCACTCTTCAGCTTTGTGCCTCATCCTTGTTTCATAGATTTCTACCCCTCCTAAGACAAGAAAGCTGCAACCTGGCCTACTAAGCAATGGATTCCTCCCTGTCCAATCCATTATTCCCAAATTCTTCCCCTTCCCAAACAGATGCCCTGATCACCTCTTCCTCCACCTCCTCAGCCCATTTTGTACTAGATGGTGAAGGTCAGCAATGGAGTCTTGAGCAAGGCGTCTTTAACCTTAGTGGAATTTCCCACTCACTCCGGAGGGTTGGATTTTTTTTCATCCAACTCTAGAGGCAAAATATCAATAATGTGAAAAGTCTGAAGCAGCTGCAGAATCCCTGGACTGTTGCCTAATTTTAAAGCAGTCAAGCCATTTAACTTTGGACTCTGTTTGTCATGTAAGCACAGAATCACAGAATTACCTTGGTTGGAAAAGACCTTCAAGATCATTGAGTCCAACACTTAACACGGCACAATGGGGGATGTTTTGGGGCTAGATTCAGAAAATCTTAAAGTATTCCAAATGCTTAGTAAAGGAAAAAAAAAACATAAAGGGAAGTCTGATTCCCTGACACCTCCCAGGGTGTTTATTTCTGACAACGTGCAAGCGACATGAAAACCTAAATCTTAGATTTTTTTTTCTTGGAATTTTAAGTGCTTGGGCGTCCTTGTTTCATACATTCCCCTGGTGGACGTCACTTAACCCTAGTCATAAAATAGAATGGAAGAAATGTTGACCTTATTTTCACTCCCATATTGACAAGGTAATATCTCATTACATTAAAATGCATCATCAACAAGTTACAGATAGTATAAAAATAGAAATTGTGTTTATGAGCATTTTGCTTCAATATGAATATACCACAAGTGATGAAGTGTGTGCTGCTTGCCTGCTGCACAGCCCCTAGCCCTCCTATCTGTCCTTATGCTGAGGTGGTAACACAGGAAAACTAAAACCCACAATCAACAAGCAAAACCAT
Source organism: Hemiprocne comata (assembly GCA_020745705.1). Classification (NCBI taxonomy): domain Eukaryota; kingdom Metazoa; phylum Chordata; class Aves; order Apodiformes; family Apodidae; genus Hemiprocne; species Hemiprocne comata. The sequence goes on from CM036587.1 coordinate 158,169,925, forward strand.
TACAGGAGGCACTGTGATAAACAGCCAATGCATTCAGCAAGCCAGGTGTCTGTAATTGCCTAAAAGAAGGAAATGGAAGTGGAAATACAAGCCACAGAAGAAGATTGTTACAGTGAAAACTCTCAGAAGATGAAGCAGCACTTGCAAAGAAGTATTTCAGCACTTTTGCTAGGGATGAATTGCAGTAGAAAAATGTAAGGTTCCCTTATGGCCAGAAATTTCTAATGAGAACGTGTTCCCCTACCTTCTGGGGAGCTGTTCATACCAGCAGGGAAGCCCAAATCAGCTGAGATGCTGTGTTCAATTGGTCAGTTGGTAGCCTCATAGCCAAGGCTAGCTGGAAAGCAAGAACTAAGCTTTGTGAAAATGAACAACTTTTGACAATTCTCATCTCATAAAGAAGGCTTTTCAGACTTCATTGGTAAAAATAGACACCAAGAGAATTAACCTAGCTGGTGTCCAAGCCTGCAGGACACTAACAGGATTAAATGGACCTGACAGGTGGTTGTAAGAATACAATGCAAGAATAATGGTTTAAATGCCTTCTCTGCATGACTTGGATTTGATGTTCCAGATAGTTCATCTTAAGTTCTGGTGTTTGTCAGTCTCCTAGTTAGAGTTGTCTCACATCATATAAATATGGAATGTTAAAGCAAGACCACAAAGGGGCTAATTATGTT